>NEWO01000122.1:259279-333828 GCA_003013225.1 Phalaenopsis aphrodite | reverse complement strand
TATATATATATATATATATATATATATATATATATATATATATATATATATATATATATATATATATATATATATATATATATACTAATTACATCATGGGTCTGACATAACTAAAAGTAGGTCTAATGAGCCCAATAGACCTAATGGGCCTTTCCATTAGCTCCATCCATCAAGAGATTTGATCCTACAAACAAGCGAAGCTGGATACAAGTGACCACATGACGAACATCACCCATCGTGAGACATTTTATGACTTTGTTGCCTCAATAAAAATCATTTTGAATGATCATGGGCGACTCGTATGACCATAATATATTTTCAAGCAATAGGTTGAACTAACGCTGCATGTGACCTGATGAAGTGAGTAAATGATATATGGTGCAGTATGGGGTGAGCATGATAAAAGACCTGAGAAAATATAATTGTATGGCTGTTGTTGTAAATGATAGATATGAGTAGTTAGAGATCTCCAGATATTTGAGTGTAATCATTATGCATGCATATTTAATAGAAAAAAATGTCTCTATACAAAATGAGACAGTTCATGTAAAACAGACATTTCAATGAACTACTACTGGAGAATTAATACGGTGTCTTTCTCTGCTCTCTCTAAATTTGATGGGGAATTGGTGAAAGAATGATAAGGTAATGAAGATATGATCGGTCAATAATGTTTGGAGGGGTTAGACGATGTTTAGAGGCCATCCCAGTTGAAAATAATAGGTTGAATGGTGAAATTGCGAGGTGTTGGTGACAACTTTCTACTCATTATTTCTGAGCAAAATTCAGACACTACTTACAAAAGGAAGATGATACAACACTTAAAAAGCATAAATCAAATAATACAATCTCTAATACACACCAAATAAAAAAATAATGTTTCCAAACAACATAATACCACATATATAGTCTCATAATAGAAATTAACCTAATCTGAAATATAGGCATGGGAAAGAAATTAGAAAATGATTTATTTATTTATTTTGCAAAATTTTGAAATCCTCGGCCTTGGATCTAATCCTATAATTGTGGGAGCTTCGTAAGTCGTGTAATCAATAAAATACAAAGTTTAGTTGTTTTCTTTCTTCTCTTTTTTTTTTAAAGGAGTTGTCAGTTTATTCATCGTCTTATACTTTTCTTTTCCAAATAAATCTCTCTTCCATATCATATGAATGATTAGGAGAAGAGTAAAACCAAAAAAGACAAACATACGACAAGCAAGACAAATAAGAAAAAGAACGCGGAGAGTCTGTGTGCGATAAACCTTGAAAGAATATATCAAATATGTTCGCCCAAACAAGATCGGACGAAAGTATTTTGAACCGATATTCGTCAAAGAATACCTACGCAGACAACCCATAACTAGAGATTCAAATGTATTTGTCTGTTCTAGGTTCTAGAGTGCTCCTAAGAAGGCGTATTCCACTTGGTTAAGTACAACTTAAGGATTGCCCAATAATACTCTTGATCCGAGGAGTTTTTCTTATATTAGTAGTGACGATTGGTGTAAAACTATCAAAAGATGATTATCTCACAGGGAATGCTCCAATGCTTTGAAAACTCTCACTAAGCCATGGGGTATAGAGTGGGTCTCATGTGGTCCCTACGTGGATAATACATTCATCGACATACAAAGCCTGCAAAATAATCAAATCATCCCGAAGGAGAATCCCGATACGTCAAATCACATCCAAACCATAAGGGCGGAGGACAAATCGTCATATCTCAAATAGGTAGTAGCTCATCGGCGTATCTCAAAAGAAGCCTTGCTCTTTGCTAGCCACACACCTCAAAAGGTCTCCTAATACACTTAAATAATGACGAAGGATGAAGATCTTTTTGGTGGAGGATGGAGAAGGAGAAGAAGAAGGTTGGGGAAGGAAACCTTCACTCTCATCGTTCTTTCAAGCTCTTCACCTCAAAGCCTTCAAATGGAAACCCTAGCTCCACAGAAGAAGATGCTCCAAGCTCCAAGGTTTCAGCTCTTAAAGGAGCAAAAAATGCTGAAGTGAGGAGACGATGGGTGAAATGAGGAGGAGAAGGAGCTTAAACCAGATCAACTAGGCAAATCCCAAAAGTGCCCATTAATTTGGCCAAAAATGGCTAATAAAGAGCATTCAGTACATGTCAAATGTGGCTAAACCCACAACCATTACACCCCTCTTGCAAATCTCCTTAAGCCCTAAGAGATCTTTGTAATTTTAGCTCTAGGTGACATGCTACCTTAGGGTCGTCCAACCAAATTTTGAAACCTGGGTGGGTCGGCATGATCACGCTGGGCTTGAGAGTGGTCGCACTGCTTTACCTGCTGGGTTGGCATGGTCATGCCAACTCCCAAGCGTAATTACGTCGAACTCACTATTTTGCGGCGTGGTCATGCTGCCTTCGAGTATGCCTACATTGAAGACAACTTTCTCACAATAGCTGAGAGGTCTGGCATAGCCATGCTGTCCCATGACGTAATTACGTCATGGGCTCTATCTTGCAATGTGGACACGCTGCCTTTGGACGTGGTTATGCCGAAGGCAGCTGCCTCAACCCTGATAAGGAGGAGTTAGGTGCAGCCACACACGATTTGGGCGTGGTCATGCCAAACCCTTATGAGTTATTATTTCACCACCAGAGTTTGTTAAGCTCATTTCACAACACAAAAAGCTCTCCATGACTAAAACGTACCACATGGGCCTCATAGTGATCGTTTAGCTTGCCCCTAGAAAATTGAATTGTCACGAATCAGAGGTATTCACTATCGGGTACGACCAACATAGAGTAACCCTAGTTTGATGAAGACAAGATAAATACAATAGTAATATATATATATATATATATAAACATAATGACATTCTTGTAAATAGTTGAAAGAATAATATACACATTACAACCGTAATACCATGCGTGATATAAAGTGTCGTGTTCATGCAACAAGCTCTAGCAAAACCACAGAGGCCAGACGGAACAAGCGACGTGGAGGGGAACCAGGAAGAGCATGGAGGAGGCGGCTGAAGCAGAGCATCCAAAGATGCCCTTTATATCTAACATAAAAATTCACAAAAATTTACTTTCCCTAACCTCTCTCCAAATCAAACACCAAACAACAAGAAAAACACATGCATGCCTTTATAGAAGCATAAAAAATTCTTCAAAGCAAATATCCTACAATTAAAAATAAAACTATGTAAAAGTCAATCAACATCCCATACATAAATTTTATTGACCAACGAAATTAATAGCAATACTTAATTTAACTCGACCCTCCAAAACCTTTCACATCGCCATTTGCCTAAATAGCAGCTACATAGACTATCAAAAAACTAACATTATCCTACCCCCCAAATTAAACTGGACGCACGACAATTGGGTTAATAAGACAAATTAGCGTACAAGTAATACCTAATCCCATAAAAGTTCACCTCAGCGTAGCTGACCGAGAAGGTTAGCCGCGCACACTCCCGCTTACCGGCCACCGAACACCTCCCCCCTCATCAATTCCTCTCTCTCTCCTCCCTTCCGTCTACCTATACCCGTAACGCCCACCTGTCTCCTTCCATGCTCTCAATGCTTCTAGTTCCTTCCGCTTATTAGTCTTAGCTCTCTGATCTATTTTGAACGGCTCATATTTAATCAGTTTAAAGTTAAAACAATTGGGTGATATCAATCTAAACTGATGGACAGCTGTGAGGTAATAACTGGACAATCATAGTTATTATAAGTATTAAGTAATAATCCGTACTGCCTGACGATGTGGCGCGTGTAATTAGCCATTAGGATGATATTTTCTTCATTATTTTATTGGGGGCGCAAAATTACAGAATTGCTTTGCAGTTAACTGACCCAGGCCAAATGCAGTTTAAAATATATCGTTTTTTTTTAAATTAAATGAAGAGAAAAAATCAAACTACGCCTCTGTAATCGTCGTTATCTTTATTGCGTAACTTTATATGGTCGATAGGTTCCGATCCTTCTTCTCAGATATAAAAGCGGTGCTCTTCCCTTCCCTTCCCATATCTACTCTGTTTCCTCTTTATCTCCCTTAGTAAATACTACTATTCATTTTGGCTCCCTCGATGGAACGACAAACGGGAAAGAAGGTGTGCGTAATGGATGCTTCGAGCAGGATCGGCGCCGGGCTCGTTGATCGACTGCTTCGCCGGGGTTACACCATTCACGCGGCGGTGTTCGGCCGAGGTTCGATTTCGATCGTTGATTGATTTTTTTTTTTTTTGCTGAGTTTTGTTGTGTGGCATTTCATCGAACGCTTGGCGTGCGTGCAGGGGATGGGTGGAAGGAGGGGAGCTGGAGCGAGAGCGAGAGGGTTAGGGTTTTCAGGTCGGACCCTTTGGATTACCACAGCATTGCGGATGCGGTAAGGGGATGCTCCGGCGTCTTCTACACGTTCGACGGTGTCTCCTATGATGTAAGCCTTTTCTTCCCTTTTTTTTTTTTTTTTTTTCTTGGCGCTCTTAGCGATCCATCGTGGCCACGCATCCGCTTTGGGATGCGTGTGCTGGGCCAAGCGGTTTTTTGCCCCCATAGCAGAAAAATTACCGTGTGCCACAAATTCACATGTGTCCGTCACATAATTCACACGGCGTGATATTTAGTGCTTGGTTATCCGAACACACATAATATTTTAATCTATTTGAAGATCTAATGGATAAATATTTAGCTTAAGTTATTTTGATTATTATGGAGTCTCTTTTTAGGTGATCCAAATATAAGATTGTAGGACTTTTTACTTACAAATATTTAGGGTGAGTTTGGGTCAGCTTGTACGTTTTAGGATAAACAGTTTATCCTGAAATGCGACCCGCGAGTCGACTGCGTCGGTTTGCTTTTAGTATCAAAAACACCCTCGCACTTATAAGCTGTCCCAAATTGACCTTTAATATTTAGTTATCTCAACTCTTAAATTTGAATATTATTAACGGCATGTCGCTCGAAAAGAGGAGGTTGGAGATAGAAGAGCGAACAAAAGTACAAATTTCGCAATATTAAAATTTGAGGTGTGCGAATGTAAATAGCAATGTTTTGCTTTCTATTTATGTAAAAATTTGATTTTTTTATTTAAATAGTTAATATTTTTAAAGCTTTTGAGCACGACTGACCCATTTATTTATAAAAGTAAATCTTTTTTGTTTAGAGTTTTTGCGATTTGTTCTGATCTGTTTAAAAAATTACATTAAAATATTTGATTAAATTTTGATTAAAATAGGTCTCAAAATTATTAAATTTATATAAAATAAATATAATAATATAATAAATAGAGCTAATTTTATACGTCGGCGGGCGGGAAGAAAAGATTTTCGTTGTCGACCACGAAACAGCGAAATCATCGTGCACGCGCTCGACAAGCGTGTTCCGTTTGTTGCTTTCCTGCATCAGCTGCCTCATAGCACGTGGGCCACCTATTTGGGCCAAAAACGGGCTCAGCCATTGATTGTCCATAAATGAGTTAGGCAAGTTTCTATTACAACTTGGCACCAACATTTATTTATTTACATAAATAATTTCCTAATTTATTTTTAAATCATACAGAAAATATCACCAACAATACTTAAAATGACAAAAAAATCTGGCCTCATATCATGATGCCAAAAGTGATGAATTTTACCTTAATCTTGCCTCTTAAATCCTTATAACCATGATGAAAATATTGAAAATATCACCAACAATACTTAAAATGACAAAAAAATCTGGCCTCATACCATGATGCCAAAAGTGATGAATTTTTCCTTAATCTTGCCTCTTAAATCCCTACAACCAATTATGATACAAGGACAAATTTACACTTTAGTCTATTTTATTTTTTAAAATTACATCTGAAATCTATTTATTTATGATGCAGGAGTTCATGGTGGAGGTAGAGGTGAGAGCTGCACATAATGTATTAGAAGCTTGTGCGCAGGCTGAGACTGTAGAGAGGGTTGTGTTTACTTCTTCGGTGACTGCTATCATATGGAAGGAGAACCGAAAATTAGCTGAGGATGTTGATGAGAGAGATTGGAGTGAGCCGAGTTTTTGCAGAAAGTTTAAGGTAATTTACTTTTGAATCACTTTAATTTAGCTAACCACTTGTGTTATGCTTCTTATATTAATCATTAAGTTCAGTGCTCAATTTGTATTTCGTGCTAATTGAAGGTGCACTAAACTTCAAATCCAAAAAATTAGGACATTTACATCTACGCTGCACGATTCTTATGTATTTACATATCTAACTCATAAGCTTTCATATTTACATTCATAACGCTCAAATCTTTAATATCACATCAAAATTACGACTTCATTGCCTTCTTTAATAACAAATGCACATCAACATATGTATACAGCAAGCATCGAAGTATTCTAAATGTAAATATTGAACTTTAGGGGTTAGATATGTAAATTCATAAAATATGTGGGTATGTATGCAAATCTCCAAAAATTTTAATATGAAAACGAATGTACTTGTTTATAAAACAAAAAAATGGGGTGGGGATATTTCTAACAGAAATGGATTGATTGGGAAAGTAGTTAAATGCTAGCGTTGGGAGTTCAGATGGGATTGAGGGTGTAAAGTATTTATTAATAGTTGGTGACAATTTGCAATTAATTGTTAAGTTAGATAAAGCTTGTTTGGTCATCATCAATGGCATATATGTAAATAAATTAGTCGCTTTCAATCTTAAGAAAGTGGGCAACATTACTCTTAAAATGGGGCATCCACTTTTCTTGACATGAAAGAGAATCCCATTCCATAAGGACTTAGCTTGTCTAGTTGAAAGAGTAAATATAGGTGGGTGTTAAGAGATTGTCCCCAAGTATTAATTTTATCAAAAAGAAAAAGGAAGATTTGCATACATGCCACATATTTTCTATGTATTTACATATCTAGCTCCTATACTTCAATTTTTACATACATACCGCCTCACCTCTGCATGAAAAGGTGTGTTTGGGCTGTAAAAATGAAAAATAAAGTTTAGGTGTTAGACATGTAAATATATAGGAATTAGTGATATGTATGTAAATGCCCCGAAGAAATATGCTCTAAAAAAAATGCAATTGATGGTAAATGTAATTCTGAAGAATACAGGGGTAGTAGAGGGTTGAATAACGTTCTATAAACTCAAATAAAACAGTTGCTTGAAAGATTTCTGTCACTTTCTAGGAGGGCATTTAAAAACCAGCCCTCGCATCGGGAGAAGATATTACATCCGTCTTCTGGATGTGCGGATGACAGAATAGATCACACCATGCCGTGCATCTGGCGGCACCGTCAACCGCACATACGGCTTACTGGACATAATATTTTCTCTTGTATGAGGGCCTACACAAATAATAAAGGGAAATTTAAGTACATACCACACAATTCTTATGTTTCTACATATATGACACTAAACTTCCATAATTACATTTATTACACACTGATATTAAATATCTATGAACAAAAAAGAGTATTTCACTTAAAAAAAATGATGGTGATATTTTTGATATGGTGTCAAAGATTTGAGCCGTATGGACCTAAACATGAAAGTTTAGGTGTTCCATATATAAATACAAAAGAATTGTGTTATGTATGTAAGTATCCCAGAACTTTTCATACAGATTTCTATTTATCACAACGGCTAGTAACCTTTTCAAGCATCTAAATCCAAACTGTAACAGAATTAACGGTCATGAATATGCAGCTATGGCATGCTCTTTCAAAGGCTCTATCCGAGAAGACGGCCTGGGCGCTAGCAATGGATCGTGGGGTTAACATGGTGGTGGTGAACTCAGGTCTTCTCGTAGAACCCGAACTGAGTCCATCAAATCCATATCTAAAGGGTGCGCCGGAGATGTACGAGGATGGAGTGTTAGTGACAGTCGAGCTCAAGCTACTAATCGATGCTCATATCTGCATCTTCGAGAGCACTGATGCCTTCGGACGATATATGTGCTTCAATCGTGCCATTTGCCGCCCCGAAGATGCTGTTAAACTCGCTCAAATGCTCTCTCCATCGACGCCGAACCCTCCTCCCAGGTATTGTAGCCCTTGGCATTCTTATGGAGGAAGAAGAAGTTTGTTTATTGGTTGATTTTCTAATATTGATTTTGAACTGGTTTATGATGCAGTGATGAGTTGAGAGTGATTCAGGAAAGGATTCACAGCAAAAAGCTGAATAAGCTGATGTTGGAATTTGGAGATGGATTGCGAGTAGAAGAATAGAAATAGGGGCGTGGAAATCAGGATGTATTTTATGTTGAAAAATATTTATGGTGCTTTTCAAGTATATAGCATCAATTTTTAGTATCATTGTATTCTGGTATTCTTATAATAATATAATTGCATTCATTTTAAGTTTTTAAATAGGTGCCTCTGCTTCTCTTTGGTGTGTATGTTGGCAAATGGGCGATTTTTATTTAATTATAGAGAAAAAAAGGGAAAAGAATATTAATTTAGAAAACACAAAATTTCATACAGATTTTTGGAACTTTTGGCTAAATTTGTTGCAATATCTGCAGGTTCTATCATGAATTTGTTACGTCGGTTCCTCCTGGATTGGCCAGGCCCGGCCCAACCTAGTGGGGTGGAAACTCCGCCTGAGAAGATTCCAGCCCCCAAGTGGGGCCACCATTATGCCTCTAATCACATATGCAAGGAGTGGAATTAGAGGGGGTTTTAGGGGTGTTTTATTAGGCCATTGTATCTTGTTTCTTTGCTTGAAGATTAATCAAATTAATCATAATTTGGATTTTCCCACATATTTCTTGTAGTTTGTTCCCTTATTTCGGCTTCGATTTATATTAAATTTGTATCAGAGAAATCAATATTTCGGAAATAAATGACGGGATCTCCTACAGGTTTTAGAATAGAGAAGCCAACAATGGAATCTGGCGTGCCTTAGCAGCGATTTAAGAAGGCAACGACGGGGGCAGGAATGTGCTAGTGACTGAACCTCACGTTCTGGGAAGCTAACGACATGATTGCAATGTTCTTATCGTGATTCAAGTTAGCCGGGAGCCTATGGGGTCGCTGTTTTACATACTTGGGAAGGAAACATTGAGATTATGATGTACAGAAGATGGGATAACTTCGCACACAGCAAAATAGTTGCTCAATTTGAAATCGCGAGGCTTATAGAGGACGAGATCGCGGAGGATAGACGATGGGATCACGATGTACTGAGCGATAAAATAGCTTGATTTGACATAATGGGGAAGCAAACACCGGATCGTGGCGTACAATGACCAAACTGTGCGATACAGTCGCCAGTCGAGCTAGCTGGGAAACCAACGAACGTACAAAGTGCTACCTTCATGATAAAAATATTTACTTGAGAGTAATGGTAGCCAAAAAAGTAGATATTCTAGAGGATAAATTGGACAGAGAGTTGAGTCAAATCATATTTGAAATGACGAGTGTTTCTCTGCATAGAGAGGCGGTTCTTATCCATTGAGTGGTGGTTCTTGTCTATGGATGGACAGTTCTTGTCCATGAAGGGGAGATTTGTGGTTTTGGAAGAAATGATGAAGATGATCATGGAGTTTTACGCAAGCCCACCACTGACTGCTTTGGGATCGAGCAACAACATCAAGAATGGATGTGAGTAGCAATAATTTGAAGGATTTGTGCGGCATCAGGGCAGCGTCATTGCCTTAGGAGGATCTAGTGCCACAGGACTAAGCGAAGTAATCAGGAGTGGACTTCAGAGGTGGCACTTGGAAGGAATGACATGATATCCGAACGAATGCAACAAACAAAAGCATATGGGATTGAGTGAAGGAGTGAGGAGTGGACTTGAGTGACAATACTTGAAAGAAATAACACGACATTCAAATGACTTGAATGAACAAATGCAAGGAAGATTGAGCGAAGGAGTGTGGAGCAGATTTAAGTGGCAAGATCTGTAGGGAATAACATGATATATGGAAGTTTGGAATGCGTGCTAGCAAAAGAAATAAAACGGTGTGCGACTTACGGGAAAAAGGTTGCTTCAAAGAATTTCAGCCTAAAATAGACAACCATGTTGAGTTAGACCCTGACGAAGGGTTGCATCCAACTATGTTATCGAGGGCATCGAGGTACATGCCTGCATCCAACTACACTGTGGCGGTCTTCAGTGCATAAGGCAATTCAGGAATAATGATGGGAACAAGACAAGTGGAGAAGAACAAGGGAGTTTGTAAAGGACTTATTTAGACATTGTGGAGTTTTCAGGAGGAAGACAATATGGTAGTGCTTCACAATGAACCTAGTTTGTGCAAGACCTGGGGGTTGGCGGATCCATCAAAGGTAGCAGCCATGTTAGAGTTTCCAGGACTTACAGAAAACTACTAAAAGTTTGTAAAGGATTGTAATTCAATTTTGCGGTTGTTGACCTAGAAGTTAAAGGAAAACTTTTAATGGGTGAAAGCGGCAACCCAAGCTTTTGAGAAGATAAAGGTCATGATGAGTGCGCCAGTGCTGGTGTTACCTGATTTCAACTAACCTATCATTGTAGAGACAAATGCTTCAGCATATGGATTAGGCACAATCCTCAGGCAAGTTCAACGATCTATCACTTTTTTTAATCAAGTGCTGGCGATAAGAGATAGTATTTTGGCAATTCATAAGTGGTATCCTTATCTGTTGGGCAACAATATTTAGTCAAAATTGATTAGAGGAACTTGAAGTATTTGTTGAAGCTGAGGATGATGATTGAGGAGTATCAGAGGTGGCTATCCAAGTTACTTGGATATGATTTTGATATTCAATATTGTCGAGGACTGGAGAATAAGGTTGTGGATGCACTATTGAGGAAGATGGAGGAGCCTCAACTGAAAACTTTATCAGTACACATGGTATTAGATTGGGAAGCTTTGAGGTAGGAGAGTGAATAAATGGAGGCGCTGAGGAATCAGGCAAAGATGCCACAGGATCTGACTAACCTCTAGATTGATGGGACAACAACAACTCTACCATGGATGATTCATGTTATCGAGGGCATTGAGGTATATCCCCAAACAGTTGTATGAGATTGTGGCATGTATTGAGGCGGTGGCATATCATTTGAGGTTACAACTATCATCATTATTATATCCAATATTTTATGTATCATAGATTAGGCGTGCTATTAGAAACCACAAACTCTTGTCTTCTTTACATCCAAATATGATAGATGATATGAAGGCAGTTTTGGAACCTTTGGAGGTAGAAGAAGTGTGTCAATGAGCGATAAAGGCAAAGGAGGTGTTGATTAAGTGAAAATATGTGCCAGATTATACAACAACTTGTGAGCCTTATGAAGTGATCTGAATCAGTTTCAATCATTCCATCTTGAGTCAGTCCCTCATACACTGGCCTGGACTAGGGCTATGAATTGAGGTAAGAAATTGTTAATCACTCATAAACAGGTTTGAATCTTGGCTCAGATCGGTATCTGATTGAGATAAACGAGTCGAGTTATGAGCCAAAACTTTGGATCAAATTTTTTTAGCCGATTTTGTGTCATACATAATCGGCTAACACTGGCTCGAGATCAACTCGAAGTATTTTTTTTTATTTATAAAAATTTTAGATGTAATACGAAATAAAATTAAATATAACAATTCAAGACCCGATTTCGAGCTGGAATAAATACAAATAACAAATTTAAGCCAACTAGTTTCAATTCAAGCCAATTTTGAGCTGAAACGGATCCAACGAACTCAATTTGAAACAACTCTTTCAATATCGAGACGGAAGAAGCTCGATTCAATTTTGAGTCAAGCTTGCTCAAAATCAAACATAACGAGCCAAAGGATAATTTTAGGCACACCCTAACGACTTAAATTTAGATCATTAAATGCTCTAGCTTGAACAGGCTCTGCCCAGCCTAGTGTCACGCTCCGCCATATTCGAGAAATCGACAAGACAAGCACATGATGGAAGATTCTAGAGAAGATCATAATGCAGAGAGTCATCAAATGGACTCTAGAAGATTCCACTACATTCCGGAGAGAGCAAGAAGGAAAAATTTTAAAGAGAATTTAAGAATAACCTATAATGTTCTAGAGTTATGTATGTACATAAGAATAGTTTAGAAGGTAGAATATTATATTGTAATCTAGAAGCTTCTCTTGGACATGAAATAGTCCCACATTTGCTAGATGTAAGGCCAAATATATGGAGGAGGCTATAAATAGGAGCCCATCCCCTCATTTGTAATTACCCAAGCATTGAATCAAAAACATACAAGTATTCAAGTGCAAATTATTCCTTTTTCTCTATTATTCTTCTTAAGAGTGCTTGAGGCTCATAAGTCCAGTGTTGTGAGGGGTAAGACTGATTTAGTTCTATGAAAGAGCGCTAAAGCCGCACGGGTGACTTGAGAAAAGTTAGTCCGTGACAGTTGGTATCAGAGATTTGGCTCGAGGGAATGACGAAAACCATCAAGGAGCATGTGATGGAGTCATAAGCCACTAATGTGGAGTCATTTGAAGGGTGAGGTCGCTAGGAGCAAAGGGACCCCGTTGCACCCAAGCCGCATGGGAGGTCTAAGGAGATTATGCATAGCTTTGATTCGTGCATTGCTCGGATGGAGGAGGCAATGAATGACATGGAGGTTCTAGTAGAGAAACTTGGCCAAATGGTTGATGAACTCGAGGAGGAGGATGTCACCATCCATCCAACAATCAGAGGTATGACGCTCCAACTTGAGGAGACCTTAATGGGCCAAGTGGCTAAGTTGCGAGAGGATTTTATAGGGAAGCTCCAAGAGGTGTGAAGTACCTATAAGGAAGAGATGAGTGACATGCGTGGTAGCTTGGAGAAAATACGTGGAGACATTTTGTTGTGCAAGAAGGCACTTGCGTCATCCACAAGCCATCTCACTTTCGAAGTCAGGAGGATTGAAGTTCCAAAACCTATGAGTTTTGGAGGTGTTCACAACTTGAAGGAAGTAGACAACTTCGTATGGGGACTAGAGCAATACTTTGGAGCGATGAGAATTGCCGATGAAGATGCAAAAATACAATTTGCTTCTCTTTATCTCTCAGACATCGCTATGCTTTGGTGGAGAAGAAGAAAAAGAGATGTAGAGAAAGGTTTGTATTCCATGTCCACTTTTAATGAGTTCAAGAGAGAGCTAAAGAGACAATTTTATCCCCGAGAATGCCGAGGACGAGGCCCGAGCTCGACTGCGAAGGCTTAAGCAAGAATGTTTGATTCAAGACTACATTAGAGAATTTACAAGCTTGATTCTTGAAATCTCTGATATGTCAGACAAAGATGCTCTCTTCAACTTTATGGATGGGCTCCATCATTGGGCAAAGACCGAACTTAGGAGGCGAGGAGTGCAAGATCTTGCCACTGCCATCGCAATTGTCGAAAGCTTGGTTGATTATTCAAAAGAGCCTAGAAAGTTTGAAAATAAGCAGAGGAGTAATGACAAATGCGGGGATGACAAGGGCGAACTCAAGGAGGACAAACATCGCGAACCAACACCAACAAAGGTAAGGGACAAGGGGAAGACTAACAACAAGCCATATCAAAACTGCTACTTTCTTTGTGAAGGACCTCATTGGGCAAGAGACTGTCCTAAGAAAGCCCTCAATTCTTTCCTTACAAGTCACAAGGAGGAAGAAGAAAATAACAGGAAAAATGACATTGAGGCACATGTGGGATCTCTTCAACTGCTGAATGCGATGCAAGCTCCAACAAAATCACAAGGGAAGGGGTTACTCTTTGTGGGGATGACAATAGGAGGGAAGACTACCAGGGCAATGGTAGATACGGGTGCTTCCCACAACTTCATCTCCAGCGAGGAAGCAAAGAGATTGGGGTTGCAGATGACTAAAGGATGGGGCTCCATCAAAGTCATCAACTCAGTAGAGCTGTCAATCGATGGAGTGGCTAAGGGAGTCAAGACCAGCATTGGGGCATGGTCAGCTAATCTAGAATTCTTTGTCATTCCCTTAGATGATTACAAAGTCGTTCTGGGAATGAACTTCTTAGAGCAATCAAGAGCATTCCCAATTCCATTTGGCAATAGCATGTGCATCACGGAAAGGGGGTCAAGCTTGCTCAGTACCGATAATAAGATTAAGCAAGCAAGAATCCAAAATGCTATCGGCAATCCAGCTCAGGGATGGCATTCCACAGGACAAGGGGGACAACTTGGCTATCCTTCATACCAATGAAGGAGAAAAGACTCAAAGACTTGGGGTGCCAAGGAACGTGGTGGAGGCAATGGATAAGCCGCCAGCCAGGAAGAGGTGTTGCACCAGGGAGGAGCCAAAGGTTGCCAAGTATGGAGGCAAACCAAAGTGGCAGTTTCAAAGGTGCAATGAAAGCCGCAATGAGGGCATTGCAGGTTTAAGTGGGGGAGAGTGTCACGTTCCGCCATATTCGAGAAATCAGCAAGACAAACACGGGATGGAAGATTCTAGAGAAGGTCAGATTGCAGAGAGTCATTAAAGGGACTCTAGAAGATTCCACTACATTCTGGATAGAGTAAGAAGGAAAAGCTCTAAAGAGAATTTATGAATAATCTATAATGTTCTAGAGTTATGTATGTACATAAGAATTGTTTAGAAGATAGAATATTATATTATAATCTAGAAGCTTCTCTTGGACATGAAATAGTCCCACATTAGCTAGATGTAAGGCCAAAGATATGGAGGAGGCTATAAATATGAGCCCCTTCCCTCACTTGTAATTACTCAAGCATTGAATCAAAAGTATTCAAGTATTCAAGTGCAAAGTATTCTTTTCTCTCTATTATTCTTCTTAAGAGTGCTTGGGGCTCATAAGCCCAGTGTTGTGAGGGGTAAGGTTGATTTAGTGCTAAGAAAGAGCGTTAAAGCCGCATGTGTGACTTGAGGAAAGTTAGTCCGTGACACTAGGCTCCGATACGTTTTAGAATTAGGCTTCTCCCTTATGTAAGGAAAAAAATAATCAAACGGTTATAAATATAATAAAGTTTTCATAATATTAATGCACTTATGGAGTTCTATAGCTTTTAATCAACACAATATTATTTTTAGAGAAATTTATATAACCCACACATCTTTTATGAATTTACATATGAAATTTTGATATTTACACTTGATAATGCCCTGCTGTCATAAATTTATGCATGAAAAAGTGTGTTACACTTTTAAAATAATACAGATAGTAGAATTTTTAATGTTATGTTAAAGATTTCAATCATATGTATGTAAATATGAATGTTTATGCGTGAGATATGTAAATATATATGAAATTAGATATGTAAAAACATATGGATTGAGGGATATTTAATCTTATAAATGAGAACTGTAATCAATCATCAATTCAGTCATGCATCAAGTGCATCAAAATATTATGCAATTTATAGTTTAATTTTCAGCTTTTGCAGCATATGAGAATTTAACTAAACCAAAAACTGACATAGTTACAGCAGATATGATATGAGACTAACATTAAGGGTTTGTTTGGGGCAGCTGCAACTTTTCAATTTTTCAGTTGTAGCTGCGCTACCCCCATAAAACTGTGGCGGGGAAGTTGATGTGGGGAAGCTGATTATCTTTTTGATGCAACTGCGTGAATACAATTGCGGGGCAGTTGTTTCACAAAAAAAATGACAATTCTGTCTCTGTGTAGTAAAATTGTTTAAAACAGAACTGTGACAGTCACATATTTGATCAAAATTACGAAATTAATTATTTATTAAATAAAAATTTAACATTAATCAATTATTAATTTATTAGTTATTAATTATATCAATTAAGAGTTATTTATAATTTTATTAAATAGTTTCAATTTTTAAAAATATTGTCATTAATTAATTATTAAATAATTCAATATATAATTATCTAATTATAATTAGTTTGGTAATATATAACTTAATTATTAATTATTAATCACCCTCGTCTACATCCCCCCTTCTTTACCCGAAATCCGCACATGCCCCTAATCCTTCCGATTTCGCCCAAACCATCGCCTTTGTGACCGAACCTCGTGATACAGTTACGTTAGAGATAACTGGGAAGGCAACGTCTGGATCACGAGACACAGTGACCGAAAACTCCCATCTTTGTCTTCCTTCCGCTCTGCTCCTATCCAAAACCATGGAAGCGGTCGAAACCATGGAAGAAGGTAACTTCACATCCTCCTTTTTGAGCGAAGCGCTCAGTTATTATGGTGGAGCGCTACGAACAGCTTCCCATGAACGTTGGTTACAGGGTTCAACCCGCGGCATACGTTTCGCCAGAGTCACGTCCTACCACACGCAGAATACCGAACCAAATAATAAAATTTCTCATCCAGCCGCTGCAATGCAGGGACCGCGGTCCCAAACTGGACCTAAATCTATGCTTCCAAATCTTTTCATAACTTTGATGATNCGTCATCCACAAGCCATCTCACTTTCGAAGCCAGAATGATTGAAGTTCCAAAACCTATGAGTTTTGGAGGTATTCGCAACTTGAAGGAAGTAGACAACTTCGTATGGGGACTAGAGCAATACTTTCGAGCAATGAGAATTGTCGATGAAGATGCAAAAATAAAAATTTGCTTCTCTTTATCTCTCAGACATCGCTATGCTTTGGTGGAGAAGAAGAAAAGGAGATGTAGAGAAATGTTTGTGTTCCATGTCCACTTTTAATGACTTCAAGAGAGAGCTAAAGAGACAGTTTTATCCTGAGATGCCGAGGATGAGGCCCGAGCCCGACTGCGAAGGCTTAAGCAAGAATGTTTGATTCAAGACTACATTAGAGAATTTACAAGCTTGATTCTTGAAATCCCCGATATGTCAGACAAAGATGCTCTCTTCAACTTCATGGATGGGCTCCATCATTAGGCAAAGACCGAACTTAGGAGGCGATGAGTGCAAGATCTTGTCACTGCCATCGCAGTTGTCGAAAGCTTGGTTGATTATTCAAAGGAGCCTCGAAAGTTTGAAAATAAGCAGAGGAGTAATGACAAATGCGGGGATGACAAGGGCGAACTCAAGGAGGACAAACATCGCGAACCAACACCAACAAAGGCAAGGGACAAAGGGAAGACTAACAACAAGCCATATCAAAGCTGCTACTTTCTTTGTGAAGGACCTTGGGCAAGAGGCTGTCCTAAGAAGGCCCTCAATTCTCTCCTTACAAGTCACAAGGAGGAAGAAGAAAGTAACAGGGAAAATGGCATTGAGGCACATGTGGGATCTCTTCAACTGTTGAACGCGATGCAAGTTCCAACAAAACCACAAGGGAAGGGGTTACTCTTTGTGGAGATGACAATAGGACGGAAGACTACCAGGGTAATGGTAGATACAGGTGCTTCCCACAACTTCATCTCCAGCGAGGAAGCAAAGAGATTGGGGTTGCAGATGACTAAAGGAGGGGGCTCCATCAAAGTCATCAACTCAGTAGAGATGTCAATCGATGGAGTGGCTAAGGGAGTCAAGACCAACATTGGGGCATGGTCAGGTAATCTAGAATTCTCTGTAATTCTCTTAGATGATTACAAAGTCGTTCTGGGAATGAACTTCTTAGAGCAAGCAAGAGCATTCCCAATTCCATTTGCCAATAGCCTGTGCATCACGGAAAGGGGGTCAAGCTTGCTCAGTACCGATAATAAGGTTAAGCAAGCAAGAATCCAAAATGCTATCGGCAATCCAGCTCAGGGATGGCATTCCACATGACTGCGGCGCATATGAGAATTTAACTAAACCAAAAACTAAAATAGTTATAGCAGATGTGGGGAAGCTGGTTGTCTTTTTGATGCAACTGCGTGAATACGACTGCGGGTCAGTTGTTTCACAAAAAAATGACAATTCTGTCTCTGTTTAGTAAAGTTGTTTAAAACAGAACTGTGACAGTCACATATTTAATCAAAATTACTAAATTAATTATTTATTAAATAAAAATTTAACATTAATCAATTATTAATTTATTAATTATTAATTATATCAATTAAGAGTTATTTATAATTTTATTAAATAGTTTCAATTTTTAAAAATATTGTCATTAATTAATTATTAAATAATTCAATATATAATTATCTAATTATAATTAGTTTGGTAATATATAACTTAATAAATAATTATTAATCACCCTCGTCTACATCCCCCCTTTTCTACCCGAAATCCGCACATGCCCCTGATCCTTCCGATTTCGCCCAAACCATCGCCTTTGTGACCGAACCTCGTGATACAGTTACGTTAGAGATAACTGGAAAGGCAACGTCTGGATCACGAGACACAGTGACCGAAAACTCCCATCTCTGTCTTCCTTCCGCTCTGCTCCTATCCAAAACCATGGAAGCGGTCGAAACCATGGAAGAAGGTAACTTCACATCCTCCTTTTTGAGCGAAGCGCTCAGTTATTATGGTGGAGCGCTACGAACAGCTTCCCATGAACGTTGGTTACAGGGTTCAACCCGCGGCATACGTTTCGCCAGAGTCACGTCCTACCACACGCAGAATACCGAACCAAATAATAAAATTTCTCATCCAGCCGCTGCAATGCAGGGACCGCGGTCCCAAACTGGACCTAAATCTATGCTTCCAAATCTTTTCATAACTTTGATGATTATCATTAGTATATAGTAAAGATTAACTATCAATTTTTAAAATATTTCATTAAATTTCAAGCAAGCCAGCAGAAGAAATGAGAAACTTCAAGCGAAACCCAAAGCCAATAAGATTCATTTCCTTCTTGACAAGATCACCTTATGATTAGGAGGTTCCCGTTGACAAAATTTTTTTACAGGCAGACCCAAGTCTTGTATATTTACATATCTAACAGCTAAACTTTACTTCTTACAGTTATACCCCCCATCACATCAGATTTATCACTGCTTTGACTTTTAAAAGTTGAATTAATCTTTTCCATGCTTAGATAAAATGGCATATAAGTAAAAATTGAAGTTTAGGTGTTAGATATGTAAATACAAAGGAATTGAGTGTTATTTATGTAAATCTTACATGGATCATTTACATACACACGCAATTCTTTACATTTATAACACAAATTTAAAAAAAAGCCTAAACTTAACATTCTACCCGAATTCAGCTTCTGCATTCTCTTTTCAGATAACTGCAGAAAATGAAATTATACAACCAAACTACTTCGACTGATCAATATTCTGCATTGAACATCATAATATTTCGGGGAATTTATTTAGATATCACACAATACTTCACATATCTAACATCTAAAAATTCATATTTACCAACGTGGCACTCAAATTTTGCTACATCACAAAAAATAGCGGCCTTACTATATATTTTAAAAGTGAAATAAATATTTTCATGCATAAATTTATGACACCAAGATTTTTGTTAAGTGTCAATATCAAACTGAGGGTTAGATATGTCAAATAGATATAAATTGTGGTATGCATGTAAAGTTTCCTAATATTTTTCATGAAAGCAACTCGATGAATTTTCACATTTAAAGCACGGACACAGTGCAACTGAAGGAATTCATATACATGATTCTACAAAGCCTGACCTCCATAAGCAATGCGGAGATCCATATTATGCACTGAGGGAAACTGAGGCAATTTTTGACAGCTTAAACTTGCGAGGTTTCTTGGAATTAAGAGGCTGAAAGAGGATCTCAGTGTAAGGCTTCACAGCAATATCATTCCATTCCAGAGGTGAAGCTGCATCGCCTCGAAAATCCCGAGGAGAATAAATGATATTCAGTCTTGATCTACCTACATAACAGCATTTATTTCAGTTAAAAACATAACACAACATTTCTGAAAGAAAAGGAGACATGGAAAGAAAAGTTCCAGGAGAGGAAGAAAGAAATTTCATTAATTAGCTAACTAGTACATCGAGATATATATAGGGAGTCTATGCTAAGCAAATAGAAAGACAATTACAGCCAAGTACAATTAGCAAAGCCTATGCAAAACCAACATAGGTTATAACGTAGGTTTGTTAATAGTCCCCCTCAAACTGAAAATATTTGGAGATATATAAAGGGAGTCTATGCTAAGCAAATAGAAAGAAAATTACAGCTAAGTACAATTAGCAAAGCCTATGCAAAACCAACATAGGTTATAATGTAGGTTTGTTAATAGTCCCCCTCAAACTAAAAATATTTGGAGATATTGTTAGTTTGTCCCGAAGAGTGTAGAATGTAGGGGTCGGTAAGGATTTAGTAAAGATGTCCACTATTTGTTCCTTTGACGACACGTACTGTAAAGTAATCTCATGTAATTGAATGCGATCACGAATAAAATGATAGTCAATGTCAATATGCTTGATTCGAGCATGGAAGACTGGATTTTTAGTGATAGCCATAGCAAATATGTTATCACAGTAAATTGTAGTAGGAATAGTTACATAGACATGAAATTCCTATAGCAATCCTCGAAGCCATATGACTTCGATTATTGCCGAAGAGATGACCTGATACTCGGTCTCTGTTGAGGACCGAGCAATAGTAGGTTAAGTTTTCACATTCCAAGAGAGACAATTAGGACCAACAAAAGTGCAATAGCCAGTAATATACCTTCTATCATTCATGTCACTGGCCCAACTAGCATCAACATACGTGTGAAAAGTCAGTGTATCGACTTTAAATGGTAGGCAGAAATTTGAGAAACCTTAAAGAAACCTGAGAAGAACGTAAGATCTTGATAATGAGACTGAAGAGGGGTTTGAAGATGTTGAGATTGAGAATTCACTGCCACCATAATGTCTGGTTGAGTTAAAGTGAGGAACTAGAGAGAACCAACTTGTCGATAAGGAGAAGGATTGGACAATGGTGCAGTAGTGTTAGATGAAGCCTTGATGGAAATGATTTGAGGTGTAGATAACCGATTTGCAAGTAACCACACCTGCATGATTCAACATTTCATGAACATAAATGGTTTGGTTGAGATGATAGCCATGGGGAGTGGGTAATATTGATCCCGAGAAATGTAGAGACCAAATACATAAACTTCATTGAAAAATGATATTGTAATTCTTGTTGAACTTGCCGCTATCAATATTATTGCCGGTTAGAAGTATATCATCAACATAAAACAGTAGGTATAGAAGATGAGAATCCTTGCAATAGATGTAGAGAGACGGATCAACAGTACTTGTGGTGAGTCCAAACTTAGGTAAATAAGTGGTGAAAGTATTGTTCCACTGTTTAGGAGCTTGCTTGAGACCGTAGATAGATTTTTGTAAAAGACATACATAAAAGGGATGTAAGGGATCTTTGTAATCTAGTAGTCGATGCATATAAACCATTTCCTCGAGATGACCATGCAAGAAGGCATTGGAGACATCAATTTGGAGTATCTTCCATTTGTAATGGAGAGTGATAACAAGGAGAAGTCGAATCGTAGATTTTTTTGCAACAGGACTGAAAGTATCGGTATAGTTAAGGTCATACTCTTTGCTAGTATCCCAGAGCTACTAGTCGACAGATCCATCATTATCATATTTGAATTTATTGGTCTACTTACTTCCAAATATTGGATGATCAGTGGGAGAAGGAACCGGTTTCCACGTCTGCTTAAAGGTTTGAGGTGTTTCATGTAAGTGTTGATCATGTAGAAGATCAAAAATCACCTTTTCAGGTTTGGTACCAGTCTGAGATCCAGTGATCATAGAATGTTTTGTAGGTAATGGCTTCACACTTTAAATGTTGTAGGAGATGCAGAAACCTTGGAGCTTGATGTTTCTCGGGTTGCTGGAGTTCTGGTGGGCTAGATTGTTGACGTGGGAATAAAGGTGAGAGGATTTGTAATTTGAGGTACTGTAGGTTGGCTATCGAATTGAAGCTTGGAATTGTAAGTAAAACCCGATTCATTAAACATTACATGTCGACTTATAAACATCTTGCCAGTGGATGGATCAAAGCATTTATGACCTTTGATGTGAGAGGGGTAGCTGAGTGTTGACCTCATTTTGAGATCATTACTATTTTCCTTGAGATCCTAGAATCTAGCTCTAGAGGTTCCTATTGACTATCTTAGAAAACTAGAATTGAAACCCATCCTTTTTAGAAATTACAGTCACCTCCTATTTCTCTTGTGATGTCTCGCCTGAGTGGTCTCAAACCATCGTTGTATGGTCGAGGGGTTAAGGACTATCATGTGGAGACTCGGGGGGAAATTTCTAATAGGATCTCAAGCCCTAGAAAAATCACTTCAGGACTTTATCATCACACGTGCACACACAAAAAGCACAAAATTCACTAAGTTGCACAAAATTGGACTTAAATTGAGCTTAAGAATGGATGAAAATACGAACTTCTCCGGACGACCTCTGACAATAAAATGAACTACGTCAACGCGTCCGGGATATTAATTTTAGTAGAAAAAGACACTCATATTGTCATATTTTTGACACAAGCAAAATCACACGTAAATCGATGAGTTCGTAAAAAATGACCTCTGGTGACGAAACAGACCGTGCAGCACGTCTGGAACTTCAAAATTACCTAAAAAAGACATTAAAATTGTTATGTTTTAACGCACGAATGAAGAAGTACAAATCAAATTTTATTTTTTACGAAAAATTAAATATTTTATATATTTTATTACTTATAATATTAAATTATAATCCTAAACCTCATTTACCTCTTACCCGCGCACTTAAACCCTCGTCCAACCCGTTCCATGGCTCGATCCCGTGACTCGATCCCGCGGTGCTCGTCCCGTTCCCCTCACGTGTCCTAGCTCTCGTGCACGATCCACTCGACAATCTCTCTCTCTCGACTCTTCTCCTTCCTCGTGTGGCCACTCGACCTCTTCGACTCTCCAAAGGTAAGGGCCGAGCTGGCCGACCCTTCTCTTTCTCGAGGCTTTACCGTCTCCCTCTTTACTGTAGCAATTACTGCTTCGTCGTGTGATTCGCTTACTAGTGAGGCTGGTTGGTGGCTCTTCCCCCTCTTCTCTGCCTATAAAATGACTTCTTAGTGTATGGTTCTGGGTTGTTGAAATTTTTTTGAGAGAAGGGAGGCTTTGGTCCTATTGTTGGAAACTTTAAGGGAGGAAAACTCTGTTGAAATCTTCTCTAAGCTAGATTCTCGTGTGCTTGAAGTGTGGAGCATTCGTGGTTGTTGTTTTCTAAAGCTTTTAGGAAGAAGCTTTGCCGAAATCCTCTCTAAGATAGATTTTAGTGTGCTTGTGGTGTGGAGTATTCGTGGTTGTTGTCTCTTGAAGTCTTTAGGAGGAGGATTTCTATTGGAGTGGTTTTCTCGAATCTATCTTATAATTTTGCTTTAAATCTGCTTAAAAGAGATATTCTCCTCCTCCCTCTATCTGGTACTATTTCGGATGGCATCTTAAAATTTTTTCTCTCTTCTAAAGCATGTGGAAGCAAGATTTGGGTTTGTTCTGAAACTTAAGCATAAAATAGTCCTTGAAAATATTAAGATGTAGCATGATATGGTTGCCTTCTTTTCTTTTTCTGCTCAAGATACATGGAAAACATGTTTAGGTTCATTCTCACATGCAAATCTTCTTCTTACACTTCTATTATTTCTATACCTACATGTTGGAAATTGTGGCTTTCTTTCTTTAAGCAATTTACTGTTAAAAGAATCATGATTTGCTTAGGGAAAAAGATGGTTTATGTTTCTTTCCTGCTTAAGACAAATAAAAGGTCATGGATATGAATTTTAGATTGATGTTTTCTCATCTAGAATCTATGCTGGAATTCATTTTTTATGTTGAAGCATATGTTGGCACAATACTTTCAAATGTGAGGCTTCAAGGGAAAATATTTTTAGTTGTTTTAACCCATTTGTTAGGGTACGATTTTGGTTCTCTGGAGTTGGATCCTTGCTGCAATTTTTGTTTCTGTTTTGTCCCTATGAGGGCTCGATTTGCCCATATGTTGGATGTGGTTTTGGCTCTTTGAAGTTAGATCCTTATTGGAAAATTTTCTCTATTTTTAGCCCATTTGGAGGGCTCGGTTTTGGCTTTATGTTAGCTGAAAATTGCATTTCATTTAGCACATTTGAAGGGCTCGGTTTTAGCTTCTGCTAGACTGGATTTAACTGAAATTTTAACATTATCTTTGGCCCACTTCGTGGGTTTGGTTCAGACTCTTTTGGAATCAAAGTTATGATGAAATATTCTTTTTGTTTTGACCCACTTGTTGGGTTTGATTTGAGCTCTTTTGAAATTAAATCATGGATGAAAATACTCTCTATCTTGGCCCATTTGAAGGGCTCGGTTTTGGCTCAGTCAGCCAGGAAATATGGTTCTGTTTTGCCTTTTCTTGTGTGTTGAGTTTGTCCCTGTGTTGGGCTTGGTTTGCCCCTATGCTGGGCTTGGTTTGGCCCTTAGATGACTCAGTTTAGCTCCTTTTGGTATCATGTCATGGCTGAAATCTCTTGCTGTTTTGGCCCTTTGATGGGCTCGGTTTAGCTCCTTTTGGTATCATCGGTTTAGCTCCTTTTGGTAGCATGTCCTGGCTGAAATCTCTTGCTGTTTTGGCCCTTTGATGGGCTCGGTTTAGCTCCCTTTGGTATCATGTTCTGGCTGAAATCTCTTGGTGTTTTAGCCCTTTGATGGGCTCGGTTTCACTCCTGTGATGAACTTGGTTTGTCTCTTGCGCTGAGCTCAGGTTTACTAGCTACGGTTTCCTGTCTTGCCCCTTTAATGGGCTCGATTGGGTTGGAAATTCCTGATATTTCCTTTTGAGATTTTTACGGGTAATCAAGTTTGTTATCCCAAAATTTATGATTTCAATATACATTTTTTATATGGGAATGTTTGAAATAAGCTGATCAATTCATTACTATGTCTTACTTGATAAAAATGACTCCATTCACTCTCATATGAATATCAAAGGTAATACAATGACAATACCTATGTGGTTTCCTTCCTGTTGCTTTGGCCGTGAGCCTCACTTGATGTTTACTGCCTTTATGGTCCTCCTCTTGCTGCCCATACCCGTGAGCTTATTCTGTGATGGCTTGTCTCTTTTCTTGGCCTTACCCGTGAATTTAAATATGTGAGGGCCTTCTTCTTGTTGCCTTGGCCGTGAGCCTTGCTTTGTGTTCATGGCCCTTGTGGTCTTCCTCTGGCTGCCCTTACCCGTGGACTTATTTTGTGGTGGCCTTCCTCTTATTGCCCTTACTCGTGGGCTTATTTTGTGGTGGCCTTCCTCTTATTGTCTCTACCCTTGGGCATTACCTTGTAATCTCTTGGTGGAATAGATTGGGCTGGTTGTTGTCCGTCTCTATTGCCCTGGTCATGAATATTTATATGATTTTATATGGATAATTTCATGTTTATGTGATATGAAAAACCTTTAATGAAAAATGGAAGTAAATAATTTTGAAATCGGCGTGATTTTCTGAAAGGCTGGAGAGTTCTTCTATTGACTAATGTCTGGCAAAAATATAAAAGGGCTTGTACAATTTTATTTAAAGAAAACATAAGTTTAATGCAAATTGGATTCATGAAATGTTTGAAAATTCATAAAATTGTCATTTAAAAAAAATACCCTTCTTGGGTTGATGCAATTATAAAATTTGAGAAAATAATATCCTTTTTGGATTTATTCAGGGATCTTGAACTCTCTTTTTCAGATCTTTTTGTCACAATTTTGAGGGTTGGTTCACCCTTTATACTTTCGGTCTTTTGGGTGAATCAATTCATCCTCTCTCTCATCCCCAATTTTATTTTATTTTTCCTTGCTTATTGGTTCGGTTTTCTGTGCTTATGTCTGACACATAAATGCTCATATATAACTTTTTTTCTATATATAAAATTATCAAGCAAGGTCGTAAGTAGGTCGATTTTGTTTTGAGGCTTAGGGCGATGATGACAAAGGCACGCCGGTGATAGAGCAGAATGATATATCATCCTACAACACCAGAACTTAATTTTGGGACTTGATAAATTGTAGGATGAAAGTATCATTCACCGACACAAGACTAGCAGAAGACCCGTACTTTCTTAGGTTGTCGGCGGTCCTACGTCTGATGACGTGATTGACTAGTTGCAACTATACATTTTTTTAAAAAAATTGATAAAACAAATTGATAAGAACATATACAATATTTATAAAAAAATATATTTTCACTACAAAATTAATATAACTTTACTTTTGTATGCTTGAAATATGTATGCATGGTAAAATTTAAATTTTAAAAGCGTCATAACTTGATTGTTCACTTGTTGATTACCGATACAGGGCTAAGGAGTACCCTCCTAAGTTAGGTTCAGTAGGACATCCTTCTAGTGGAGTGACAGACTTTATACATCCGGGTGACCAATAGTAGCCTTCGACGTCCCTCGAGTACAAATATATATATATGAGCTTTGCCCCGACCAGAGTGCTTGCGGTCCCCTCTTTTCGGATTTTTCGTATGTTTTATCAAAATTTTTGGACAAAGCACTCGTGGTCTTTTCTCCGAGATTTTCCCGAGGTTTTGATAGTTTTATTTGAATTGTTACTCGTCAATTTTCTCGAGTTTTCCGTCGTGGATTATTCGTCGATTTTCTCAAGTTTTCCAAGCAATGTTTTTTCTTTTGTTTATACAGTGAATAATAGCTAGCTTAGAGAAGCAGCAGGTCTCCCAAATATACAAGTTTGATTTACATTACAATATTTTATTTCACAGTATGTTATACTGTTCTCCTAGAATATTATACTGTTCTCCTAGCATGTCATACTGTTCATCTAGCATGTTATACTGTTCTTTTCTTTTATAACGCATGTTTTATTATTTTGATACACACTATGTCTTAGTATAAAAAAACTTAGTGATTGTATAGGATTAGCAACAAACCTGAAGTTGTTACGACGAAGAGTGGAGCGAACACCGTGGGCAGCGCGACGAGGAACAACTTCAAGATGGATGTGCAACATTAAAACACATTCACATCACCAATCACTTTCTTTAATTTAAACAACCTATAGGATTTCGAGGTGATTTATCTAGCGCAACGTAAACCCTCACATATCACTTTTAGGCTTTTGCATAACTCTGTTATAATTATAAGTCGTAACACTTTAGGATTCTGAGGTTACTGTACGGTACAGTGTAAATCCTCCTATCTTTTTAGTTCATTTGCACAATCAAATATCGTGTGAATGTATGTCCTAAATTCTAAATAAATTGTAGGATTAAATATTAAATAACATTATTTCAAAGACATAAAACCAAACAATAGAATAGTTGAGAGGTCACCGGGGTTCTCCCTGGATCTGTGATATCCCTTACTCTTCGCTTTTTTAGATTCCTTAAAATAACTTTTCCTATTTAAGTCACTCTCATTTGATTTTCCCATTTCCAATCTTAGAAACCTAAACTTTGAAATTTGGAAAAGAAAACCACTGATCTTAATCGAGAGTTTTCTTAAGTGACCCCGGTCATTTAAGATGTAATTAACTATAGGGTTTTGTCTCTATAGAGAACTTGGAACCCAGGTAAAATAAACTCTATCTAATCCTTATATTAGGTAGATGAACTTGTTGACCTCATATAAAATATTTCGCAGACCGAACGGATGTCACAAATTCTTTAGTTTAGGTGATTGAGCTATCGTGTTTAGTCATCCAAACTATCCAAAATGTGAGACTCACTTGGTCTCAACTATTTTTAAATTAAAATGTTATTTTCAAAAATTATATTTACATCAAAACTATTTTCAGATTTATAAAACTTATCTCCCTTTTTCAAAAATCCTAAAGTTTAAAAAACTTAAAAATAAAATAACGGCCGACACCAAGAAAAACGCAAGATAGAGATCTTTGCTGCAATTTGTTACGAGAGATGGGAGTTAACCAATGAAAGCATTGAGATCCAAACGAGTTGAGGTGTTCATAGTGTGGGGTGGTTCCATATAGAAGCTGGTTTGGTGATAAATGGTGGGTTACTTTAGAAGGTAAGCGCTTGATCAAGTAAATGACTGTATGAACCACCTCAAGCCAAAGAGAGGAGGGTTATGAGAGTCGGCCATCAACGCACGTGTAGTTTCCAAAATATGTTGATGCTTATGTTCAGCGACTCCGTTTTGCTGCGAAGTATAAGGAGAGCACGCTTGATGTATAATACCATACTTGTTCAGTAAACCGGTAATTGATGACTAGTAAATTCCCCACCATTATCAGAACGCAGAATTTTTATCTTTTGGTTGAATTGAAGTTCAACTTTTTGTTTGAACTTAACAAAATGAATAATAACCTCAGATTTGTGAAGCATGGGATAAATCCAAGTGTACTATGAAAAATCATCGATAAAGAGCACATAATATTTATATCCCTGAGCAGAAGCTATAGGGTAAGGTCTCCAAACATCAGTATGAACTAAAGCTAAAGGTAGTTGAGGTAGAAAAAGAATTGCGATGACATTTCTTAGTGGCACAAGAATCACAAAAAAAGAAATTTTTTGGGAAATACTGAGATGTGGTTGTTGAGTAGAAAGGAGATGAAGAACGTGATGAAACGGATGATCAAGCCGTTGATGCCACATATTGGAAGGGGCCACCGACACGAGAGCATGTGAATTATCGACAATGCAGTAGAGACAATGGCAGCAAAGATGTTGTTGAGTCGTTCAATCCTTGATTTGATAGCCATTTGCATCAAAATTATCATACAATTATTATCACGTGTGCTAACTAAGAGATAGAAATCAAGTTCAGAGAGATTTGGGGAGCGTGTAGTAATCTGGAAGGAAAAACTTACGATGCAGGGTAGGTAATATCCCGAAACTGGAGTGTTTGATCCGAACTGTATGACCATTACCTACTATAATTGTCTCATTCCCTTGATAAGGTTCTGGTTGTTGCTGACTAAATTCTAAAGTGAGATTGTAGGTAGCGCCGGTATCAAGATACCAATCGGGCTTGTGACAGGATGTAGAAGTGAGATAAGGTGTCTGGGAAGTAGTAAAGGGAATAGGGGCCGAAACTTTGGGTTGATAATCCCTGTTAAAACGATGCCAGCAATGAGATGCCACATGGCCAGATTTATTACAGATTTGGAAATAAATGGAACCATGAGCTTTAGGCCTAGAATTGGATCCATCGACCACTTTTTTGGATTGGAGGTGGGTGCTTTTGCCTTGCCTTTGAGGAATTTGTTTTCGCTCTTGAAGTTGTATAAAGCTAGCCGGGAATAAGGATCCATAGAATTGGGGGTGTTCTCAGTGGAGAGATTGATTTCTTCACTAATTAGAAGAGCATATAGTTTGTCAAGACTTATAGGAGTTGATCGCGTTCTTGAGGCAGTTTTGAAAGAAATATATGAGGCCGGAATACCCTCAAGATATAAAGAATGAAGTTTTCGATGTCTACATGAGAGCCAGCAGCGGATATATTATCTACAATCGATTTAACCTTCAAGAGATTATGCAACATGGTAAGATTGTGCATCGAGACAGAGTGGAGCTCATTCTTTCATTGAATGCCACGAGAATAATTGAAGGCTTGGAGACGTTTTACCAATGCAACCCAGAGGTCATGACAGCTTTCCAAATTCATAACATATGGTAGGATGGTGGCTGAGATTGTGGAAAAAGGCGCAGCCGCTAAATTCTAATCAATGAGTTTGCCATGTAGAATGTAGAGGATTGACATAAGTAATACACGATTCATGAAGAATAGTAGCGAAGGAGGGATGGATCCATAAAGAAACCCAAAGAAACCGTCGGCTTCCATAATCTTGATGATTTGAGACTGCCAAATTGGATAGTTGGCAGATGAAAGGTGTTGGAAATTATATATTTCACATTAGCCATTAGAAATTTCAGGCCGGGGGTGGGGAGGAATAGAAATTTCTGAAATGCCTAAATGTCCCAAGCCCTCAAGTATGTTAGAGGAGTTGGATTCTTCCATGGTTGCAGAAGTACAAAGCCGAAGCAAGAAATAGGTGTGAACCGCGGCAGGAAGGCTCACGATAGAAAAGAAACATAAATCCACCGAGAGAAGAGTTGAAAGCTTTGTTCAGAGACATAAATTCATGGCATTGTGTTCCTGCTTCAGTCAATCAAAGGCACAGCGGGAGGCCGATCGCCTCAAGTCTGAAGATGCCTGCGCGAAGGCCACTGAGGCCGCCTGAAAGAGGAAGGAGCTGTTTAAAAAGTTGGCGGCAGGGAAAGCGTTCAAGGGGAAGAAAAGAAAGAAGGTATGCCGAAGATGAGCCAAGATCAGTGCAGACAAATTTGAGAGCAGAAAGAAGATCGGAGAAAAGAAGAAAGAAAACTTGATGAGGACTTCAGGAGACCTGCTTTGATACCATGAAAGAAAAGGAAATATGGAAAGAAAAGTACCAGGAGAGGAGGGAAGTAATTTCATTAATTAGCAAGCTATTACAGCGAGATATATATAGGAAGCCTATGCTAAACAAATAGAAAGATAATTACAGCTAAGTACAATTAATAAAGCCTAAGCAAAACCAACATAGCTTATAATGTAGGTTCGTTAATAATTTCAAACCTGATAACATATATAATACATGCAGCAACAAATTGTTGTAATAATTTTTTTCCCCCACACAATCAAATAATATCTTCTAATATAAGATCAAGATCATTGACATTGATCTGCAAGCCAGAAACATTGAGTGATCTAAGTTATTGGTGTTTTAAGAATATTTGGTTGCAGGTCAGTCGGCCATTATTTCTTTAAAGGATTGATTTTTGTAAAATATGAAAATAGTTATAATATAAATATAATTTTTGAAAGTAACATTTTAATTAAAAATAGATGAGACCCAACGAGTCTCACATATTAAATAGTTTGGACGGTTGAACAAGATACCACAAGTAATACACTATCCCGAAGGATAAGCATACCACTTAACAGTAGACTCAACCACCTGAACTAAAAAGTTTGTGATATCCGTTTGGTATGCAAAACGTTTTATGTATGGTCGGCAAGTTCCCCTACCTAATATAAGAATTAGATAAGATTTATTTTACCTGGGTTCAAGTTCCCTATAGAGACAATTCCCTATAGTTAATTACATCTTAAATGACTAGGGTCACTTAAGAAGACTCTCAATTAATATCAGTGGTTTTTGTCTTCCAGATTTCAAAGCTTAAACTTCCAACATTGGACATAGGAAAATCAAATGAGAGTGACTCAAATAGAAATAGTTATTTTACGGAATCCAAAGGAGAGAAGAGTAGGGAATATCACAGATCCAGGGAGAACCCCGGTGACCTCCCAACTATTCTATTGTTTGATTTTATGTCTTTAAAATAATGCTACTCAATGTTTAATCCTGTAATTTACTTTAGAATTTAGGACTTACATTCGCACGATATCTGATCGTAGAAGTGGCCTAAAAAGATAGGAGGATTCACACCGTACCGCACGATAACCTCAGAATCCTAAAAGTGTTAGAACTTATCATTGTACAATGGAGTTATGCAAAAGCCTAAAGATAAAGTGAGGATTTATATTACGCTAAGTAAACTACCTCGAAGTCCTATGACTTGTTAATTAAACTAAGAAAAATGCTTAGCTGATGTGAACTTGTTGTACTGTTACTATTACTTTCCTGTGTCATTGTCGTGCTGCCCACGGTATTCGCTCCAAACTCCCAGTCGTAGCACCTTCGGATTTGATGTTAATTTTAAGGGTACATGTAATTGTTTAGTTAACGATCTGCTGTCGGATACCTCCTATGAAACCAACTATTGGCCTCCTACTCTAAGATATAGTATGTAAAAGAAACAATAGCAGGTACAAATATAATAACAGAATTTAAGAAGTGAGTTAGCATTCATTGTATCGACAACAAAAATACCATCTCGAAAACTCAAGAAAGCGGCAAATGACCTATGACGAAAGAAAAACTCCAGAAAATCGACAAATGACTCATGACAAAAATCTCGAGCAAAAAAACAGCAAATTGCAATTCAAAGAAAGTCACTAAAAGCACGGGAAGATCCCGAAAAATGACCAAGAGCGCTTTACCAAAAATTCTGATAAAATCACACAAAAAATCTAAAGAAAAAAAATCGCAAGCACTCGGGTCGGGGATAGGCTCAGATACTACATATTTATATTCGATGAACGTCGAAGGCTATTATCTGTCGCTCGGATGTATAGAGTCCGCCATTCAACCAAAAGAGTGTCCTACTGAATCTAACTTAGAAGGGTACTCTTTAGCCCGGTACTGGTAATCGACAACAGGACAAACAAGTTATAATACATTTAAAATTTATATTTTAGCATGCACATGAATTTCAGGCATTCAAAAAGTTGTATCAATTTTGTAATAAAAATATTTTTTAAAAATATTATATATGTTCTTATCATGTCTGTTCTTATCGGTTTTAAAAATTATGATTGTCCATGAGTCGATCACGTCGTCGGTCGTAGGACTTCCAACAATCTAAGAAGGTACGGGTCTCCCGCTAGTCTTGTGTCGGTGAATAATACTATCATCCTACAGTTTATCAGGTCCCTCGAATTAAAATTATCATCCAACACTTTAAACTTTAAAATTTAATTATTTTAATTAAAATTATTATTAAATACTTTTAAAATTAAAACCTTAGCCTTACTTTAGTGCTCGAATCAAATGCACTTAGATTTATCATTTAACTAAAAGACTATATATATATAATGATCATTTAAAAACTTCAATAATAAACCTACCTTATTAAAATCACAAGCGAGGTGCTTTCTCAGCACATGGGATAGCTCTAGCTCAATTCGTACTGCACGTGCTTCCTCCAATTGATGTCGCCTTCTTCTCTATGCAAAGGATCACATGAACTCGTCGCCTCTTCCTCCTCAACGCAATAGAGAAGCCACTAATGTCGATGTTCTCCTCCTACACTCAGCCACACTCGCCGAAGCTACCAAAACCCTCATGATCGAGAGCCCTCCTAACTCTCAAGTAAGTCTCTGCCACCCAAATACAGTAATTTATAAGCCAAACGCACCTCCTTGGCTTTCGAGCCCCTAATGTCCTCTCTCCTTTGTTCGACTGCCCAAATCCTCTTTTCCTTTTCTTCAATTATTCATTTCTTTTCCCAGGTAACTGAAACCGGGCATTATAATCTTCCCCACTTACAAAAAATTTCGTCCTCAAAATTTATAACATACCTGTAGTCATTTCTCATTAAGCAGGTCAACAGTAGCTATCTATGAAACTACGGATCCTTCATTAAGATGAAAAATATTCATCTAAAAATATAAAATCTCAATACAAGGCGACTCAGTTGTACCTTACATATAAGAAAACACCAAACTCATCAGACCCTTTCACCATCAGCAGCAGTAGGTTCTTCAAACTGACTATGAGTAAAGAAATATATTAGCGGTCAAACAGGCTGTCTTGGCTGACCTTTGGTTAGAGCTGAAGCTATGGACTTTATTTTTTTTTGCCCACCCACAATCTTCTGTGAACGAGCTCCACTTGATTTTTGATTTTCAACGCTCTTCTGGTCAAGACATAGACAGGATCTTGCTATATAATCAGACTGACGACACTAATAACAAGTGTTAGATCCCATCAAATATTAACTTATATTGTCTTGTGCATTTGACAAAAATAACTACAGTACCCCGAGTCGTTCATCTACTAACCCACCCGAATTATTCTTGGACTTCTTCCTTTGGATTCTTCTACATGATTTTTATGTTCACCTTCATCATGACTCTTCCCCTTGTGCATCTCCTTACACATCTAGGTAAGCTGATAGTCGATCTTCAGTCTTTTAACTCGTTCCATTAATACTGAATACTCACCAATCCCTAAAAGTATCAACCACTGTTTGATCGAACCTTTTTAATCCCAAAAGAAATTTGTAGAACTTTTCTTCTATAATAACGATCAATTGTGACACATGCCTCAACAGTGCAATGAATTATGCTTTGTACTGCATGACTCCCCTATTTGCCTCAACTTGATGAACCCATCCTACATCTATCTTCGAGTGGATAGAGGCACAAACCATTCTCTGAATAGCTCCATGAACTCTTCCCAACTGACCAACATATTGGGTAAATCCCCTAACTTGTATTGACATTGTCCAAAGCACCACCTTTCGACTTCTCCATCCAACACAAATGTAGTTAGTGATGCTCTCCTTTCATCCTAACACACAATGTTATCTAATATCTTCTCTATTTTTATTGGTCAATTCTCCGTTTCAATCGGTTCTTCAGCTCCCTTGAACAAAGATGATGCAAATCTTAAAATATCTTCATGTACTTATCTATAGTGACTCCGCTTTCGATAGAGTACAATCTGGACTCCTGTATTAGTTGAGCCATCATCGCAATCAATTGGGTCAGGACATTCGCGTTTACATTCATAGTAAGTTGTAATTTTTCATTTTCTATCAGATTCTCTTCTATAATTTCAACTGCATCATTATGCTTGAATGGATATAATTATTAATTTGAGTTAACTTTAATTTTATTATTATTAATTTTTTTTTATAATTACCCTATTGGCTCATCAAGATTAAATTAATTAATCTTGATTACTATCTCTAATACCACTTTTAATCGACCTGCCCGGAACTTGGAAGGAACCAATGTAGGAACAGACAATCGAACGGTAGGAAATAAGATTTTGATGTTCATTTTTATAATTAGCTATTAACAAAATGAAAGAGTCACTAATTACATGAATTTAAAGTAGTACATTCAACTTTACCCCGATACAGGTTGTTTGTGTCTTTTATAAACATTTTCTATTCTATCGTTCATCTTTTAATCAATTAAATTAACATGAAAAAATTAGTTTAAAAATAATATTAAGCAAAATAAGCCAGTGAATACTCATGCTCCTAAACTACAATAATATTAAGGAAAGAGAAATACTATGCATGTCAGTTAAGCTTTTTAATAAATCAATATAAACATTTAACATACTATTCGATGAACCTTATTAGATCAATAACATACTAATATTATTTTATATCTATACAACCGTCACAATATCACCGTCTAAAAATTTGTACCAATTAAGGTACTTCAATATCAGCATTCTCTTTCATATACGTGCAAGAATGTCTTAGTGATCCCCTGCTAGTACCATAAAGTAGAGACTACATCAAAATCAGTCAAACACGTACAATCAATATATGCAGATCAAATCATTCAAAACTTCATATCACTCAACATATAATACTATAATTCATTAAATATTTTATAATATAAGATTATAAGCATTAACATCGAAATGACCGATAAAATTTAATAATAAAAAATCAATTGAATTAATCAAGCATAATTAACAACCAATAAAACAAATTTAGAAGATATATCAAAATGATATTACAATTTAAGAATATGAGTACTTACCTTGATGAAAGACAATCCATTTACTCTTAACTTGTATTATCACCTATAAGATATAAAATAGACAATTATTATTTTACTTATTTGTGTTTTAATTTAAATGTGAATTATTGTTGTAACGCCTTATTTTAATTAGGAATTCAACACTATAAACCTTAAAATTTAATTATTGTAATTAAAATTATTATTAAATACTTTTAAAATTAAAACCCTAGCCTTTATTTAGTGCTCGAATCAAATGCACTTAAATTTATCATTTAAAATTAAAACCCTAGCCTTTATTTAGTGCTCGAATCAAATGCACTTAAATTTATCATTTAAATAATAGACTTATAATATATATACATAATGGTTATTAAATAACTTAAATAAATAACCTAAGCTAATAAAACTACACGCAAGATGCTTCCTCAGCACACGAGAGAACACTCGCTCGGCCCTTCCCGCACAAGCTTCCTCCGATCAATGTCGCCTTCTTTTCACCACAAGGTATCACACCAACCCGTCGTCTCTTCCACCTCAACGCAATAGAGATGTTGTTGTTCTCCGCCTACATACTCGCCACACTCGCCACAACCACCAAAACACTTGTGATCGAGAGCCTTCCAATATTGACTCCCAGGTAAGTCTCTGCCTTCCAAATACGGTAATTTATAAGATAAACTCACCTCTTTTGCCCCCCCCCCCCGGCTCTCTCTCCTCTGTTCGGCTGCCCGACTCCTCTTTTCCTTTCTTCGAATCGTCATTTCTCCTAGTAACTGAAACTGGAAATAACATAGGCATACATACACAGACAGTACACTCTTTAGACATTTGTAAGCATTCACCCAGCCCATTACACAGCCTCCCCATTCCCTCGCTTATGAATATCTCATGGAAGTAAAGTATGTACTCCTCAAGGCAGTAAGAAATGTTCTTGACCTGGTTTGGTTTCAAAAGAGAATCTTAGTTAGAACAGTTTTTTTAGAAACGAAGAGTTATAGGAAAAGATCAAGAAAATATCTTATGTTATACAAAAAATATCTGTTAAGTTCCATCCCATCATTTTGTGGGCCTGGAAGGCAGTGAGACTTCTACAAGCCTCCTGTTTCAATGTTTTATACTCATCTCACAGAGCATTGGCTTCAATAACCATGATAATAATATCGATTGGCCATTGGGTAAGTTGAGAAATGCTATATAAATAAAATGTATTATATTATTTTGTAAAGGAATGACACGCCAATTTTGAACAATGTTCTTTACTACATTTCTTTCGATTTAGTTAAAATACAATCAAATGTATGTTTTTTCTTATTATTATCTTTATTTAAATTTGACACATGCTATAATGTAGGATTTGCATGATAATATGTTTTAGACTTGATATATACAAATTAAACCTTCTAATGCTTTAGTTTAATAAAATAAAAACATCTTTCCCTTGGCTTGTGTTTTAATATTACAAGGCATGCCCTTCTCGATGTCCATTTCATGCCGTGATGGTCCACATACTTTATCAAACTTAAACTACCTGAGGCTAGCTTTATGAATCATGCTTTCCTTTTCATTCATTCTCGTTAGCAAAATCTTTTAAACAACATATAACCACATCAAGATAAGTCTTATATAAAAAATCAAATATAACTAAATTTATGGGCATGGGCATGCATACCTAAGCCGAACAAGCTTGGCTTTTGAACAATGAACTGACCAACTTCTGATCTGTTCACATGTCTCAAAGCTTGCAGATCTTCTGGCTTTCCTATGAATTCAATGAACTCGCCGAGAAGGCTTTTATCACCAATGAACTCTAACCTGCAAATAAATTGGGAAATAAAACACTAAAGCAACCTAACGAGCAATAAGCACATTAGGCAGAGCATACGCTAACGGATAATTAAATTTGTGAAATACAACATAAATGCTTGTAGGTCAAAAAAATATTTAAAAATTTGTCAGATACAAGTATACAACTATGAATGAATGTAGACAATAAATACGTTTTGAAATGCATGTATTTGTGGGAAAAACAAAGGTAAGGACTGAACAAAATTAACCGTGTCTTAAAAGTATGCACATGTTCCTGTAGCATATAACACAAAAAATTTACAAATTGTTTATATCAGAAAAGCTAAAGCAGGTTGGTATATCGAAAAAAAAATATAATTTCTGAGATAAGAATTATTCACTTCCATTTGGGGCTGAATTGCAAGGAATTTATATATTTTCTACATCCATGGCAATGAAGAGACTATAATAGAAACCAATTAAATTGCACAGGCTGCCTTTTCTTGTTCCTAAGAGCATTGTATGCCTTCAATCAACGTCATTAGCCAGAAATAAATAGAGCTGTGTTGATATATGAAGGAAATTGATGTTTGAAGAAACAAAAAAGGAAGCAATCCAGCCACAGGATCAAACTAGCTAGAAGGGTGAACAGCTGAGCGTATGGAAGACAGAAAAAATCGCAGGCAGCAAGCCATCAATTGCTGGACACAGCAAAGGAAACAGGGGCTAGAGGCATGGGCTACAGTTAGGGGTGCAAACAAGCCGAGTTTGAGTGAGTTGAACATCAGTTCATGTTTGGCTTGTTTTATCTTTTATCTTTTTATTTTTTTATTTTTTTATTTTTCAAAATTGGCTCGTGAACAATTTGTTTGTGTTCGGCTCCAAAATGTTCGTATTCACTTTTAGCTTATGTTCAGTTCGAATTGGTTCATTTAAATTAATTAGCAAAAATAAATGTAGAGTGATTGATTCAAACCTGCACCATTCATATAAAAGATAAAGGGCGCAAAACCACATATCACAAGAGTTGTGGTGATTTAAACTTAGATATAAATATATATAATATATTATTATAAAATAATATATATAATTTGAAAATAGTGTAAAAATATTAGAGGGCTTATTCTTATTGATGCAAAGAGGGGTATAAATACCCATTACAGGACTTACAGGTAAGAAAAGCAATAAAACAGATTACAGTAGGCAAGGAAGGAAATAATAACAAATATAAGAGGCAGCTAATCTTCTCTAATTAAGAAACAAATAAATAGAGATTCATAAGATCCCTCATATAATTTATAACCCTCTAAATATAGAGTTATAACAAATATGGAATATAATCATCATTATTTACGGGATCTTTCAACACCCTCTCAAGCTGGCATGAATATGTCACTCATGGCAAGCTTGCTAACTCAATTCTCCTGGTGCACTTTGGAAAGGTCTTTTGTTGGAATATTTGTTGTTTGGCAGACAGTGGGTATGTAGGACATACATATCACACCGTTATCTATCTTCTCCTTTATGAAATGTTTGTAAACTTCTACATGTTTTGTTTGGTCATGTAGAACAGGATTATGAGCTATAGAGATTGCAACTTTGTTATCGCAGTAAATTTTAATAGGTGTTGGTATGGGAATCTTCAACTCTTCCAAGAGTCTTTTTATCCACAATACTTCACAGAGTCCATGTGCCACCGAGCGGGATTCTGCTTCAGCACTACTTCTTGCTACCACACTTTGTTTTAACATTTTCAAGTAATCAGATTTCCGCCTACAAAGGTACAATAACCTGATGTGGATCTCCTATCATTTACATCACCTGCCCAATCTGCATCTGTGTAGGCCTCTATTAGAAAATGTTCTCCCTTTTTTAACAGAAGACTTTTTCCAGAGTTTCTTTGAGATATCTCAATTTGAAATACAACTTCGAAGTGAGATCAATGTGAATGCATGAATTGACTCACAACACTTACTGCAAAGGCTATGTCAGGTCGAGTATGAGCCAAATAGATTAGTCTCCCTACCAATCTTTGATAGCGTTCTTTCTCCATTACCTCATGGCGTATCTTCTGTCTTGCAACCTGTCATTCCTATTTCTTTGAGTAAATCAAGTACATACTTGGGTTGATTGACAAAAATTGCTTCCTTGGATCTTGCAAACTCCATTCCGAGGAAATATTTCAGCTTTCCCAAGTCTTTAATATCAAATTCAGCTTCAAGTTTCCTCTTCAGGTCGCTGATCTCCAGAGGATCATCCCTTGTCATGTTTATGTCATCTACATACACAATCACAATGGCTACTTTACCTTTGATGGAATGTTTGAAAAAAAGAGTGATTAGCTTGGCTTTGAGAGAATTCATATCTCTTGATAACATCACCAAAACGCTTAAACCAAGCTCTAGGAGACTACTTTAACCCGTACAAGGACTTTTTTAATTTGCATACTTTACCTTTTTCAAATTTTTCTTCAAATTCGGGCCATATATATTTCTTATTGCAATTCTCCATTTAAAAACACATTTTTTACATCAAATTGATGAAGTGGTCAATTGAAGTTAACTGCAAAACAAAAAAGTACTCTAATAGAGTTAATTTTAGCAACATGAGCAAAAGTCTTTTGATAATTAATACCATGAGTTTGAGTAACTCCTTTTGCTACCAGTCTCGCTTTGTATCTCTCTACACTTCCATCAGCTTTAAACTTTACCGTGAACACCCATTTGCACCCAACCGTCTTTTTGTCTTTAGGTATATCAATGACTGTCCAAGTGTTATTTCTTTTAAGAGCATTTATTTCTTCCATCACAACCAATTTCCAACTCGGTTCCCCTAATGCTTCCTGAACAGTTCTTGGAACAAGTAATATTAGAAATCCAAGACACAAATGCTCTATGATTTTTTGATAGTTTTTCATATGAAAAGTATTGTGTGATAGGATGTTTCGTGCTTGTTCGGATTCATTTTCTGAAAGCAATTGGAAGATCAAGATCAGAATGAGCGAAAGTAGAGAGAAGGTTACTCTGAATTGTAGGGTCATTATTCGGGAAAGGTGATTGAGCATCTGCTGAGGGAATAACTGGGGTTGTAGTAACTTTATGGAATTTCTTCCTAGTATAAACCTGCATCTCATGTTGAGGATTATGATTTGTTGGAAGTACTTCTCCCTCTGTCTTTGATAAGGTAACATCTTGCAAAATAGGATTAGTAGTGTTGACCCTAATTTCCATATCAGAATTAGTTAAAGAAATGGGTAAAATTTCCCAAAAATTATTTTCTTCAACTAATTTCTCCCCTTGAAGAAAATTATTTTGAAAAAACGGGTGATCCACGACAAACTTGACATCCATGCTCTAAAAAAATTTCTTTTTAACACGATTAAAACATTTGTACCCATGTTTATTGGAAACATACCCAATAAAAATATATTTTTCAGCTTTGGGATCAAGTTTTGAGCGAAATACATTTGAGATATGCACATAGCAAACACACCCAAAGACTTTTAAAAGGAGATCAGCTGCTATTTTAAATGTGAAAAAATAATTTTTTAAGACTTGTAAAGGTGTTTTAAATTTCAGAAATCGAGCTGACATTTTTTTTATTAAATAACAGGAGGTGAGGAGTGCATTATTCCAAAGATATTTAGGAACATTCATGGAAAACATAAGTGTCCCGGTAACTTTGAGTAAATGCCTATTTTTTCTTTCAGCAATACCATTTTTTTGTGGTGTGTCACGACAAACGGATTGATGCAGAATACATTTTTCCAAAATAAATGTTATCAAATATTTGTTGAAATATTCAGTCATATTACCCGTTCTTAGAATGTTAATTTTTGTTTGAAATTGATTTTCAATCATGTGGAAAAAATCTTTAAATCGTTGTTCAACTTCAAATTTTTTTTTCCAATAAATAAACCCAGCAAACTCGTGTGTGATCATCAATAAATGTTACAAACCATTTTTTTTCCGGAAAGTGTGAACTTTGGATTGACCCTCAAACATCAATATACACTAAATAAAATGGTTTTGAAATAGAATATTGTTTTATTGGAAACGAGACACGATGACTTTTAGATAAATTACATGCTTCACAATGAAATTTTAAACAATTAATACTTTTAAATAGTTTAGGAAATAAAGATTTGAGATATGAAAAGCTTGGATGCCCTAATTTTTTATGTCATAACATAATTTGATCATAGTCAAAGCTTGAACTTGTACTATCTAATCCATGAGTTGTTTTATTCGCAGAATCAGTTCCATCATAGTAGTATAGCTCATTTATTTTTCTAGCAGTTCCAATTTTTGTTTGAAATTGATTTTCAATCATGTGGAAAAAAAAAATTTAAATCGTTGTTCAACTTCAAATTTTTTTCCAATAAATACACCCAGCAAACTCGTGTGTGATCATCAATAAATGTTACAAACCATTTTTTTTCCAGAAAGTGTGTTAACTTTGGATGGACCCCAAACATCAATATGCACTAAATAAAATGATTTTGAAATAGAATATGGTTTTATTGGAAACAAGACACGATGACTTTTAGATAAATTACACGCTTCACAATGAAATTTTAAACAATCAAAACTTTTAAATAGTTTAGAAAATAAAGATTTGAGATATGAAAAGCTTGGATGTCCTAATCTTTTGTCATAACATAACTTGATCATAATCAAAGCTTGAACTTATACTACCTAATCCATGAGTTGTTTTATTCGCAGAATCGGTTCCATCATAGTAGTATAGCCCATTTATTTTTCTAGCAGTTTCAATCATCTTTCCCGAGTTCCGGTTCTAAAAAACACAATTGGAAGGAGAGAAAAAAAATGAAATAATCAGGATCTTTAGACAATTTGCTGACATAAAAATTACATGAAAGTTTTGGAACATGTAAGACAAATTTCAAAGAGATTTTTTCTGAAATTTTAATATTTCTTTTTCCTGCAATAGGTGAAAAACTGTCATCAGCAATTCTGATTTTTTCGGAACCGGAACATGGATAATATGAATCAAATAATTGAGAACAACTTATCATATGATCAGAGGCTTCTGAATTAAAGATCCAACAAGTGATACTTCCTAGAAAAGTCAAAGTATTACTACCTGTTTGTGTTATAGAACTGATAGGCGCATTAGATGATGAACAAGATTTCAGCAGTTTAAGAAGATGACTTAATTGTTCTTTACTAAGTGGAGATGACTCAGTCTCATTTGCGGTAGGGGTGCTATGTTCACCAAATTTTTTTTCCCTTACCATTAGGTGGTCTACCATGCAATTTCCAGCATTTTTCGTGAGTATGGCGTGACTTTCCACAGTAGTCATAGTGCAGTTGTTTTTGTCTTCTACACGCTAGTTTTGAGAAGTTTTTCTGCTTACTTGAGCTTCAGAAATGGCCAACGTTGATCCTTCCACGGACTCGGTTGAGCCTGCAGTCTTTTTTCCCAACATCACATGTCTCTGACTCTCTTCTCTCCTTACCTTTGCAAAAACTTAACCAATTGGAGGCAGGGAATTTATTCCAATTATTCTGCCACGGACCTCATCATATTCAACATTTAGACTTGCAAGAAATTTGAAGATTAGGTCAGTATCACCTATTTTCTTATATTGGTTGCCGTCATCGTTTGATTTTCATTCATGATCGTTGAATAAGTTCAAGTCCTGTCAAATTCGCTTAAAAGAATTGAAATATTTTGTCACGGAATTCTCACCTTGGCAAATTTCCCCAAGTTGTAGAGTCAATTCATACATTTGGGATTGATTTCCAAGATCATAGTACATTTCAGAAACATTATCCCATAATTCCTTGGTTGTAGAGTAACACAAATAATTTGTACTTATCTCTTCAGACATAGAATTGACCAACCATGTCATTACCATTGAGTTTTCAGCATCCCAAATAATGTAAGTTATGTCTTTCACGTCGGGTAGTTTAGTATCACTTATGATATATCCAATTTTTCCTCTTCTTAGGAGATACATGCGAACAGATTGTGACTATCGAAAAAAATTATCACTATTTAGTCGGATTGTAGTGATCTGAATGGGATGGTTTTACATCTCAGAGGTATTTCTCTGAGGTTCGGACTGAGAAGGCTGAAGAGATTGATTTGTCCTAGACGTGACTTTAAACATTTTAGATAAGACCGAGATTCTTCCCCCGAAGCGCAATATTACCACCTTCGGAGAATTGAATAACTGCCTTTGCGTTCTCAAGATCGCGCTCTCCAGGCGAACAGATCAAGCGCCGAATAGTTCAAGATCGAGCGGCGAGCGGTACAGACGAAGCAGATGACTTTTGCGAGACGGGATCGAGCGTCGAACAGTTCCAAAATCGAGCGTTGAATAGTTTCAAGATCACACTCTCCAGAATCGGGCGTCGAACAGTTCGCGAGACGGGATCGAGCGGCGAGGTACAGAGGATCGCTTAGGTTCGAGCGTCGAACATTTCGCGAGACAGGATCGAGCGACGAGGCACAGAGGATCGCTTAGGATCGAACAACTCCTAAATATTCAACCAAGGATCGCTTAGAATTGAACAGCTCCTAAATATTCAACCACGCTCTGATACCATAAAAACAGTGGAAAAATATTATAGGGTTTATTCTTATTGATGAAAACAAGGCTATAAATATCCATTACAGGACTTAAAGCAATAAAAACAAAGTACAATAGGCAAGAAAAGAAATAATAACAAGCATAAGAGACAGCTAATATTCTCTAATTAAGAAACAAATAAATAGAGATTCATCTGATCACCATATAATTTATAACCCTCTAAAAATAGAATTATAACAAATATGAAATATAATCATCATTATTTACAGGATCTTTCAACATAATTTTCTTATTTCGAGCTAAAACAAGTAGAACAATATTAAATAAAAGCTTATTCTTATTCAACACATTTATAATTCAATCTTAAAAAATTATTTGTATTCGGCTTACTTAACGAACAATTTGAACACGGGTTACTCAACGAGTTGAATGCAAGTTGACCGCGAAGAACGAGATTTTTTAACAGCCCTAGTTGCGGTAGAAGGTGCAAAAATAAAGAGATTTGTTAAGTTTGAACTTTAATTTTATTGATTATCTTGGATAAAATTTAATCTTTAATTTTCAAGATTAGTGGTTACCGCATTCCTAATTCTAGGTTGCCAAAGTATCTTAAATGGAGGCTTCCATAAAATCTACAAAGAAAACTAGAGAAGTATTTAATAGTGGTTAAGATTAATGTTAAAGGGTGAATAATTCCCTATATAAACCAATATACTTCTCAATAGTATAGTCTCCACAAGGAGAAGCAATAAAGAGAGGAGAACACAGAAAAATTAGTAGTTATCCAAGAAGAGTCTTTCAAGTGCTTGCAAGTTGAAAGTGATGTTCTTCAAATTGTTATAGGAAAAAAAAATGTCTATCTCTCACTTTGAAATAGGTGACTACTATCTCTCAAATAAACAAAATGATATCTCTATCATATCACTAATTTTTATGAATTAAAATTCTTCGTATATATTTTTTAAAACTCATTGAATTATTTGATCTTTATGCAGTTATGGGTGTAGACATAAGCCAAACCAGAAGAACTTTGGTTTTATTTTTATTTTTTATTCTCAATCTCCCGTTTACAATTATTTTCTGATTTACCCATACTTACCCTTCAGTTATGGGCACTTTCATGCTGATAAAATTTGCTTGGAGAACTTTTGAATTCAAATGGCCTACAGCCTTACCTGATTTGCTGACTTGTATTCCAAATTAGCTCAATGCAGAAATAAATATTTTTAAAAATTTACCAACACTCCCCATTGAATCAAGGAATAGATATTTAACATTCTTAACTTGCTCAGCATACCTATGAAAGCTCTTTTGTTTGGGATTTATTTAAGGACATCAACTTGCTCTGAGGTAGTATGAACAAAAGATAGTTTTATCCCACCCTCTTCAATCTATTTATTTTTATATAAGGGATCAATTTTTACATGTTTTATGATGTCATATTGAAAGAGACTATTCACTCCCCATTGAATCAAGGAATAGATATTTAACATTCTTAACTTGCTCAGCATACCTATGAAAGCTCTTTTGTTTGGGATTTATTTAAGGACATCAACTTGCTCTGAGGTAGTATGAACAAAAGATAGTTTTATCCCACCCTCTTCAATCTATTTATTTTTATATAAGGGATCAATTTTTACATGTTTTATGATGTCATATTGAAAGAGACTATTTACACTATTGACTGGGTATGAGTTGTCACTACATAGGGTTCTAGGAGATGTATTATGCAATTGTAAATCCTCCACCAATCTTTCTAGCTAAGTAACTTTGCAAGCTCCTTCATACAATGACACAAAACTCTTCTTTAACACTACTTCTAAACACCAGTGTTTGTCCTTTACTTCTCCAAATGACACAATATCCCACTACAATTTTGTGCAAAAACAATTGAGGTAGAATTGTTATCCTCACTTTCAGCCCAATCCACATCAGTATATCCTTCTATGTTCTCTTTTGTATTTTGTGAAACATTAAAGATCTACTGGTTTGCTAAAAAAAGCAATGCAGTGTAAAAAAAAATCTACTGTAATTTAAATGCAGTGCATTAGAAATACTTTAGAGCAATTTAGTTACGTGTAAAAGAAATCCAGGAGTTTACATTTTCTTGTATGGTATGAAGAAAAATAAAATCAAGATAAAACCCAGTTGATGTCTAGTGGCCAATGGCAGGAGACAGGCAGATAAACAGCAGGTGAACTGCCTTGGATGGACTATTGGTGCTGGCGTCTAGCTGACAGCCGAAAGGCCGATACTAGCAGTGGTGGCAAGCTGCAGCAGTGCAAGCGTTCGACCATGCGAATGAAAGATACCAGTTTAGCAGTGGTTGGTGACTACAGGCGACGACGGCAATGGCGGGCCGACAAAAAACTGGGTGGTAGCGGCAATGGCTCTCAGCAACAAACAACAGTCAGAGGGCAAATACTGCCCGAAAGTACAGAACAATTGCGCCAGTCTTCACAATTTGCAATGTATTTGAATAGCACCCAAATCTAACAACTTTCAAATATCCTCAAAATGAACTACCAGTTGCATTTGAAATTTAAGGTAGTTTACACTGAATTTTTTTTTTCAGTCAACTAAACAGCAAATTTTCAAAACCCTTGCAATTCAGATGCAGTATACTCATTTTCCAGCCAACCAAACAGCCCTAAGCCTCTTTTCAAATTCATTTAAGGTGTTCAAATAAATCATTTATAAAATTCAAATGCTTTTAAGTGTGGGAATGAATAGACTAACTTACCACACTTATTATATATGGAATATTTGGTCAATTTGGTGATAGATAAATGAGCCTTCCTACCAATTGCCGATATATTTCTTTATCAATAATTGATTCATCATCATTTCCATTTTCTTACTATCTTTTTCTAGTGGAGAAACCAAAAATTGACATCCTAATTATCTTGCATTTTTAAGCATATCAAGAGCATACTTTTTTGGGGGGAAAATACCATTTGTTATTACTAGCAAATCCCATTCCACGAAAATATTTATTTCCCAAGTCCTTCATCCCAAATTCCTTCTTGAACTTCTCTTTTCATTTGTTAATTTTATATATTATCATAATATCATCAACATATATAATTAGATAGACATGTTACCCTAAACTCCAAATTTCAAGAAAAATATATGATCAACCTTATTTGTATCCTACTTATGGTAGAGTTGTATCTAGTGAACCAAGCTCGTGTTTATTATTTTAAATAGAGGAATTTGTTCGACTTACAAACCTTTTTTTTTGTTGAATGAATTTCAAAAGAATCTTAATTTACATTTCATGTTTTCCATTCAACAGGTATTTTTTTACTGTTGAATACTAAAGTGTCTTCTCGTGAACGTGCCCCGAGAGTTAGAGCTAAGAGAGAGAGATAGAGTCGAGAGTGAGAGAATGTTGTTTTTCGTTTATGTCATGACCACCTACTTATAAGGGTCTCAAAATACAGTTACTTAAAAAGGAGGGAACAGTTATTATAACCGCCCAAATAGCAGAATCGACGTGTCTGTCAAAAGAAAATTACATTATAATACAGAAAATACAAAGTGTGTCGATCATCGAGTGTTTTGGATTCGACCGGCTATGTCGATCGACCATATATATCAGATTGGTTTCTTTGAGGGATTGACTATCGATCGATCAAAATCGTCCAGTCATTCGGTTGATGGTCAATTGATGAATGATCAGTGGGTTGATTTTGCCTTGTGGTCGATCGACCACTTGACGAGTCTACCGCGCTTTTGCACGGGACTTCACTCTCGATACTCTCTCGTAGTCGCTCAATCCATTGAGATTCGTGTTGGCATTTTTGCTGTACACATTTACATCAACTTAAGTAAGCTCCTTACTTAGGCTTGTAAGTAAAGATAATAAGCTCTGAATACTATTCAACTTTGAAACTGGAGCAAATGTTTACTTGTACCTATCCATAATTTTTAGCGAAAACAAGGGCTACTAACATGCTTTGTATCCATCAATTTCATTACAAAGCGTACATTTCATATAAAACGCCAACTTTCTTGTTTTAGAGAATTAATAACATCCCAAGTAACATCTTTCTTAAGAGTACTCATTTCTCCAAAGATGTCCTTCCATTTTGTATATGCAGTGCCTCGTACAAATTTCTAAGTGTTGCAATTTCATTGATCTTAGTAGTAAAAGCCCGAAATTGTATAAATAGTTTAAAATACATAATATAATTTGATATAGTATAGGGCAAAATTTGTTACCCCTTTCTCAAATGTAAAAGGTACATCAATTACAGTTCTTTCATCCAAACTGGCCTTCAAGGTTGATGAATGATCTTATTATTGGACTCAGTCCCCATGAATTCAAAATAATAGGTTAATATATGATGGGCCCCTTGAACCAGTAATAATTCTAAACATAAGCTAGCAACGCAACCATCAGCCAGGCACTCGTATGAAACAAACTCTCCTGTAAAAGTTGTTGATTTAGGAATCCTAGGGACTAATAAAAAAGTTTTTAAAAAAAATAAAACTGATCAATCACAACATTCAAGCTTTTTGTTGATTTAAATTCCAAATTTGGATGTCCAGTAATTCTAAACATCGGCCATCACTTCATCAGTCACACCTCTGGAACAAACACTTCCTTATAAATTGTTGATTCAAGAATCTTATGGATTAAAAAAATGGATCAATCAGAAATACTTTGTTCTTCATCTGCAGTCTTCAGGAACTGAAAGACAAATAACTGGCGCAACCATACCAGGAAATAAAGGAAACAACCATCTTTTGCTCGATAAGTCCAAACAACAAAACAACAGAGCACCACTCAGACCACAAAAAAAAATAAATAAATAATCATTCGCATAGAACCACAGCACCACACCAACGCCTAAAATAAGCTCAAATTTTCATTAAAAAAAATAATCGCCTGATACTAAAACTTCTCACGGATGTTCGCCATGCAACGAAGTCTACAACAATTCCATAGTTTTAAAGTGAAAAGCCAAACAAGCAGAAGCCAAGGAAAATACTGCAAAACATATTATCCAAGGAAAGGCTTTGAATCAGAAACACAGCCAAAGCTTTCAACCTTCCTAAACCTTCCAAAGCAGAGGCTTTAAATAACACATTCTCAAAATAGCAAGATAAATTTAGATCTAATACCTGTCCCACTTTGGAGCTGTGTTTAAAATAAAGTGAAGCTTTTGGAAACAGTCATCCTGTGCTTCGCATTTGCTCCCAGGGAAAACATCTTTGATCCAAGAAAAAATCCCAGGTTTTACATCTGATTTTAGTCCCACCCATTTGTCAAAAGAAACAACCTCCGGCTGAAAAGCAATAGAATAAGCTGGCCTGGTGAATGTAAGAAGTTCTCAGAATATTTTTCATTGAATTGACGCCAAAATACAAAATTACAAAATGAAAAACATGTATTATGTATCCCAATGCTTTCTATGAGGAGAAGAAGGGTGGGTGAAATATAAAAGATTTTGTAATAAAATATATTGCTTGTATTCTATTATAGTATTTTTCTATATTACACAGTAATTACAAATATGACAAAAAGAAACATGAGTAGAGAGTAAAAGGCATAGATTTTAAGAGCAATATAAGTATAGTTAATAAGGAAAAAATAGTTTCAATCAAACACCCTTTGATTTAAATCCTGGAGAATCAAACTGACAGTCTACTTCGTTAATTTTTAGCTTAACTGGTGAAAATTACAAACTTGTTCTAGCTAGCTTTACCTGCACTCTGGATTTGGGAGAATAACTTTGCCACTCAAACACCCTTTGGGTAAAGATACTCCCCGTAGCTCCAAATAAGACTGAAGAACTTCAACTTGCCTTGCAGTTTCTAAAACCTAGCATTAGAGGCACATTAAAAATCTACTCTTACCAACACCAAGAAATAACAATCTTTCAAAAGCAATTAGTAGGGAATCAATAAGTGTGCAAACATCCATTATGGCTGAGTAAGAAGCTTATTAAATAAAGTTAAACAATGTTATTTTGGAAAAAGAAAACATGAGGTAGGTTTGAACTTCTGAGATCACAATAAGAGAAAAACCACAAAGAGTATAAATCAACAAAATATCAGAAACCACGAAGCAGATAAATTATCAAAATCAAGAAAGGAATCAAACCCAACTAAAAAGGGTGAACCAACATTTATAGATTACTAACTAAAACCTGTTAATCTGGACTCTTTATTTTGCTTGAAAAAAACCATAATAAATATCCAAACTATTCTGGAGTTCTAACAAAAATCTATCGAAATGAGTTCAACTTCATGCGGAAAAGAAGCAATATTTGGACATGGAAACCTCACCGGATCAGGAAAAGTCTCGGGCTTATGTTTCTTGTCTTTAGTGCAAACCCAGTCTCCACCATCTCCGACCACCACAAAACCCGAGAAGTTCCTAACAGCAACCACCATCACTTCCCTGAGACAGAAGTATTCTTTCACCGATTATGCTTGAGATTAAAATAAAAGGGGGATTTACAGAACCAAGAAGCCCTAACCTCTTGGTAACCAGAACAACGTCGATGTGCTGCCTAGAACTGGTCTCTGGATCGGGAATCCTGAGTCCGACATACGCTTTACCGCCATAAATCTTCTCAAGCCTAAGTGAAACGAGTTGTTCAGGAGGTAAACTTCACAATCAGACGAAAATAACAACGTAAATAGCGTTCAAGAACCTGCTGGCGACGGCGAAGTAGAGGTCGGAGCTGCCGGCGTCAACGTCGGGGACTTCAACCTCGCCAAGCAAGAATCGCCGGAAAATCTTGTATACAACAATCCCACAGAGAATTTCGACCCACATGATGGTTATACTGTACCGATGAATTGATTTCTCTGAAGCCTCTAATGAAGCTCACACTGTGCTCTGGCCACGCGAAGAAGCTTTGTGGCGAAGGAAGAAGAAGAAGCCGACTTGTGTTGGCTCGGACCCGTTCGTGCGTTGCGTAAATAATATATTTAAAATTTATGTAATTTACAAACTTAATTATAAAATTGTTACAATTATTTAAAAACTATATACATTTTTTTGTATCATGTTAATATTTAATATTGTTAATATAATTTTTAATTTCTTTGTTACTATAAATATTTGAATGAGAATTATAATTTACTTTCATAAGATATAAATTTATTTGTAAGTTGATTTATAATGTAGGATTGAGCTCAAACTCAAATTTGATCTCAAATCCAATTAATGAAGCTAATCTTGGCGTCAACCACAAAATGGTGAAAATATGATTCCAGTCTGTTTAGCATCTTCCCTCCCCCATGGTGCATCAATCACAAAGATGTTTCATAGCCATTTTAGAACGAGACAACTCCACCGCTTCGAACCTACCGCCCCTGTGTTCCGCCTGTGGAAAATAGAAATATCCAAAATAGCCTCCGCCGCCTCTGTCGCCACCATTTCCACCGCGGGAGAAGCTCCTGTGCTGCCCAAAGCTCCCGGTTTGGCTTGATTTCACTCGCACAACACGAAAGAGCATCCCATCGCACATACTTGAATAATATTATCCTCGTTTTCCATCTTGAACTTCTCATTGTGCTGAGCTAAAGCGCAATTTATTGACGCAAGGGTTATTATGCGTGCAGCTCTGTTTCTGTATTACGTACGCAAATATTTCTCTTCTTGAAAAACTATTTCGTACATTCACAGTACGCAGAAATACGTACGGTGAACCAATCAAAATATTCTTCTACCAAAAGTGTATGTCAGTGGGCCCCAATTTTATTTTATTTTTTTAAAAATTCTCATTGAATAGCGGACGCGACCACAAGTCTGCATAGAATAATGACTCAAACTTCAGGGGTATATTAACTTTTTATTTTAGCTCATTGTGTTGAAAAGCAGATAGAAATGTTTGTATTTAATGAGGATTTTATTTAATCATCCGCAAGTTACCTTTAAACAAACGTCCTAGAATGATAAAGCACTCTCAAACAAGACCTTTCCCATATCCAACTTGATGCATGTTTTTTTTTCAAAAATTTTCAATTGATCATATCTAGCTCCATGCAGCTTGACCAACCCAAGAACTTCAAGCGAATCGAATCATGCAAACGACAAAATCTCCTCCATGAGAAAGCACTCCTCCAACAGAGAAATATTAAATGCAAATTACATAAATTATTGTGTGATTATAGTACATAATTATATTAGTGGTGGAACCGAGGGCAGCTTTCGATCTTGAATTTGAGATCTTACATGCAATATATAATATGGCATGCATACAATTGAAATATATATTGATGGTGGGTCCAAGAGTAACCTTGACTCAAAACTTTTTAGGTGCACCTTTATTGAATATGACTCGGATGAATTTGGTATCAGTTATGAGACAATCAAAATAAAATATTCACAAGGAAGATGAATTTTTCATTAAATGAAATGGAGATGTATGAGAATAGGGTCAGAAGAGTGGACCTTAATTTGATATTGATGCTTCCAATCTCAAGATTCAAATTTGATAAAACTATATATTTTTTGTGTTGCATCAATAATTATGTCTATCATACTCACATGCAAATTTTTCTTGTTTTAAAATAAATTTATATTTTTGACTCAAATTGATCTCAAAATCAAAACTAATTTGAGTCAAATCAGCAGGATCAACTAAAAGTTACTTCATATCCAGTCCACTCGAAATCACCTGTATTTAATTTTAAATACTAATATATCATTAATAGTTAATATTACGCACTTTTGTATTCTATCGGCCTCATATTATATTATTTTGTATCTCGCATCAAAATTCGACTGAGAAAAATTTCGAAATCGCTGGAGATTTTTTAAACTTATACTAAACTTAAAATCAACTCAAAATAAAATTAAAATTTCAATTCGTTCCAACAAACACAGCAGTTTAGCACCGTTTCCTTGCCTTAGAAGTTCTGACCAAGTCAGCTCTCAATCAGTCGTGGACTAAGTATAAAAAACTCTACATAATATTTATGGCATATTTTTTTTTCTTAATTAATTAAGAGAGATCAAGTCTTCCTCCATACACTTTTAAGCTAAGGAAGACTATATAAGACTTCAAAGAAAAAGCTGATGTAGCTAAGCTCTGCAAAACCTCTTAAAATAGAAAAAAAATGTTTCATCATATTATGGAGCTTTCCTCAATATTTGAAACCGAGTCTTTTGGTGCTTTCTGTCTCTGCAATTTCATCGTTGCTCTTCTTCTACTGCTCAATTTTGGCAGTGGAACAGCAGCTTCGAGAGTCGACGATGAACTGAAAGAGACGGCCTGCAATGTCGATGATGAAGAGGAGACCGAGAAGCATGAGAAGGAAATTATGGACCGAGATGAAATTGAGGTCATTATCGGCGACTTTAAGAAAGAAGACAGAGTGGAGGAACACGAAGAGGAGGATGAGGAGCAATTGAGGAGAAGGGCGGAGGAATTCATACAAAGAATGGTCGAAGTTTGGAAGGAAGAGAAGCAAGTTCAGAAATCCCAATTTGTAACTAATTCATCATGAGTTTTTCCTTTTTCTTTTCATAAGTTGCAGAATGTCTCGCAAATTCTTAGTGGATTGAGATATTCAAATCGTTGTACATATATGACTTAAAAGAGCATTGCATTTGTACTCTTTGATGAATGTTGTTGCTTGGTATCAATGTGAATGGATGCATGAGTAAGTTTTGTAATTAAGGAATTGTAAGTGTCTTCCCAACTCTGTTTTAAGTTTTCACGTTTAAACATGTCTCTATTTCGAGATTACGTTGATGAATTCGAAGGCATTCCTCAACTATGCGGGCAAATGATGAAATCCACCAGGATATAACGCAGTTGTTCAGAACCTCTTGGTCACCCTTCGACCACAATCGCCCGGGTAATGACCCGATAGTTCATTCCATCAGGCTCCCGACGTGTGGCCGCCCGGCTCAAAATTTTGTCATGCCCACGTCAGGTTTCTGAGCCTACCCAATCACATGTTATCTCAAGCTTCTGACCCTATAATTACGTATTGACCAAAATACTCCCGGTTGTACCTACTTTACTAGGGGTACAAAATGTACTGTTATTGGTGTAGGTTCCTAGAAGTGGCTTGAATTTTGTAATTGTGTGGGTTCTCACGCTAGTTTTCTAGGAAAGTTAAATAGAAAGTCCTAAAGCTAAACCTTATGCTCTAGAGAGGGAAACAGATCTCACCAAAAATGAGGTCAACACCCCCGAAGAGGCAACCCTCTCTCTTTCTCTCCCTTACTTTCTCCTCCCCCCGAAATTCGACTCTTTTCCTTGGGCGCGGTTCAAAAGACAGATTTGGATTCAACAATGCTAAAAACATTTTACTTTTTTTATTTTTGAAGTATTCATTGTCAAGCTTGAGATCAAGCATCCCAATGACAAAATCTGAAAATTTTGGCTCCATGATAAATTTGTTTCATGGAGTCATATTAGAAACCTGATAGCTAATGATCTTAATATCTTTTTAATTGAAGGAAATATGAGTTTTCATAAGAAGTTTAAGTTGAGGATGGGGATTTAAATCTTACAAATGATAATGATGCATCTAAGGCACTGCCCTTTTTTATTTGACCATATAGAAGTAAAAAAATTTTAGGATATCTCGCCATAATCCATTTTCTGAACACATTTAAAACTCATTGAAATTCTAAATCAACTTGAAAGATGTTGGAAAAAAATAATTAAAATTATTAACAATCAAATTTGAAATAAAACGAGGTGATTAAATAATACTACTGTTTAATTTCGCCTCAACTAGCACATTAGCAATGACATGACAATGGTTTTAATGTAAATCTATTGGAGGAAATAAAGTATCATTCCTTAACAATATGCTTTGTATGACGCAGCCCGTATACATCGATCTTTTAAATGAACTACATCAAAATTATGGACTTCATGGCTCCACTAGGATGACTTCTAGAGACATGTTAGTTATAACACTTTATATTTTATCACATAATGATTCTTTGAGATAAACCATGAAACGATTGCAATACTCATCTGAAAGAATCATTATATATTTTTCAATTGGGTTAAATGTTTTAGTCAGTTTATCATAAAAAGTTATCAAACACAATGACCCCTAAAAAGATTTTACAGAAACAACTTTATATATCATTTTTTTTATGAAAATTCAATTAATTCATATTTTTCTAATTTCAAATGAACATTTTAATTCAGATATCCTTATTAAATGATTTAGGAGATCAACATGTGTCGAATAGTGAGAAATTCACATTCATGGGGCGATGCAGATCACTAACAAAGAATGTCATGGTTATCTGTGACTTTAACATGTGTTTTATTTTTGTTATGGTCAATTGAGAAGGTAGTGCACATAACAACCACATATTCAAATTTGCCACAAAAACTCAGAAATACAACTTTTCGTGGCCAACCAATGTTTGTTTGACTTTGAACAAATAAGAAAAGAGTTTTCATTGCAATACTAAGTATTGTGCTTATGTTAGATAAATTTTATTTGGTCAATATTGGATACCCTTTACAAAGAGGATTACTCAAATCATTACTTAATACTAAATACCACATTCATGATTTTGAAAGAGCTAACGATGGCACTCAGGATAAGAAAGAAATGTTTAACAAAAAACACTCATTCTCATGCTGTGTCATTGAAATGACATTAGGAGTTTGAAAGGAAAATGGGTTATTTAGCAAGATATGTCGACTTATCCGTTTCATAAACATGTGCAAATTGTGGTCGCCAGAATTACTCTCCACAACTACATTCGGTGTCATCCTTCATGCAATAATATTAAATTCAATAACGCTAATGAAGATAATTCACAAGTCATTGCTGAAGCATATGAATACGTCTAGAACAATCTTTATCACCGGCTGAAAGTGATTTGTTTGAAACTTGCAATCATGACGAGAAAGGTGCAGGGGAGATGATATAGTTGAGAGAGTGAATTACAGATGCAATCGTTGGTAGTTGAATGGAGCGAATTCTGGATGTCATATTTGATATTTTATTTGCAATGTGTTGTGAAAACGTTAATTATTTATTTTATTGACGGTTTATGTAATGATGTTCATTTTGAATCTTGATGTAGGCTATCTTTTATTTACAATTATGTAGAAAGTATTTCTTCGTACTTGGATAGCTTGTGAGGCAAACATGGGCATGATATTTAATGTAATTTTTCATTGCATATTTTATTTTTTCGTTTGGAGGTTTATGATAAGATGTTCGACCTTATGGTTCTTTTGGATGACCTACATGTTGTTATTGGTTATTGATACGTATGTCATTGCTGTGAACTAAGTACCTCTCCTTTTTCAGGCGTATAACTATTATGGTTCTTCTAGACAGCCTTTGAAGTTATATGCATACTTAAAACATACAAGTTCGATATTACATGGTATAAAAACAACCAAAAACCATTTCTTTTATAAGGTGTATTGTCTTCTTGTGATGACAGATTCGTTGGTTTATACTTTATTTTCTGAGATCTCACAGTTTCATAAAACTTGTATTGAGTATTTATATTATTCTTTATTACTAATATTGCATATAAGAGTTTGTGTTATGTTGTTTTAAACCTTAAAAAAAGATTGAGTTCTAGGACTTTAGTTATCTCTAGAGCATTGTACTGCTAATGTGAACTAAAATGTTCTCTGTTTACTTTGCAACAACCACAAAGCTACGTGAGACAGTTTTATAATTGTCCAAGGAGAAGATCAAAAAGCTATGACTTCTTTAGGTGAGCATATGAGTTCAAAAATTCCACCATCGATAGTTATCAGGCGTGAAGAGTTTCAATGGAGAACTGATTATCTCACGACATTAATCAAGTGCATTTTAAAAATAATAGTATCATATTATTAATTGTTATTTATATTTTTTATATTTTTGTCTTATTCACTTTTTAGTGAATTGTCTATTTTTATTTTGTAATTTTCAAACAAAATATTTGCTTTCAAATATGAAATATAATAGCATGATTGATTTTGTTATAAACACCAATATACTATAAGGACATAAAGTTCATTTGTTCAGGATTAGCTGCAGTGCAACTGTTACAAAACTGCAAAAACCAAACACACCCTAGCTTCTCAATAAAAGTTTCTTGGCATAGCTGCTGCACGATAATTTTTTAATAAGTTGCAGCTGCTCCAATAAGAACCTAAAAAAAGAAAATATTTTTCCATACATTCTAATCAAAATCTATCTTACCAATCACCTCCAACATTATTATTTTCTTATAAGAAAATTTTAAATTTTACGCTGAATGAAACTGTTTTTCAGCAGAAACAGACAAAAGGAAGCCATAATTCAGACAATTTTTTTAAAATAGTATCTTTTAACCTTATTGAATCCTTTATTTGCTTTTTTTTTAGTGATCCAATTTGTAAAGCACTCCAAAATACTGTGAAGAAATAACATGTGATGCAAACTTTTTTGTGCCAAGCTTCTTCGAGAAAATTCCTATTATGGGTGTCAATTTTTTTTTTACATAAAAATTTGTTAATGTGAAATAATAAATCGGTATTAAATATGTTGACATAATATTAACTATAATAAAGTAAAAATATTCATGATATATTTATTACATTTGATTGTAATACTTAACACATAACCAAAACTTCATCTAATCTAATAAAAATCTTGATAAAACTTTTGAGTCAGAAAAAAATTCCGGAAGTAAATTCAAGGCCAACAAACTTATAATCAAATCAAATCTCTCAAAGAGATTTTCATTTATTTATATAATTGATTATATTTGAACAAGAAATTTAAAACTCAATATTTAATTGAACATATTCAGACAATGAACCGCTAAATCATTTATGTTAATGCGTAAACACTACAAAAAAGGTGCAACTTAGCATTCAAAATTCGTTTTACGCATATATTACTGTCATATATATGACTGAAATGCGTCGAAAGTGGATGTTGTCTAGATTGGGAAATTCTCGATCCAACCACAGGAAAGATGTAACTTAGCTTGGAAGCACTGACAGTCATGAGCAGCACCAGACGAACGAAACAATTGCAGGGCGTAGCTACACCGAGCGGCGTAATTATGCCGCAATCGGGATTAGCTTCTTCGGTTGGATGCTCTACACAGTTTTTTCTGCTCAAGCATGTAAAGTAAATGCGCCGTCTCACAACGTGACCAAGCCATCAAACGGTTCATTTCGTTTAGTTATTGAGTTCGCGATTGGAGCAAAGTAGAAAGTGGTTCTCACTTGCGATCTTCTTGATAGGTTTATCATGAAGCGGGAGAGTGGAGGAGGAGGATTACGACATGCAATTTCTTTTGTGAGATCGACATGTAAGATTTGGAGCAAAGATAGGTAAATTTTTTTTATTGTAGAGAGAAGATCAAAGAGTGAGTAATTATACACTTTTCTGGTTCTTCGCAGTGGAAATTTTTTGGTGGTGTGACTTCGTGTTTATTTCCTGTTCTAAGGTTTTTTCACATTGAATCTTGGCGTGATTTTTTTTGGAATTTTGTTTATCGTGCTTCTCTTTGATTTTTTTTTCCATGTTTCTTTTATGTGATGTGATTTTGATTTCTAATTGATCAAAGCTTTAGAAGTTTGTATGATTCCATCCCAAGAGTTGTGTGGGAGGCATATAGAGAATCAATGTGTTTTGTCTCATCCATTGAACCGGATGATCTATTATTAGCTTTGTGTGGCATAAGAGAAACGTTGCATTTCGTTAATTCTTCTCCTCAAAGTACAGATTGGTTTGACTAGTTTTATATTCGCACAATTTTGCATTACACCCAAACTTGAACAATGAGCTCGATTTAGGCAAGTGAAACTCGAGAATTCTCTAGGCCTTAGAGTTCCATTGAGTATTATCATTGAGAATGTGAGTCTATTTATAGGTTTTAAAAAAGACCTAATACACAAATATTGCTTGAATTTAGACCGCTCCATCAGATGACTCGAAGTGATCTTCTTGATAATATGATATTTTTTTGAATATTTGGGTGTCTTAATGATATTGAAATTAAGTAGTCATACACTCGTTAGATTAATCTTATTGAGATGCTCAATTTGATTATAAGTCATAAATTTGAAAACCATTTGATTATTCAATTGACATCTCAAATAGTCTAACTATACTCCAAATACTCTATCTAGACTAATTGGGTTTCTTTTATTAAGGCATTTGTAGATGGCACTTAATTTGATATTGAATGCTTCCAATCTCAATATTCAAATTTGATAAAGATATGTTTTTGGTGATGCATGAATAATTATGTTCATCATGCTCAAATGTAAATTTTTATTGGTTTAGAATAAAATTGTATTTTTGTCTCAAATTGATCTCAAAATCAACAGTGATTTGCGTCAAATCAATGAGAGAATATCACCTATGATCTCTGCACCTAATATTTTGTCCAAATCAACTGGATCAACTCGAAGTCACTTTATTTCTAGTCCACTCGAAATCCACCTTTATCTAATTTTAAATATGAATATTCGCTTAATAGTTAATAATATTACACACTTTTATATTATATCCTATCTTATATTTTTATTTATCTCATATCAAAATTTTAAATTTATAGTAAAGTTAAAATCAATTCAAAATAAAATTAAAATTCCAATTCGTTCTACCAAACACAACAATTTTAGTTGCCCCATTTTCTTGCCTTAGAAGTTCTGACAAAGTCAGCTCCCAATCACTCCTGGACTACGTGTTGAAATAATCGAAAGCCCAATCCATTTAACAAACGAATCCGAAGCTCTGTACAATAATAATTGTGATATATTTTTTCTTAATTAATGAGATGAGATCAAGTCTTCCTCCATACACTTTTAATCTACAGAAGACTATATAAGCCCCAAAAGAAAGAAGGTGATGCAGTTAAGTTCACAGAAACCATCAAAAGTGAAAAAAATGTTTCATCATACCATGGAGCTTTCCTCCCTATTTGTAACAGAGTCATTTGGTGCTTTCTGTCTCTGCAATTTCATTGTTGCTCTTCTTCTACTGCTCAATTTTGGCCGTGGAACAGCAGCTGCTGGAGGCGACGATGAACTGAAAGAGGCAGCCTGCAATGTTGATGATAATGAAGAGACTGAGAAGCATGAGAAGGAAACTATGGACCGAGATGAAATTAAGGTCATTATCGGCGACATTAAGAAAGAAGACAGAGTAGAGGAAGACGAAGGGGAAGATGACGAGCAATTGAGGAGAAGGGCGGAGGAATTCATACAAAGAATGGTCCAAGCTTGGAAGGAAGAGAAGCAAGTTCTAAGATCCCAATTTGTCACTAATTCATCATGAGTTTTTTTTTTTTTTTTTTTTTATAAGTTGCAGAATGTCTCTCAAATTCTTAATGGGTTGAGATATTCAAATCGTTGTACATATATGACTTAAAAGAGCATTGCATTTGGACTCTTTGACGAATGTTGATGTTTGTTATCAATGTGAATAGATGCATGAGAAAAGTTTTGTAATTAAGGAACTATAAGAGCCTTCCCAACTTTGTTCTAAGTTCTCACTTTTTGACAAGTCTCTACTTCGAGATGATGTTTGGTTGTAACAAAGATTTAAGTTAAATAGAACTTATCAAATGTAATAAATCTGATTGTTGTGTCGACGGAGACGAACCTAGTAAGCGATGGCGGAGTAAAATCCATTATATACCTCTCAATTGGATTTATTAAATTCGGATTTACACTCTAAAAGAGAAGAAATGAGAAATTTAGAGACGAAACACATAAAAAAATTTATATAACGGATCATTGGATTAAATTTTCATTTATTTGATATTTGACGGGATTTAAGTTAAAATCCGTGATTAAATACTTTTTTAAAAAAATCTTACCAAACAACCCCCAAATGACATGTTCTTGCTTTGATCTTTATATGCTCGGGATTTTATTAATTTGGTATAAACATACATAGCTTCACCTTAATCTTCTTCGTGTCATGAAAGCTTATTTGTCTGTCGTGGATGATGATGGCAACGATTACATGTCATGGAAAAAGGAATTTATTGCATTTCAAGGATAATTTTCTTGCTTGAAGATTAAAAACACGTTTTATAAAATGATTATAATTGTAACATTCTGAAAAATATAGATAACAAGTTACTTTATGATATGCAATATGATTTATTTTGTTTGATTATATTTGTACTCTTGATTATAAGTGTAAATCAAAAATATTTCAGCATGAATTTCAAAGAGATTTGTATGAAGAGGATGATGTAGCTGTCCAAGACCTACCAGGGGCAGTTCAAAGGAACATATTTAGCCCACCGGCTCCAACTGGTCGGAAAAAAATAGTCCCCATCGAATAGAATTCAGCCATCTTCTCAAAGTGTTACCGGTACAAACCTTGCGCTTCGGCATTCCACAACTAGGTCGAGGGAATGATGAAATTCGTCCGGATCTAAAGCAATCGTCCAGAACTTCCCGGTCCACCATTCGAACATGATAGTCCAGGTAATGACATGACCGATTATTCCATCAGGCTTCCGATGTGTGGCCGCCCGGCTCAAAATCCGGTTGTGCCCATCTCAAGTTCCTCGGCCTACCCGGTTGGACGCCATCTCAGGCTCCCAGTCCTATAATTATGTATTGACAAAAATACTCTATGTTGTACCTACTTTACTAGGGGTACAAAATGTAATCTTACAACCTTCGTTCCTATATATTGATTTTAACTATAATAAAGTAAAAAAAAAAACAAAATCATGATATATTTACTATAATTGATTGTAATGCTTAATATATAATCAAAACTTCATTTGATCAAATAAAAGTCTTGATGTAACTTTTTTGTCAAAAAAAAACCTGGAATCATTATTTAATTGAAAATATTAGAACAATGACAAGCTAAATCATTTATGTTCACTAACACACTTCTTTATTCTTTAAAAAATAGCTCATGAATGGCTTAAAAAAATGTTGTTTCTTGATTACTCAACCATGCACTTATTTGGTAAATTATTTCATTTTCTCATGTCTTTAAAACTTTAAAATTATGTGTATGATAAAAATATTGATTAAATATATATATTAAAATCATTTTAAAGGTCAGCTCTAATTTTAGTTATTTTCGATTGAATCACCTCAAATAAGAAATCAATTTGGTATAATTTCAAATTTACACTCAAAATTAAATTAATTTTAAATTACTCTTATCGGCTTATTATTTCTGCATAGTCACTGTTCCTTGCGCAGTAAGTCTTAAAAATGCTCTCACCCCTCCTGGACTACTTGCAGAAATAAAAGGCAGAAACTATTTGTAAAATAAATAAACAAATCTTAAGTTCTACGTCGATTAGCTTCTCCCACACGCATTTACGCACTATATATATATATAAATATATAGATATAAACAGCCAAAATGGCAATTTCATTCTTCGAAGCCCCTCAAGAGCAAAATGTTGCAGAATGGAGTTTTTGTCACCATTTGGTGCTTTTTGTGTCTGCAATTTTATTGTTGCGCTGCTTCTGCTGCTCAGCATTGGCCGCCGAACGACAACTCTGAGAGTCTGCAATGAAACGACAGAGATAGCCTGCACTGATGAAGAGGAAGAGCATGATAAGGCAGCAATGGCTCGAGATAAAATGGAGATTAATATTATAGATATTAAAAAGGGCGAAGATGGAGAAGAAGATGGGGAGGAGGAGGAGGATGAAGAGTTGAGGAGAAGGGCTGAGGAGTTCATTCAAAGAACGGTTAAGTCATGGAAGGTCGAGATGCAAATCCAGAGATACCAGATTGGAAACTCTCTTAATGGAGAAGGATATTCAGCTTTCTGTAGTCATAAATTAATCGAGTTTTTACTTAGCAACAATGTTAAAGAGTTGTAATTAACTGTGAGAAGCCCTCCCAACTCTTTCTCAGGTTTTCTTAAGATTTGGACACTATTTGACAGTTTCTTTTAGGATTTAAATAAGTTGGTTTAATTTAATTTAATTTAATTGATTACTGTTTTCAATTATATTAATCATTTATCAATGATTTATTAATTAAATTAGAAGTTAATTATATATTTTCTTAAAAATCGCCATTGATTAGTGGATTATTATTCATTCATAAATATAATTTAATTAAAATTTTAACACAATAATTTGACGTCTTTTATGAGAAAAATGTTCCAATGTACTAACAACATCTATTCTTAGTAAAAGATTTTTTTTTTCTCTAACAATAATTTATTTGGGAACCAAAATTTTAATCATGGGCATTATAACTGAATAGAACTGTAACCTCTGATCTATTGTTTGAGAATTGCATATGCATGAAGGATAAAATCATATCTTAGAATATATAAATCTTGATTTATAGAGGCTATTATCAATCATAACATAATAGGGAATTAGTGACAAGCAAAAAATAAATAACACAGTGGATGTTCATGTAAAGTCTTTATATTTTCAAGTATAAATTATTCTTTCATGGCAATTAAATTAAGATGTTTTTACGCTATTAATTCAACTCATTACTTTTGTGTTGCTGGGCTAACTTTCAACTCTCCAAAAAGTTGGTAGGCTTGGTTTGAGCATGCCTCGTACCACTCTTCATGATACCATATGAGGTGAATTGAGACATTTCATTAAAGAAGAATTTTTATGATAGGTAGGATTCAACTTACTTCTTGATACTGCAATTTCTAGGAGTCTTTTGCCTCAACCTATTAAAATTATTAAAAATCCAATTATAGTGAGATACAAGACGTCTAATGTAGATCATTGTGATGGATCCTTCAAATCTTGAGAGTTTATCAATTATTGCAAAATCATTATGCACATTAACCAAGATTTGAATGCAATCATCATTCAAGTTTCCTTAACCACTCTTAAAGATCAAACTTGTAGATGATTATATTCACTTAATAAAACAATGATAGCATATCATTTTGTCATATTCTCATTTCCTTACCTAGAAAGTCAGCTTCCATTAACTCCTTGCTAGATAGCATGCTTAAGAATAGTCCAACCCTCTTATACGCAATAAAAAATCTTATGCACCACGCTGCATTATATTCTTAATCAATATTAATTGTGTTCATATTACTTCTTAATTATATAAAACGTAATTTAGTATATCTTCACACACAACTAAGTGATAAAGTACTATATAAACTGCGAGTAGAGCCAAATTGGGCGACTGTGCGATTACAGTCATTTAATGAGTATCTGTGGCCACAAATCGAGTTCTTTATAGAGCCGTCCCAAAAAAACCAGCCTGACCTGAAGACGAGCCTCACTCCTTCTTTCCCACAAGTTTTCCTTTTCGATTAAGCTCATGACACCTGCTACTTTTCTCTCTGGCAAATAAACCACGAAGCAAAATTTCTCTCACAATGGTGGCTTTGGACTCTGGAAGCTTAGCCATCATATGATGTTTTTTTTCAAATGGGAACGAGACACAAAAGAAATGAAACACAAAGCAAGCAAATTTGGAAAGACGTTATCTTCTACTTATAAGAAGTCACTTACAGAAATTAAGTATCACTCATTGAAAGTTAATTATTAAATGTCAAATTTGTCATGGATTTAATTCTCTCAATCTTCTCACACTTTGTTGTCTCATAATATGTGAGAAAATTAGATAGCAAACATATGTGTGATCAAAGTATGGTAAACCAAATCAAAGCGGTCTTGGACGGGGTACAAGTCAATGAGTCAATCCCCACAAGCGTCTAAAACTACTAGTCGATAAAAAGCGGGCGATCTAATTGACCGGGCCAATATGGCTGGTCGAATGAATAGATGAACAGCTCACTAATCCAGGAATAAGCGAGAAGAAGATTCAACAAGAAATGATTCGCCCATAGTAACTGCAATCTTGACATTTACGATGGCCCATCGATAATAGAGAATTTCAAGAGCATGATTTATATTTAGAAATGTATCTCTTAACTATTATAAATATGAAAACAACGACATGTAATTGGATAACTTTTTTGGAAAAAAATGCCCAAGAAAATACTTCTAACGCTTCCAAAACTCTTAAAACTCATTTCTCATTTTTATTCTCCAGCCCTCTCTCTCTCTTCTTTGCCTTCTCTCAATATTTTAATTGCATCAAAATATAAGATGTTCCATGCAAAATTAACAAAAAAAACTTCAAAAAATAGCTTTATGTTGACCAAAAAAGAGGGCTCTTTTCCTTGCGGAGGAAGTCATGAATAAGGTTTTCGAGTCACTTGCGGACTACCTGCGGAAGTAAAAGCCAAAACCTATTGACAGCAAACATAAACAAATCTTAAGCTTTACGTTATATCATTTTTTAAGTAATACTAAATACAATGGGTTTTCCTCGTAATTAATCAAATCTGATCAAGTCTTCCCCGACACACCTTTATTTTATAGAAGACTATATAAACCCCACGAAGGGGAGACCAGAGCAATTAAACTCTTCAAAGCCCCTCAAAAGAGAAAAAAAAATGTTGCAGCATACAATGGAGCTTTCATCGCCATTGTTGAACGAGTCATTCGGTGCTTTCTGTCTCTGCAATTTCATTATTGCTGTTCTCCTACTTCTCAACTTTGGTCGAGCAACAGCTGCCGTTAGAGTTTACGAAGAATTAGAACCGAGAAACAGAGTCTCTGATGAAGACGATGCAGAGGCTGAGAAAACTGAGAAGCCTGAAAAGCCAGTGAAGTTAGCTATGGATCGAGATGAAATGGAAATCAATACGGAACTTAAGAAGCAGGACAATGGCGAAGAAGAGAAGGAGGATGACGAGGAACTGAGAAGAAGAGCGGAGGAATTCATACAAAGAATGGTTGAAGTATGGAAGGTGGAGAAGCAGATCCAGAGATCCCAAATTTTGATTAGTTAACAAAAAAATTTGTTTTGTTTTTTCTCTTTTTCGAATTTAACTTGTAAAATGTCTCACGAATTCTTAGTGGAGTGAGATATATGTACTCTTTGATGAACTGAGTTGTTGTTCAGGATCAATGTCAATAAGTATATGAGATGAGTAATGTAATTGAGGAAATTTGAGGGACGCCAAGTCATTTTCGGTTTCATCAGATAATGAACACTTGGTTTCATTTGAAATTTTGAATATGTATATGAAAGATAATTTTTTTGAGTGCTGACACGATTGCAAGGTCACGTTTTTACTTTGATCTTTATATATACTTAAATTGTTTTGTTTTGGCAAAGACTAGCATTGCATTGCATTGCATTGCTTTATTTCTTTTCATGTCATGGAAACTTACGCGTGGATAGAATCAACATTAGCGTTAATTTAGTTAGTTAAAGCTATGTAGTCGTAGCTATGATTTTGCAAAGAGAGTAGAAATCAGGTTGGGGATTGAATTTTTAAGATTGGAAGGGTGGATTTCTATTTTTTTTTGGGCGAAGGTGGGGAGACAAGTGTCCTAGAGTTTTTGAGGTATAGAGAGATTTTAGTGTGTTGTAATTTGTATGAATCTTTTCATTTTTTTCAAAGTGTATTTTTTGATGTGACGTGTTTATGTGATTTTTTTTTCTCGTTCGGATTTTTTTAACATTAAATCATGTGTTTTATGTTTTTTTTTTTGTCATTTGTTCTTTTGCTCCAAATTTTTTTCGGATCTTTCAAATCTGTATCCAGAGTTCAAATATTTAACAATTACACCACAACGCTACATTGTGGTACTGTCGTACTGCTACAACCCGATCAGGAGTATAGTTTCATGCTAGTTTTGATAGTTCCATGTAATTTTTAATAGTATTTGTGTGTTTTTTCATTAGGAATTTCACATTCTCTTGTGTAGAGCAGAGTAACAGTGTTCTTATGTATTCGAAGTATGAAGAAGCTTGAGTGGTGCAATTTGTACCATTCTCCTCATTTTTTCTTCATAGTTGAGTTCTTGGTTTGGCTTGATAATTTTTTCTCGTTCTTGATTCTTTTCATATTAAATTTGGTGTTTTTTTTTGTGTTTTCTTGCTTTGAGTGTCTTTGTTCAAAGTTTCGCTTCTGATCTCTCAAATAAGTTTCCACACTAAACCTCTCAAATTAGTTTCCACATTTTAGATCACCCAAAATGAATTTATTTGGATAATTTAGTTTGATTGGAGATAATTTATTTAATTATTAATTGAGCTACTCAATTTATTGAATTTTACTTTTTTGGTTAGGATTCTGCTTTACAAAATTTGGTTAAACTAAGTGAACCAAAATTTAATTTACATTTTAGCGATCTCAAGGTTTGATAATTAACATGATTAATCAACAGACAAATGTATCTTAAATCTTGAATGATTATATTGATGCTGGCATCACTTGCCATTGCAAATAGTTGTGTGAAAAATGGAGAAATGCAGCTCTTATGCTCGTGAAATGTAAAATTTGAAATGAGGGATGCCGCCTTTCAAAATAACATATTGGGAGAGCTAAGCCTCCTAAAATCACACATCTTTTATCCTCCTACTCTCTTAGTATTTCATTAATTCATTCAACTTCTATAATAAATACACATACTTTAAAGGCTTCGTGGATAAGTGTATTTCTATCAGGTGCGATGTGAGCTCCAAACCATAAATGCTCTTAATTGAGCCTTAATTGAAGACTTGACTAACTTATAAACTTTTAAAAGGCTTAATTATCCTTTAACATACAATCAACTTATGAATTAACAAAATCATAAATGAGCACTCCTATCACGAAAAACGATAGATTTTTTTCTTCCATGACCATTGGTTAGAAGGCACTTCTCTTTATGAAATGTTCGAGAAACAAGTTTTCAGTTGGTTCAATTGTCCAAGGGATGTTTTATTGCTTCACTTTATTAGAAATCACACATGGAAACTCCTACTTCTCAAAACACCTCAGGTGAATGCTTTGTTCTCATCCTCCAAATATCTATATTGGATTATTTTGTTGTTTGTTCTTTGATGGGCAAAAAATTTTTATTCTCACCAGACACTTATTTTATTTATATAATGAACTTTCTCCAGGTTCTTGACATAAAAATATATTGTTTAAAGGCCACTCTCAAATTTTGTAACTTTTGTGCGGAAACTTTTGGTTGGGGGTCTCAAAATAATGAATATTCTTGCCTCTAGGAGCAACTTTTCTTCCCAATGTATTTTATGTCATAGCTACCAAGAGTCACATTCTCATATTTTTTTGAATGCAACTTTACCTTTAATATCCCAGAGCACAACATTCATTTCGGTTAATTTTCCTGGAAGAATGCTCTTTAAGACAGCTAATGGCTTTCTTCTTGCCACTCATATCACTTCATATTTTATATGATTGGAAAGAAAGGCTAGGATATTCAATAATTCCTTTGAACAAAAAGAAAATATTTTTTTCAAAATTTATTTTGCTATCAAGGAGAAAAGTTGAAGATGTAAATTGAGGGATGATGTTCCCTCCCATATTAATGAGTTTCTTATGCTATAATGAGTTCCTTGTGGATTTTCTCTCTATTGAATTTATTTAAAGATTTGTTTTTATTTTCTCTCTATTTTTTTATGGCTGGTTTGGAGAGTTGTACTTCTCTATGGAAGAATGTTTCTATGTCTTCTCTATGGAAAGAAGTTTTTATCTTTGCGACACATAGATTTTTGTATTGGATCCAAGATAAACTAAATTTTAATGCTCCCTTGGTGGTTTTTGGTGCTTCAGGATTATCTGCTTCTAGATTATTTTGGTGAACTTCATTTGTTTTCTTCCATTGGATTACCTTGGATGGTGCCTCTTATTGTGCTACTAGGGAGAAAGTCTAAGCTCTTTTTCCTTTTCATTTACGTTATTTTATTTTATTTTTTCCTGTTCTATTCTTGGTTATGTCTTAATTGTGATGTGTTCAGTCTTCTCATTTTCGTGATGTCTTGTATTTGATCTTTTATTAATGAAAAGCTGGGCATGACCATAAAAATTCCCCCACCCCCCAAAAAAAATAGCACCAGTATTTTCTTGTCCCACTCTACCACCAACCAATCGAAGCATGTTAAACTGGCTTATTCTGCAAAATGAAGCCCATTGCTCATTTTTTATAAAGCCCATCCAAGGCATGGAATAGTTGATCATAAGAAAACTCTTCACTCTCCCTTAGAACTTTATTGCACTCATATACGTCCTTTGTAATATTTGAAGCTTAGGATTGAAATTGATACATGAGCATGAAGGTTGGTAAAATTAGGGTGCATGTATACTTCTTGTGACCATTGCATGACACTTTCTTATTTATAATATAAATACACAATTTTGTGCATTCTGAGGAAGTAACCTTTGATTTATCTCAACTCTTGAACTCATTGGAATGCATAGACTATTAATCTTCATACACATTAATGCTTGAAATCGATAACTTACTACCATGGCCACCAATAAAAACATTACCTTTAGTAATTGGTCTTGGACAATTCTCTCTTTTTTGTGCACAATATACTTGTTTAGTTGCATTTGTGTATGGATAACTAATTTTTTCAAAGTTAATAACACACTTGCCCTAGCTAAGCAAAGCCTAAGGGGTGCGTTTAGGATATTTTAAATCTTATTTTCTTATTTTTTTTTAATATTTTGATTAGAAATCAATATACTTGATATTGTTCACTTAGGTTTATTTTTTTTCTTAAATTTTATTTTAAATTTTGATTTCACTCTTAAAAAATTGTTTATTTAGCATAAGTTTGGCATGTTTTTTTAAATAAGCTTGAATATTTTAAAAATAAATAACTCAAAAAATTTTCACATGTTTTAAAAATTTTAAAAAACAACAATATCACAAAATATATTTTATTTTAAATAAAAACAACAACAACAAAAAATATAAAGAAAATGAAAAAAAAAAGATTTATAGTAACTCCTAAAATAAACTTGTTCGTATCTTCATTTTATTTTGGTGGCAGCATACATGTGGACAATGGTAACGAAGGACATTAGTAAGCTTCTCGTTAGGACTGTCATCGAGCCGTGTATATCATACTTTAAACTTGGCTTGGTATAATTCTTTGTATTCGGCTTGAGCTTGTGTTGATTTTTCACATATTGTTGAAGTTTGACTTGTTTAAATTTCATTGTTTGAACTTGATTTGTACTTAATTTGTTTATGAGAAATGAACGAGTTTTTTAAACGAGCTAACTAAATAACTATAAATTCAAAAATATCTGGATTTTCATATAAAAAATATAACAAATCATTTTAAAAATCTAAATAAATAAACAATTGAATAAATCATATAAACAAATTAACTAACCCATATGTGTCATCCAGTATCTATAATAGATATATTCTCACAAGAAAGAACTCTAAGATAGAGGAAAAAATATTGAAAAAACAACAAAATTTATTAAATGAACTAGTATTACAAAGTAACTCATAATGTAAAATAATTCATAAATTATATAAATAATTTTGAAAAATCAAATGTAGTCACATCAAACATAATAAGAAAAAAAAAACAAACCAAATGTTCACTTTCAAAATCCCATCATGTTAATTTTCAAAAAGTTTATAATTAATAATAAAATAAATATATATTTAAGAATTAATCTAAAAATATTAAATAAAGAATTAATCTAAAAATATTAAATAAATTCTTGTTAATCAAATTTTATTTTAATAATATATTATATAGAAGTCGAGCTATATTCGAGATTAATATTGAGTATTTAATAAGTTGTTAAAAAACAAACGAGTTTGTTCGCGAATATAAATGAACAAATTCGACTATGTTCATGTTTAGTTCATTTAATATTTGAGTTTTAAAAATGTGTTCAAGATTATTTATTTACTAATTTGAATAAATATGATTGAGTCCTAACCTAGATGAATCTGAGCTGTTCATTTGTAGACAAACTTCTCGCAATTGGTGGTAATATAATTATTTTAAAAATACATAATAATAATTTTTTTAATTATTTTTATAACAATTTAACTTATTTAAATAAATAAATAACACATAAAAAATTCACTAAAAGTAAAACATATTTAAAAAAAAAAAACAAAAAAAAATATGAAAACGGGCTACAAGCATAGAGATTGGATTACAGCAAAAACGGGCTGTTTTTGGTAGTAAGATAACAGACTTCTTCAGTGGCCCATATACATAATTTGGTATTAGAATACGGGCCTTTCAAGCCCAAGATTAATTTTGACAACTTACCAGCTTTTAAAGCATAAAACTCATTAAGGCTTATCTATCTACTCTACATAAAACATTAGCGCCTGAATTCATTTGTTTGTTTGACAAAAAATACATAATCTGTAGTGCATATATCAAATAAGTGGCTGAATATTTAACCACTAATTACTAAGAAAGATTAATATAACGGTTTTGCGTTTAATAGTTACGTTCAATTATTAATAATAAGGTTTATGCTTTAGTTCATAATTACATTCATAATTAGGGTCATTTACATTGGGACCATCCAAATTCTTTGAATTTACACATCTAACACCTAAACTTTACATTTTACATTTATACTACCCAAATCTCTTACATCACCTCAAAAACACCACCATTTTGACATTCAAGAAGTAGATTATACCATTAGGTGTTAGATATGTAATGCATAGAAATTGAGTGGTATGTATTTAAGTTTTCCTTATAATTAGCTAATTATAGAAAGCTTAATGGGCATGGTAAATTAATAAATACTAAATAATCAACTAACCAAAAAACATTAAAACTATCAACAAGTATCTTGTTATGAATTTAACAATCAAGTTATTAAGTGTCCACTCTGGACATAGCCGAGGAGGAGAATTGCCCACCCTGAACATAACGCAAGTCTCCCATGCAAAACCTATTTTGAAGACATGATCATACTAATTAAGTGCACTAATCATAAAAAAATTCTCAAATCCTTAAAGATTAATACCACGAGATAACAATTCCCTGATTAAAACAAGGGTATTTCACTAATGCAATTCATAAACACAAAAATTTATCAAATTAAATTGACAAAGCCAAGATATAAACCCAAAAGTTAAGGAAAAAAAAAATGTCAAAAATTAAAAAAAGGAATAAAATTGTCAATTTTCCTGAAAACAGATTAATATCGTGTCAAATGTCAAGAAAGTAGGCCACAAAGATTTGAATTAAGTGTCATAAAATTAATTGTTTGAAAAGGTAATTAATTAGCTCCAACGGCCTTGATTTACATAAATAAGAAATTTTGAATCAGACGCTTTAACTTTCCTCCAAACTATATGGAGTTGACGCGATGCAGCAGTGGCATTTGTCTTGTAAATCAGGGCATGCAACATCTAAAAAATTTAAATACTAAATTATAATTAATTAAATGACAAAAGAGTACTCCAAACAAACAAATATATAAATATATATAAAAAAAAATTCAATTCTGATTGTCTGAAATTTTACTACCAAATACTTGTTCTTGAAGAAAACAGTAGAATTAGTTGGAATTGTGCTATTTATTTTGGAGGTTTTTGCCAAAAAAGTTTAGAAGTTTGACAAGCAATGCGATAAATTAACAGCTATTAACATACATTTAATTGTCCATATCTGTAAGTTTTAGGGGTCAAAATTACCAAGCATGTTGGTAAATTGCTGGCATCAACTTTTCCCAATCGTTTTCCTGCAAATAACAGTTTTAATCTCTCAAAACTCTTTTATTGCAAGCATCAAAATTGAAGAAAAGGTCCGATGCGTTGTCACCCTTCAACTAAGATTTATAATTAGTTATAAATACAAGTGAAAAAAACAAAGGAAAATGACACTCTTTTATGATGCTTGGTTGTATGTTCAGATAGATTTTTCTCACCTCCTAGGATATGGTTGTTTTATTTTTCAAATCACAATCTGTTGAGAAATTCGGGCGAAGAAGAATTGGAATCGACACAAATCCATAAGTCTTCTCTATTTTGTTAGAGAATAATCTAGGTTTACAAACATGTCTATATATAAAACTAGATAAAATTTTGAAGTACAATATGTAATTTCAAAACTACCCATGTACCGTACCATGGGGTGTTGCCCCCGCACCCCCAACCGACGTAACGAAACTCCCCTGATTTGGACAGATTTTTCCGCTCCGCTCCAGCATCTGTCTCTTATATGGTATATGAGTCATGCCAAACACAATCATATTTATTTCCCTGGTAAATTTTCAGGAGTTATAAATAAAAAATCTTTTTTTATCTATAAGCAACTTTTTGATGATTAAACACATTTAGCAATGCAGTTGTATTTTGTGATTTTTAATTCTAAAATTTAATGATTCTATAAACTATTATTGATAGAGCATGCTTGACAAACTTAAACAACAATTTATCCTGCAATAATTTCACAATTGACTTTACAGGTTGCTGTTCATCTAAAAAGTCTCACCCTAAATGATAGTTAAAAGGATTCGCATCATATTGGTTGGAGAAGTTTGCATTTGAGACGCATATTTTATAATTTATTACATACGGTTGAGAAAAATTCCTTTTTGGCGGTTATTTTGAAATGGCTTACAAACTGTTTTTTTAGATGAATAATTTCATGGAAGTCTGAAGTGCATTTATATTCATATTTTAAAGCCTAATTAATATAGAGCAATCATTTTTTTTTTTTTTTGTGGTGGATATTCATTTTTTGGTTGACTAACATGCTCATGAAGAGAGATAGGATTGAAGAGGAAATCCTCGAGAAAATAAGTGGGACCCATCTCTTTTTTGGTAATGACCATTTTATTTGTAAGTCAGCTGGTTCATACTGTTGGGTTGTAGAGCCAAAGCATCATGATGTCCAAACTCCAGGCTCGGCGCCAGACACTGAAGCGTCGGACTGGGAGAGCTTAAGCACCTACTTTGGGGAGCTAACTATGAGGAGGGCGCTTTTGCAACCCTTTTGGGTTCCAAACCGCCTAATGTTGGGCACAGACAATGAAACGGGTGCTTTTGCGCCCCATGTGGCCACTCAAGTGCTCAAGTTTCTAGGTGCCACTTCTTTTTTCCTAAGCGTCCGGAGGAGTTAGTACGCATTTTTTTTTTTTGGTTTTAAGCCTATTTCGAGTGGCTTAACCTGTACTTCCTTTGGCGTTCTTCGATGAGCATCTCGGTGAAGGTGGAAGAATCTAAGAGGTGAATTTCAGTAATTCAACATGATTCTTGTTTTAGATCAGAGAATAAAGATTGTGGAGTGCATCATGTAAAATTCTCTATGTATAGAAGAAATTGGTGCGAGTTATATGTAAAACTCTTTGGTTTCATAGTGAAATTTTTCCAGTGGTGTGGCCCCATGATTATTTCCCGTTTTCAGATTTTTACACGTAAAATTCTCACATGCTTTTCTTTTTTTTTTATTGTGCTTCCATTTAGATTTTGTTCTTATTTTCTCAAATCTTGTGTGATCCTATTGTTTCATGGTGTGATTTAGTTTCTTATTGATCCAAAGCCCCGATAAAGTTGGGAAATGTTCTCGTTATTCCAATTACATGCCTCACAACATTACAAGTAATACAGTTATGATTCAAATATCTGAAGATTTATTCTTTTTTATTGACCTCTTATGCAGTGGGTGTTACAATATTCATTTGATAATGCCTTATATTCATAACAGTTTCTCACTGAGTGTTTCTCCTCTAGCAGATCATCCTCAATAATTTCTTTATCATATATGGGTGTTTTAGCATTGAGTTCACCATTCTCACGTAGCTAGGAGTTTTTTTAGCGACTCAATAAAATTACAATAGTCTTCCCTATTATTTAAATTTATTTAAATTTAAGAGTGAACTATTATATCTGGTAATCTTTTGGTTGGGTAACTCTATCAAATCAGTTTGATTGATATGTTCTACTAGTTCGACAAACTGATTGACTCCGTGCACTGGATCCATCTTTAGTGGTTTTTGTAATACATAATGCATAGATATCACATCAATTCAATAAATAAAAATATTTTATTTTTTATAATTTTTTTCAATCTGAAAATAATTCATAGAAAAATTGGATTAAGCTCTTCGTTTCTTACAAACATTAAAAGCAATAATTATTTTGTTTTATAAAATGATATTTGTCCATTATAATTTTGAAGTGAATAAATAACTAGGGAACTTTAATCTATCTTCTGTGATGAATTAGTGGCACAACATAAAATGTTTCTAACAAAAAACAAGAAATCCAATTACTTTTAGTAGACTTAAATCATAAATAAAAACGAACAATTCCAATTGTTATTCTCATC
>NEWO01000122.1:217483-256153 GCA_003013225.1 Phalaenopsis aphrodite | reverse complement strand
TTGAATAACTATTTGACATAATATTTAGGTCTCTATTTACATAATCGATCTCCAAACACTCTGAAATAACTAAAACCTTCTTAGTAAAATACATCCGCCTCTTGAAATACCATCTATGATTTCCACAAAGCCACCCTTAACCATCAATCTTTTGTATCCATCATGGAAGGTATTGGCAATAAATTGAGTTTTACTAGCATATAATAGTGAATTCTCTAAAATTGAGTATGGGGACCCTTTGTGATTCAAACAATATTATTATTATTATTATTAAAGAATAATTTTTTAGTCAAAATAGATTTTCCATTTAGTCAATCATTGATTGTTAAATTTTTTTAGTCAATTTCAATATATAAAAAAGACCCTCATTAAATTAATGAACATCGACTTTTTCCCATTTTTTAAGCCTTTTATGTTTACTTCTGATGGGACTCAGGCCGGCCAGACTTCCAACATTAAGCTACAAATACAACACATTTATTCGTCTGATGGGTCAAAATTCCGATCAAGTGCCACTGCGTGGCTTAACAAATTTAATTAAAATAAAATGGAGTAAAGTGTCTAAATAGCGACCGATTATTTATATTGGATCGTTTAATTCAGAGTTTATAAAATTATCAAAATAGTCTTCGGACTCTTTAAATTGGGGCTCAAATAGTTCTCAAATAAGATTATTAGAACAAAATTTTAAAATAATCAGAAATTATTTTAATATTTATATAAATCATGAGACTAAATTGTCTCCACAGATAAATATTGGGAAGTATTTTGACACGTTACTGAAATAAAATGTAAATCAATGCGTGACATTTTGATCACGGCAAGGTTTGCGGCAGATCAATAACTTTTTCCTTTAGCACACAGATTTATTTTTTCATTTATTCAATTCAATCTTATTCTGGACCAATACAATTCAATGGAAACGCAGTGTCTTTTTCTACCATGGAAAGAAAGCAATCGAATTTAATTAAAGATAAATGAAATTCAAAATAATTAAAAATAAAAAAAGGATATTTTCGGACAGAAAACAAAGCTTATTCCACAATCGAAATTAAAAGTATATGATAAGGTAACCATCGTTTATAAACTAGCAAATGTAGATATTTCAATAAAATTTGGAGATTTTTTCTATTTGGGCAAAAAAAAAAAAACAATTAATAATAAAAATAGGGATAATTGCGTACAGACCACCTAAAAAATTGATATTTATAAACTAATAATCTAGGTTTTGAGTTACCGAGCAGATGTATTTATAAGTACGTGTGATGATCAAACTATTGAGAATTTGATAAAAAAATGGCAAAAATAGGTTGGGTTTTGTCATGAATTTCGTTATTTGAGTGAGTAATTGAAAAATGGATGAAAGAGAGGGGTTGATTTGTAAATATCAAGTTTCTGGCGGTCATTATGCAATTGCCCCTACAAAATAATTAAATTTTCCCTAAGAAAAACTCTCATTTGCTTGCATGAAAGGAGCTAGTTGTAAAATCTAACAATTGCTGAGGCCAGCCTCATTCAAATTCATCAGCTCTTCTCTATCTTTCTCAAAAGTTAGCATGCTGCTTCAACAGCCTAGAACTCTGATAACATTAAACTAATCTATATGCACAATGTAGGATATTGTTGAATTCTAATTTTCCCTTTATGAACACACCAGAAGAGTTTGAGCCGAGTGAAAGAGAGTTTGAAGAAAGAGCAGAATGAGTCTAGATTTTTTTTACAGAGGACTAAGGGAACAATCCTTCTATTCGTATTTTTGTTTTGTACTTATAGAGACATGTTTTGCACAATTACAGAAAGAATGAAACGATTATAAAAACCATTCTTAAAGTCATTAAGACTCTAATTGATTGCATAGATTTTATGACATAGTTGCATTACAACGTAAATTTCAACATTGGCGGTAATTGGTTGGTCTACTGACTTGAAGTCAGTTCATTGAGGCGGTCGCCCGAATGTCGTACGTGCCCTCTAAAGTGCGCGTTGGTCGATCGGGGTGTGCGACTGCATAGAGATTTTGTTCGGTGTCTTTCGGTAAGATTGATCAGTGCAGTTAGTTATGATGTGATTGTTCGGTTCAAACACGATGTTGGTCGCTCAAACGGGATCAATATGCTTTTTTTGTTGAGTAACTCGTGGCACACTTTCCGTTCAGTCGGAGTCTTACAGGGCTCATGTCTCTCCTGTCTGGTTGATTCGTCGTCTCGACCGAATCTTCTAATCTTGGAAGGTCTTAGGCAGATCTTGTCATAGCCTATGCAGAGTATCCGATGAGACCTGCTGTCGGGATGATTTACACCTCATTTTCGGCAGGTCTTGCCACTACCGAGCAAGGGGCCATCTTAGAGCTTTGAACTTATTTTGGGTTTCGAAGACGTGACTTCATACTCGACCATAAATCGTCGGTTGATTGTTTACTTAGAGAGGATACTCTTCCACCTGGGTCATTCGTTCTTTTTGAGATTCGTGCTGATATTTTTGGTGTGTACAGATATATTAAAAGTTATAATATTTAATGTAATTATAAAAAAAGTCATTTTCGTTATTTAATTTATAAATACATATGACATGATGATTTAGAAATATATTATATCCCTTTGCTCTGGATGAAATATTAATACACACTTAATTAGAAAAAGATAAAAGCGATACCCATGAGACAATTTCTAATGCGAAGTCCTCATGGAGAGAAAGTGATGGTAATTCATATAGTTTCATTTATTTCTGATCTGTCTTCAACAAATTTTTATTATTCGTCATGAATCAAGGGACAATTAGCACAAATCTCATAATATTTTTTGAACAAAAAAACATTCAAATTATGATTAAAGTCATAACACCGATTTCAACAAACCTATAGTCTAACTGACCGTGTTAATGAGACGGACCCAACGATATCAAAGTTGGTCTAATCTAGTCAAATCAAGCCCAGATCAACCAATTAAACTATTTTTGGAAGCTTTCAGAGCATAATTGAAAATCAAATAGATTCCAAATCACACATGTTTATCGTTAAATCGAGCACCGCAAAAAGACAAATCAAACGACTCCTTGATCAATCAATTATTACATCATTAAGACATTTAAAAGTTCTCCAAACGTCATCTGATCGAGGGAACATCTCCGAGTTGTCTAATGGAGTTGTATGTATTTCTTCCTTAGTCACAATCCAGACTTTATAAATAAAGCTCCACCACACTGTTGAAAGGGAACCTAAACTTTGAGCCAGAAGAAGACCAAAGCTTGGAGAGAAGATGAGATCTAACATCGCTTATGCATCACAGATTCGTTGAACACCTCCTACTTTGTTTGTCATCGCCCCCAATTCCGACCAACACCACCGCCCAACTCCAAAAGTAATTTCAAATCGCTAATTAATTAATCACTAATTTAATTTGATTATCTCCCCTTCAATTAATATTATTATTATTATTTAATTTTAATTTCATAAGCATTGCAAAAATATGTTTTTTTCATCATGAAAATTACTTGTACCACCACAAAAAACATTTATTGAAAAATAAAAAAAGTGTGGTGGGAACAAATATTTCCATCACTACATGAAAATGATGATTATTTATGACCAAAAGTAATTCAAATGGCTTAGTACTGAATTGCTCATATATGTTGGAAATCTCATGAGTACGTGGTTCACTTTTCATTGCATATTCAATTAATTAAGAAATGAAAAGGTAATTTAGGGAAAGAAATATATGACTGGTGAAATGCTCCGGACATGACCGGCAAGAAAATCTCGCAAAGCGGTGAATCAGCAAAGGAGTAGAAAAAAAGAATCTCAAATTGCCGTCATTTTTTGTATGTAGCACAAAATGTAAATAAAATTGACTATTTATTTTGTGGCTTGATACATTGCCTTGGAGTTTTTAATCAAATAACTTTAAATTAGAAGATTTATGTCCATACCACTAATTCTTATGCATTTACATATTTAACATCTATATTTTAATTTTAAAACGTGATACTTTATCTATACATGAAAAGATGTATTTCACTTTTTAAAATTAAATAATAATATTTTTTATTAGATATGAAAATGCGACTCGAATAAATGTAAAAAAATAAAATAAAATTCAGCTATTACATATTTAAATACATAAGAATTATGTGGTATATACTCATTATGTTTTGGATTATAAAAAAAAAGGTCAGTTGTGATATCGTAATCTGTTCTATGAACAATACACTCTCAGATAGGAAAAATTATTGCATCAAGAGTCTTGATGCAGTTTTGCATCAGGGCTCCAATCAGAGTCTGCCACATGTAGAAACAGTTCCATCTTAGTATATAAAAAAAAAATTTAATTCATGGGTGAATTTATCTATACACGTGGCATACCCTAATTGAATTCTTGATGCAAAATTACATTAGAAGTCCTGATGCAAAACTGTATCAGGAGCCCTGATGCAAAATTTTTTTCCCAGATAGATAGATTGATAGATAATAAATTTATAAATATGAATTTAATATGTTAATTAGGGCCGTGTGGTGACGTTTTGAAAACGCACGTGGTCTGTTTGGGTAAATTGTGTTTTAGCAGTTTGTGCGTTTTCAAAACGCTGTAGAAAGCTTTTTCACACCGCACCAATCTAGGTGCGGTGGTATCTTTCTGGCTACGGTCTAGCTTTTCCATAAAAATAAAAATTTGTAATAGCTACCCTACCCAGTTTATCACCATATTATTTTTAATCAGCTTATCAACAAATTATTCAATAAGCTACAGCTACCTCAAACAGACCCTTACTCTTTCTTATCATTATTACAATTATGGGCTTTAACATGACCTTTATGACCATTTAAGCATAATGATTTATCGTTTATATATATATGAAAAGGAGAATTAAAGGGCATCAAAAGCTAGGGTTGTCTGATTCCTCACAAGACTGCCTCAACAAAGGCATCAAATGATAACCTGCAGCACCCATACTAGCATATTACAATGTGCAACCAATATCCCCCCACCTTTGATTCCATCCCAAGTGCCATAAGACTTGGCATGCAATCCATTCTCCAAAGTAAAGCCTCCAGAAGCGGACAGACAAATCACGCAAAGCATCACTTATTGAATCATTATTCGATTCTCTTTGCATTAACTTTTTTATTAAAATAATTTTGATTTCATTAAAATATAATTCAAATCATTTATATTTTAGTTCGGAGTCTTATGCATGATCTCATGAGCCCATAAAGTATACGAGTGAGATGAGTTCATTCTATGTACTATAATTGAAATGTCTTCATTGGATAGAAAATTAAAAGTAGAAGGTAAATTAAAAACTAAAAAAAAGGACAATAAATTATTGCACATTCAAAATTTAATATATGCACATAAAAAGCATCACGAGTTGACGTTGGTTTAATTTGGTGCGGGCTTTCGGTCAAATCGTATGATAAGGTGTACTTGATTAGTTCGGTCAAACAAAGGAAAAGTAAATCATTGACCAAGATTCTACGGGGAGGATTGTAGGAATATTTTAACGTGTTTATAAAAAGAGAAGATATTGTAGAACCCATGAAGAACTCAAGAGATCAAAGCCCTAGATTGGTCGATTGGATGAATGGCCAGGATCTTTAGCTAACAGAAAATGATTTTTGGCCTGATGGAAGCTCATTGTTCAGAAGCAGCTCGCATCTGAATCATTATTAATACGATTAATTTGTCTAACTTCGAGTTGTAAATAAGTCGAACGTAATTTTGTTCGATCGCGTTTCTTCTTTTAGCTCATGCTGTTAGGTGACTCTGTACTTTTTAATATATAAGTACAGGTTCAAATACAATGGCATCGCCGAACACGAACAAAAATATATATAAATCTAGCCAAACGCACTATTCACTAGTAATTTTGAACACTAATCAATTAAAAAAAAACCAAAAAAGCAGAACACGAACCAAGCCTGAATTCCATTGCTATTTCTGCAGTATTATTTAAATCATGTTGGCAGAAAAATATGTGTTATAATATGTGGTGTAAAGCAGAGTTTTTCTTATTTTGTATTCATATAAATGAAGTTTTTTCACTAATCCGTTTTAAGCCCATCAAAGGTTCAAAATTTGAAACGTCATAGAGCATTTTTTTTTTAAATTTCTGGGTGCGTATACATATTTGAATTTTCTAAAGGAATGATTTACGTACATACCTCTAAATTCTTAAGTATTTACATATCTAACACCAAATTTCAGTTTTTACATGATATGCATGGAAAAAATATAGTTCACTTTTTATATGTTAAAATAATGATGGTGTTTCTACATGTAATATGAACACTTTGACCGGTATAAATGCAATAATCAAATTCAGCGGTTAGATTTGTAAATGTATAAAAATTTGGGTGGTATGAATGTAAATGCTCCCCTTTCTAAAAATTGTTGAGCGTTGGAAAGCCAAGCATCTTCAAAAAAAGGATGCGCTTTAACCTAAAATTCATCCTTTACTTGCAGAATTAATAAATAATGCCGCCACTCAACTAATTGAAAGTGATTTCATTTTAAATCCTAATATATTTATTTGCACACATGGCATATATGAACAATACTCTCAAGTCTCAACTGCACTTCGTAGCCTGGCATCCATTGAGGCGCCTGTTCCGTGTACTCCTCAATTAAAAGGTTGTAGACCATATGTCACAACTCAATAGCCGTTGCATCACCTAAGAAAGAGCTTTTTGGCATTTAAGTCAATGACTAATAGCTCATTTAGAATTTTTTATTTTTTTATATTTTTATTGTACTTGTTTTTTTTTAATTTAAAGTAAAATATATTTAATATATAAAAAAAAATATGCTTTTTCTTGTTTGAAAAATAATTCTTTTGAATTTGATTCTTAATATGGTAAAAAAAAAAAAAAAAACTTTTGTATGTATATGCATTGTCTTACTTTCAACGTAATACATATTCATTGAATTAAAAATTTAATGCAAATAAAAATATCTTTGACACAAAATCGGAATAGTAAGATTTGCAAAAAGAAATCTAATGATCCAAAAAGAAAGTTGATTAAATCAAGCACTAAAGAGATTAATTTAACACCTTTTGCTCTGTTGTTGTCAAAATGAATGTCTTGGCAGAGCTCATTAATTTGTTGAAAATCACTCTCTTTTTAGTTCATTACGCATATTAAATATCAGAAAAAGAATCTTTAAAAATCAATGAGAAACAAGGACTCCTTTGAACCATCTTATGTAATATATCAATTCTTTAATGAAAAGGACTAGGATACCCTATTAAAAAAATGTATAATTTGAACATGCACTTACAAATTATGAACGGCTTTTTATGGAAAGAATCCATAAAGTTCTAGCATTTTAGATTTCCAAGGGCCACTTGCAACCTTTTTTGCCACCATAGATATTTTCCCCATCCTTAAAAATATACATAGAACTACTTTTGGTGTCATTATTCTTAATTTCACATGTCACGCATCATCATCAATTAAAATTAATGCCCATCACCACTTGTCCAGCACCATTCCTAGTCAAAGATTGACTATGATAGACGTCATTGTGTGTCCTCCAATGGTCTTAATTGTCAAATACTAGTATCTTATGTCGTCTCTTGTATCACCATTCCATGATGTCTATGTCCATTGTTATCTTCAATTGATGCTAATTCTTCACTACAATAGACATTCCTTATAGTTGAAATCTTTTATTTCATAATGTACAATTACGAAGAATTATAGACTTTTGTATGCTTAATCAGGTTTTATGATTTTTTTCCAATAAAAAATATGCATTATCTATGTTTTGTGAGTCACTATTCTATGTAAAGGTTTTTAAATAATCCTAATAATGAAAACTCGCCTCAACAGCTATAAACATTTCAACACATAAACTAAATAAAATAAAATAAAATTATAAGTTTAGGCAAAATTATTTATCACTATTAAAATTGGCGAGTTTAAAAAAATTTAAATTTATGTAATAAAATACAAAACAATTAAATCTAATAATGTTTTTTACAAAGTAAAGTACATTAGTTTATTTTAAACATAAAACTATTGTAGGTCTTTTTCAATTTAGCAATGAAAAAGAAGTAAGAAAAATGGAAAAAAAATAAAAGTGAGGAATGTAGTTGAAATTGCCAATGTTTACTAAAATTACTTTTAAGACCCCTCATTTCTTAGACATTTGAAATTTCATTAAAATTTAATGAGATTTAAAAATGATGAATAATTATGATTTTTTTTTGTTTAAATGCTAAATATCTTTTTAATAATAGTACTAATTTTTATATGAGAAACTTATAATGAAAAGATTTTTCCCTTGACTTGATTATACGCCTTCTTAAGAATATTTTAAGCATCAACTATTGGCATTATTGTAATTAAAGAAGGTTGATAGCTATAAACCAACATATAAGTTGTACTAGTCATATTAAGTCATTTTCCTTGTCAATGATGATCTTGGCTTGATTGGAAGAGTTTTTTTATCAGGTAGTCGGTGATATTGTTGGCCCATGGGGAATAGATGCTATAGATTTTTCTTAAAATGAATTTCATATCATTTATATAAGCCATTTGGATATAGCTTTCGTCATTTTTCTGCGACCAAAACTTTTTCGAAGAAACGTTAAAGCTATCAGTTAATGTTAAAAAACAAAACTTCTCTCATCTTAAAAATTATTAAGAAAATGAGATTGAGCATCAAGTTTATCGAATTAATTTGTGTGCACCAATCAATAATTAATCATTTTCATACTTTAGTTGTTGCTCCTAAACAAAATGGTTTGGAGCTCAATCATCTTCTTTCATGTACATTAATATTTTTTTGGGTGTTGGAATGCTTATAATTCTAGAGATAGAATTTATTGTTAGATTGCATCCAAATTTATGCACATAAATTATCCAAAATATAGAACATGCATTATTTTTACATGAAAACTTTGTAGAAGTGAATACTCATAAAATATAATTGAGCTTTAATAGTTTTATGGTATCAATAAAAAATTATAAACATTTGTCCTTTATTATTGATGGTGATGGATTATAAGACTTTAATTATAGAAATTTATCTACTTTTGTAGTGGTGTGGAATGTTGAATGACAATATTGTTTATATGTAGATCATAATGGATGATGACGGATGTAAGTGCAGTTGATGATGGTGGTGAGCATCATTCGATGATGTCTATCAACGAAATTTGTCAATGATATGACTGGCCTAAGACTATAATCTGATTATGTAGCATGAAAATAATGGGTTGTACAATCACATTTAGTAGATCCTATTGAAATTGTGATAGGATAAGAATTCCAAAATGGCAATGAGGGGACACTACATGAGTGGCATCAAATCAATTAACTTAAACTTGTTATTGATTCTGTGTTTGGAATACTGCATCATAATATGATAGTATTCTTTGTTGCCTTATCTTCTCAAAGAGTTGATGTGCTTGCACTTGATAATCATTTATTTTAAAATCCATTCTTGCAAGGATAATCAAGAGACTTTTCTAGTAAGAATATGACCTTTTTTGTTGAGGGATTATTCTCAAATTGTTAAGTGTTGAAGTGACTTCATTGTAGTGAGTAGTGACTTCATTATGGTTAGTGCTACTCCTATCAACCGCGAATGCTAAAATATAAACAAAGATAATTGCATGCATGCATGAATACTGAAAAGAAAAAAAAAGATTACGAGGCCCGACTCAATTTCAAACAATCTATGAAGAGAAGATTATATATATATATTTCTTATTTTCTTTATTTTTTATGAATGTGAGGGAGAACAAGAGTAAAGGAAGAGAATATTAGTGACCAGGACAAAAAAATGACACGATAACTAATTTGTCTAAAGTGAAACTCAGATAATTTATTTCAAATTCCAAAACGCTAGCACTTCATTATAAATATAAAAAACAAAGTTTAATTGGGTGTTTGATATATAAATGTATAAGAATTGGGTGGTTTACATGTATGTAAATGCTAGTTGATATATATCCTTAGATGATTTGATTAATAAATGTTGATCTAAGTTAAGAGAAAATTACAAGTGAATACAACCTTCTCATACGTACTCCTTAGTAATTTGTATATATATTAGGCTTGTACTTTATACTCTACTTCACGATTGACATTATCTTTATATTCTTGACAGCCATTTTTGGACCCAAACAATGATCAATTAAAAACCTAGCCATTATTTGCATGAAAGCTAAGACAGAGATTCCACATAAAAGATTTTCAAAGATTAAATATAAATAAAAGGCCGACATGCCCCATTTGATTGCTTGAAAGAAGAAACTTACTTTCTAAAATTAATGATTTCATTTCCTCTTATTTTATGTGTCAAATTTAAACATTGTGTTTGTGGGTAAAAATGCAAATTAATTTGCAAATATATATCTGTCAAACAATGTACAAAATTTTAAACAAGCGAGCAACCTACCACCAATTATTGTAATGCTTTACAAGATATTTGTTCAATTCAATTTTTTGAAATTAGAAAAAAGAATTATTATCTCCGTTTAAATATTACTTCTATTTATTTTACAAATTTGTTAATTATTTAAATGTTGCTTTGTGTGGAGAAGACAGTATAAAAAATGCAATTTTTATAATGTCGTTGTGCCCTACTAAGAGAAAAAATATCGCACCATGACTTCAATCAAGGTCTGTCATGTGTATAGACAGACCCCCCATGTATTAAATTTTTTTTTTACTAAGAGGGGTCTGTCTGTACACTTGGCAGACCCTTATTTTAAGTCCTGATGTAAAATTGCATCAGAACTCTTGATGTAATATTTTTTGCCCAATAAGAGGCTTCAAGTAATAAATAACACACTTGTATAATATAATTTAACAATCAATATGCATAATGAAAATTCATTTTAAATAAAACAATACAATAATATAACAAAAAATAACAAGCTGATCTGAATTAATTAACATATCCTAACTTTTAATTAAAATTTACAATTTAAATTAGGGAAGATTCTAAACTGGTGAATTAGTTTATTAAAATGTTTGGCTTAGAATCGCCCAAATTGCAGTCATTTGATGCATGTTCATGAACACTGATCAAGCAAATACAATAAGAATTTTTTTAAGTTGTGGATACATTATTCTTTAATTTATCCAATTTGTTCTTAGTGTCCAATAGCCTGTCAAATCAGGTCTTCACCTAGCTACTCTTTTATATTTATATTCATAATAAATAATATGATGTAAATAATAATGATATTTTTATATGATATTAAAGTTTGGGATACTCTGCATGTAATTAAATATGAAAGTGATGTTAGATATATAAATAGATAAACATTGTGTGATATCTATATAAATGACCCTTAAATTTATTTTAACAAAAATGTAGGATAAATTTTTGACCAATTAATTACATATTATACATATAAAAAATAAATTTCATTAATATAAAAACTATCATGATATATTCTTTTAAGTCTATTATTTTTAACAGGCAAATATGTCGCTATAATTTTTTTTTTTCGCCGCAGGGACTTCTTAAAATCCTTAAAATTAAGCATACTGTATCCAGATTAAAGCAATGTCATCATGTATAAAAAAATACTTCAAATTAAAAAACTGGCAATTACATGCAGACTAACCGAAACTTGCTATTTAAAAATCAATCAACCTCTTTCATCCATTTTCCAAATTCTCACTCAAATATCAAAAATCATGGTAAAACCTCAACCCATATTTTTCATTTTTATCAAATTCTCAATTTTTTGATTGTGACACACGTAAATACATTGGTTTGTCAGTTTAAGAAAATCTTTTTAGTGGTTAATTTATAAATATCAATGTTTCAGGTGTTCTGTATCTACTTATCTTTCTGAAAAGAAACTAATATATTATTGTGAGATCACGAGAATTGGCATGATTAAAAACATTCTTTTTTTCCCTTGGCATTACTGAGTAAGTGGAGATAATAACAATAATAAATAATATAAACAATGATAATATCATTTCAATTAGTCTTATGATCCCAATGGTTTTTAAATTTCTCTTCCAACTCAAACCAGAAAGCAAGCTACGACAAATGGATCAAAATATGAGAAAAAATAAACATTTTTGTAACGAAGCCCCCTCAAAATAAAATATTTAACTTAATGAATGTCATACTAACCAAAACAAGCATCAACTCTTCTATTGCTGCCAGTTGCCCAACAAAAATCCTTACCTACTAATTAAATCTCAAAACTATATTATCCAACTGTTTAAAAAATTCTCATGAAATGATAATGAGAACATATAAAAATCCAAACTTGAAAGAATATGCTAATTTGCTAGACTTCACGCAGAGAAGCGCTTGTAAGAAGAGTACGAAGGATTGGTGTTGGGCATGAGAAGCTGCCAAAGAAAGGCATCGTTCTTCGTTGCTTTTATAATCTTATTTTGACCAATCCGCTGTCCTCTTTGTTTAGAACAATGATGGGGGCAAGCAAGCTCATGAATGCTTCAAAATCAGCAAATGATTTGGAAGGCCTTTTGTTTTAAGATAATCAATTTTCTTTGAGGACAAAAAGCTTTTTTAGGATTTATAGATAGGTTGGTAAAAAGTCAAATTAAGGTGCATTAATTTTGAAGAATTGGTGCTTAGTTGGCTTAAGATTTTGTAATTGAGTGAGTTAATCTTGAGTTTATTTTCAATATTTTTGAAAATTTAATAATAACAAAGAGAATATGGATCAATTTCGATTATTTTAGTTTATTTCTATCTCATACGACTAGTTTTTTATTTAAAAAATCTTGAAGGAAAAAAATCATGTCGAGTGAATTGATCAATTTAAATTAACTCAAATTTATAAAATTAATTTTTTATTTGAAAAATCTTGATGTAAAAATTACAGGATATTCTAAAATTAAATATCTTTTAAATGTGAGCTCTATGATGTTGCCCTTTCAGGAATAACTAAAAGTGGCATCAAAGTAGTAGAGGATGAATTAGGTGTTATATGGATGTTTGAAACTATGACTTAAAATGATTGTTGGAAATATACATGTAATTTCTACTTTATAGTAGATTTATTCAGCTGGGCTAAGCCCCGTGGTTTTTTCCCTTTATGGGTTTTCTATGTAAGAACTTTTGATGTCACTACTAATTGTTTTCTTTTATTTGAGTGTGCGCTAAATTTTCATGCAATTTTAAGACGAAAATCCATTACTCTAACTCTACAACTTTTCTAGCACACATCAGCCTTAATTGCTAAATGCTCAAACTTAGATAGTCAATATTTATTGCTAATTTAATTAGATTACGCATCTAGTAAAATTTACAACAATAAATTATTGGATTTTGCCACATACCTTTTCTTATTAATTCAGCTCAATATGTAGCCAGCATCCCTTATATCACTTAAAACACTGATCAAAATCTACATATATATATATATATATATATATATATATATATATATATATATATTAAAAGATTTATTTTGGCCGCTATAAACGTAAATTTTTTGAGATTCTGATACTGTTATTTAATGACAGTCCACCCGTCGTTAAGGAGCCTATGTTATAGGAATCATTTATTGCACTCATTTCATCAGAAGGGATAGCGCAATAAATCTCTAAAGCTATCAAAATTAGCAGGAGGTGGTTGGCGACATTTAACAGTCTACTTTTATTGTTTTATTGTGGGTTGCCCAAATGAATATTATTGGAATAGCTACTCATGTACATTATTGATCAGCTAATAAATGCTCTATTATTTTTATAACATATAATGCTAATAAATGTTTAATTTTATTTCTATATATATATATATATATATATATATATATATATATATATATATATATATATATATATATATATATATATATATATATATATTGGGAATTTTGACTAATTGATCATATATTGCATCTCTAGCTAGTCAATTACAATGATTTTAAGGTCTATTACGATCAAAAAATTTAAGTTCTTATTGTTCATAAAAAATATCATTCTATAATGATATAGGAACATGTATTAGCTTCTTTAAAAATGAATTCATTTGGATTATTGCATAAATTGCTAGATTAATAAAAAAATTAATTTTAATTGTACTTATAACTGTTGTGAACATACTAATATGTAGGAGATTTACACACATTGATACACTATCAATAAAATTTGATCATTCAGTACGAATCTCGTGGCATGACATGGATCTTGAGGTAACTTTTTCAATAAGAAATATCAAACCTCGACAAAAAATCATCAAGAAATATAATTTTAACAAACTTACAGTCAAGTCAAACTGATCTGTTCGACAAAAAGAACTCAATGTTACCAAAATTAGTCTGAGCCGAGTCAAATTAAGTTCAGATCAAATCATTAAACATTTCTTGGAGGTTTTCAGACATATTTAGAAGGTTAAACAGATGTCGAATCCAACAAGTCTATAGTCTAATCGAGCGTCTAGATAAGAAGAATTCAATGAGTACAAGATTGCACAATTTTAACATTGTTAAGACACTCAAATATCTATCAAACGCTGTTTAATTAAATAAAACTCAGATCGTCTGATCAAAGTGGTTCATATTCTTACATTAATTACAATGATAACACTATAAATAGGGGGGAGCTGGTGGCTTGAGAAAAAAAATTGAAGCTTTGAGAAGGACCAGAAATCAAGCACCACTCCCATCACCTTTAATCGCTGCCAGCCACCGCCAACCACTACCGATCGCCAACAACCATTGATCGTTGTCGACAACTGCCCATCACTGTCGACAACCACCGACCACCGTCGACAACCACCGACCACTGTCGAACACTAATGTTATCTCAACCACAATCGACTGGAAGCCGTTAGTCGTCGTTGTAACTAAGAAAACCTAATGACCATTTTCCATGTTTGAGACAAGAAGTCTCTATAATCATAAACCTATATTATATTTTTACAATTGGGTCAGCTCTTGTGTTTTTTTTCACTTAACGTGTTTTCTACATGAAAATTCATGCTGTCATTACTGGTTGTTTTCTTTTACCTAAGACGATATTCTAAATAAAAATCTATTATTCTGCCGTCACAAATTTTCTAGCACACATCAGACATAACACTCAGTTCTGATTTATTTACGTACCTATAAAAAAAAAATTTTACATATAATTTGGTTCACCTTTTTTAAAAACTGGAATAGTGATATTTTTATTGGGATTTGAAAATTTTGGGTGGTATAAATGTAAAGAAGCAAAGGTTAGGTGTTAAATATGTAAATAAATTAGAATTGGTTGATATATATGTGAAGGCGAGAAATACTAAATAATAATACAGTATCTTTAAATCATTGACATTCTTAATTAAAACCTGGCTTTCATTTTAGCTTAATTTTTTATAAATAAAAATATAAAATTTAAATTATATTCAAACTCATCTTGAAAAATAAAATAACGAATTTGAATAATATTATACTTACAAGTATCTGGTCACCGCCCATTTGCGGTGGTCCATGGAAAAACGGCGGGTAGCTTTCCCGCCATCATACTTTTATTATTCATCTTAATTTTTTTTTCTTTTCTAAGAAAAAAAAAAAAGAGAAAAGTGAAGGAAGCGGCAACGCACAGTTACCGGGCCCACCGTTCTATTGTGTCGCACGTGCTGTGATCACGTGAAAGCGTGCCTGATCGTCCCGCGCGCTTGTTCTAGAAATAATTTATCTCTCAAGGTAAAAAAACGAAAAAGTCCTTGAATTTACTCGGAACATCTCTGATTTAAATTTTGGCTTGAATTTAGATGGGATTGAAATAAAAAAGTCGAGCTATGAGCCAAAATTTTTGATCAAATTTATGTCATGTCAACCCAAGTTCGGCGTGAAATTGGATTACTATTGTGAATTTAACGCATTTAGCTCGAAGATCATTGATGGCTCAAAAATTAATTCATGTTTTGGCTCTGATCGAGATTGGAGCGAAATAAAGGAGGAGACCTACGAGTTAAAATTTTGAATTTTTTTTATCGAGCCCATTTTGAGCTTATTATCACGGACAAATAGTCTCACATTGGCTAGGTGTCGGGCCGAAAAACAGTATTTAAGTATTGGGCTGCCCACCACCCATAAGAGCTCTTTTGGGAGGTGACAAGTGGTATCAGAGCATATTACTGTCTGGCAGGTGTGTAGACTCTCCATGGTCCAGTGGGACCCTCGGTGGAGCCGATCCGTGACGAGGGAATGTGACGGAAAAACAGTCTATCATCAGCTAGGTATAGGGCCGAAAAAAGTATTTAAGTCCTTGGCTGCCCACCACCCATAAAAACTCTTTTGGGAGGTGACATTATGCCAATTCTGCTGAAAGTAGGTTTGTTTAACAGCTAGCTGTAAGCTTTTAAATAGATGACCATAAATATGGGAAGATACGTGACCCACCATTATATTGGTCAACGTGAACTTAGGGCACCGGCAATAATTGAAATTTAAAATTTATTAACTATTTTTGTGGAATACAAAATTATTGATGCGGCCCAGACAATTACTAGAATACTTAAATAGTCCCATAAGTTTTGGATTGCTCCATTTTAATGGATTCTTTTTTTAATATATAATAAAAGATATAAGGTTACTACGTGCATGCATGCTAAATTGCTAATTATGTTTTGGATTTATTATTAGCAGTACGGGGTCCGTAAGTTTGTGTCCGTTTCATTTTAACTTCAGCGTTTCTTGCTAAAGAAACAATTGAACGTTACCCGCAGTTTATAGCCTCATCTTTTTGCTGACAAATGTGTTACTTATTTAATTAAATGATATAATTAACCAATTTTCTCTATTTCATTTCAATTTATAAGAGTTGCGGCGGTAGAATAATATATTAATGTTTTAGTAGTGTATGAAGATCCGACACACACATAGTTAAGAAAAATTGATAAACAAGATGACATGAGTTTTTACATGGAAAGCTTGAAGGGGCAAAAATCACGAGTTTGACCCAGTTGAAATAGTTTCACTATATTGATGCATGTTATAAAAATTTATCAGTTCTTTAATAGTCAGAAGCAATATTACATGAGCGGGATGTGACTTTTCGCTAGGGAAGCGGTTGAAAATACTGATGAAGTGGTGGTAATGTGAAGAAAGGTCTGCGGTAGAGATCAAGTGCAAGCAAGTTCGATGTCAGCATTAGCAATAACGATGATGGTTGGGCATCGGAGCTTTGGTGATGACGATGGTGGTAGTCTGGCAGAGATGACAGTAGTCCGGTGGAGACTGCGGTGGTCAGGTATCAATACTAGTAGAGGATGCATAATGTTCGTCTGGCAGTGATAGTCAGACTGTGATGGTCTGGTGGTAGTAACGGTGGTCCGATGGTGGTGGAGGCTAGACGACGATGGACAGGCAACAATGGTTCTAAACTGGCAACAACTTGAATGTGGTGGTCGGGCAACGGTGGTATGGCGACGTCGGCGGTCATATAGTGGTGACCGAGCAATAGTGAAGGTAGGGATGGCGGTCAGAAGGTGGTGACAGTCAAACGATAGTGGTTTGGTGGCGATGATGGTGGCTTTATGGTAATAGTGGCCACACACGATGGTTCGTGCAGTGGCGACGACATGATTGTGTTGGTTGGGTAGCCAAGGTCCTCCGATAATTGTGGTCAGATGTCTGTGTCAGGGCATCCATGGGAAGCGATGGTGGTGGTGGACAGGTGGTGGTGACGGTGGTTTGATGATGGTGGCGGTAAGGTAGTGGTGCTCGAGCAATAGTTGTCCAACGGTGACAGTAGCTGAACAACTGTAACCGAGCAATAATGGTTTGATTGCGAAAACGACTTGATAGCAGTTGTTGGGTAATTGCATCGATGGTCATTCAATGGTGGGGACTGGTCAATGACAGTCAGTGGTAGTGGAGATCTTGAACCCTCAAGTGGAGGAGCTTCAATTTTTTCTTCCAAATCTAGGTCTCAAATCCTTTTTCATGAAGAAGATGACGGTCTATTTCTAGATCTTGTGAGTGATATCTTCTGAAAATATTGTATGAATCTAGACCACTCCATTGGACGACTTAGAGCGATATGTTTGATCAAATGGTGCTCTAAGAGCATTTAATTGACATAATTATATCAAAATCAAGTGATCTAAAGCTGGTTGCATTTGGCCCGATGAGATGCTCGATTTAACAATAAGCTTGTCAGATTTAAAATCCATTTGAATATTCCATTGCCCATCCAAAGCCTCTAATTACACTTAAACTAGTTGATCTGGGCTTGATCGGACTTAGATCAAACCAACTTGGACTTCATTGAACTCGCTTTATCGAGATGGTCAGTTTGAGTATGAGCTTGCTAGATTTGGGGCTTTGATGATCATAAATTCGTATTCGGTATTGTTCCTTATTCAAAATGTTTCGAGATTCAATCACAATTAAAATTATTTTTTAGAACATATTAGTATGAAATGTGAAAATTTATGCTCTTCTTAGCCTATTATAGAAACCCTCATGTTAATTTGATTATTGCCTTTTTTTTATTCATTTAAGAGGGTTTTTTTTTAAAGTGACGACAACATTTTTACATCTCACTTGGCTTATGAATTTAACTTATGTTGTCTATATAACCTAAAATCATACTCATCATCTCTTAAAACATTTTAAATCCTAATATGATCATACAATTATTTACAATTATGTTTACATAATCAATGGTTGATCCAATTTGCTTACATGACTCAATTATTTCACAATATTTGAGCACATCACACATACCTCTAAGTGATGCTTATCGTCATAAGCTAATTTTTAGTGAATCTAACCATTGTGTAGTATGCTCAAAGCTTAATTACTCCAAATATGTCATGTGTCTATCATGCCAACCTCACAATAGTTTGTGATATATGAAAGCTAACCCTATCTATTTTAGTGCTCACTAGCAGATGTAGTACCTATCTTAACCCAATGTAATTGCTTCATTATAGTGTCATGCCACACTAATGTCCACACTGGTCTCATTGACCCCGTTGTCTTGCTGACCCTGCCAATAAGTTAAGCTTGTCGTTGAAGAGAAAAAATTGGATATGAAAATTCAATAGTGATATTCCTGATAGCATTAAAAATCTCTCACTTATAAGAATTTGCTCTTGGAGTCTCCCTTATATCTATTTTATTGTTAGGTTTTTATTTTATGGATATGACTTCATTTATAATACTCTGCATTGTTTTCCCGCTTCTTGTTCTTTTGGCCTCATTTAAGGAAGTAAATTCACATTTGAGTAAGGATATGAAACTTTGGTCCCATAACACTCCATTTTTGCTTCAAAAGCTGAATTGCTCCAACCCCACCTATATATATTACTCTCACATAATTTTCCCCTATTTTTTGGGCCGGGGAGAGATGCCTTTTTACAAACACATGACCTTTACTGGGGTCATCTGCATACGGATATCATTTCAATGAGTTGAATCAGAGAATTATGGAGGTTCAACCAAAGATCTATGGATTTTGGATGGAATTTCAAATTCCTTTTGGGTGCTTTGGATATTTTCTAAAAGCTGTGATGATATCTACAATACTAGCAAAGGGCTCAACCGTTTAACTAACAACAATGAAGTCTTCTTATCTCTTTGAACATGTACAACATTTTGGAGCTCTTTGTATTCCAGTCCTTTTGGATGGTATGACCCCCCTAATGTTATTGCATTTGGTTGACTTTCCTCATAACTCCTGATGGTTGAAGGCACGTGATATCACCGTTCGATCACCCTATCTTCTCGGATGAAGGCATACATTTGATAAGTTTATTTTGCGAGCTATTTTTTTTGTTTTAATTTCTTTTTTATCTTTGCTCATTGTTGTTTTATGATTTTTTTGTTTTATGGTGCTGTTTCATGTTCTCTTCACGATTTTTTATTACGTAGACGTAAATTTGTGTCCGATGTCCAATCAGAACAATCCAAAAAATTTGAGTGTCCCACTTTAAAAATAATAAAAAAAACAAAGAAATATATTACAACAGTCCTGATTGGACACCAGAGGTAAATTTACTTCCAGTGTCCGTACACAATAAAAACTCTTTCTTCACCATCACAACTCATTTCTTTTGTAACCTCTTTATATTAATAAAAGCTTGGTGCGACCCTCTTTATTATTTATAAACAAAAGGACATCTTTATATTCTCCTGCCTTTCCCGAAGTTCTAGATGTTTAGAAGCCCCTAATAAAAAAAATAAAAATACATGGAGCAAATTTGTACGAAATCCAACAAAATCTTCATATTATAATGTGCCTTATTCAATAGAGAATATAGCTAATAGGCATAACCGGCAAATTGATATAACTTGCAAAGCCAGCATCCATGTCCAATATATTGAATTTATGGTGTACGACTATAGATATCAAATTAAGAATAAGACAGCACATGGAAACAGAATTCGATTATAATTTAAAAAATAGAACACAAATTTAGATTATATATATGTTGAGGAAGGTGGAGACCCGATCCACTTCCTATTACGACAGATTCTTTGATAAATTGATTCTAATTTATCTGCTATTAATTCTTTTCCTTATGTATTTTATTCTCTGCCATAACTTGATGATTCCCAATTTTTTATTTAAAGCAGTTGTCTTCTATTGACAGGAAAAATTAAGGAAAGCTTAATTAAGTTTTACCAAATTAATCTCCTGCCCCTCCTGTTGCTATAGAGAAAAAAGCATTGAATATGATAGCTTGCCTTAATGGGCTTTATATGGGCCATTAAAATATGATTCCATGGAATCATGAAATTAAGGATTACCAAAATAAGCTAGATACTGTGAAGCTTTAAAATGGGCTCCGATTACAGGGATGGTTATTACTCTCCAAACAGTTAAAGTTATTTTTTCTTCTTCTTGGTGTGACTCTCGGTTTAGAGAGAGAGAAGGTGAGAGAAAGAGAGAGAGAGAATTCTTTCTTGTAAGTCGGCGTGGTCGACGGTGTAATCCTCAAAACTAATAAAATTCCCTGCAGCTCCGTGAACGTAGGCAATTTGCCGAACCACGTAAATCTTGTGTCGCCTTTTCTGGTGTGATTTTTCTCGATCTATTTTTCGCTTTATTGCCGTCGTTTTTTCACAACAATATATTTAACTTAATGTTAAAAAAGTTATAAATTAATTATACAAACTCAATAAAAATAAAAGAAATTCATATGCAAAAAGAATTTATTTAATTTTTCATTGAAGTTAATAAACATATAAATTAATTGAAAAAAATGTTGGTACAGTAAGAAAAAAAAGAATAAATGTTTTAAAAAAATCATAGAAAATGAAATGGGCATGAAAAATGATAGCAATCCTGGGTAGCAATAAATTTTTAAAGTAATACATTTTAAAATAAAAAGAAACATTTTACTTTATTTATATTATATATGTAATAGAAATTTAAAGTTTAAAATATTCAAAATGTGTTAGTCAAGTGTGTTTATTGGGGTTTTTATTATTTTGTGAGGTTCATCCTTTCTTGAAGAAATTCGATATCAAATGTCATGTTGGTGAGATTCTCTAAAATCCCTCGTGTTTTCTTCTTAGCCAACCCGATGAGTAGTTTTTACTATGTGTGGTGGGTTATGGTCGCCCACACGGGGTGGGTTTGATCGACCACTCGATATCGTCCGATGCAATCAATTGTTCGATGACGGATGTTGCAATTGGTTGAACGACACCGGTTGGTCCGACAATACGCCTTTTGATTGGCCAATTTTGTGGTGTTTGTCGTGGATTTGGTCCCCCACACTAGGAAAGTTGGCCGACCGACATAATTTGACACTGCCATACACCTATTGATTGGTTGTTTATTTCCTAGAGGAAGCCCTAGGTTAAGGCGTTCATGTGCTGCCAAATCCTTTGCGAGGCTGAGTGATTCCCGTTGCAAAATTGGACCAAAATCCTGAGCAGGTCGGAATCTCAATTTCCCCTTGCTCTGGCATTTCCAACCCTCCTAGGAGGGGTTGGGATATTTGGATTTTATGAAGTAAGAAAAACTTTACAACAAACTTACTTTGCAAAATCATGAGAAATTGTAGAATGAGAAAAGCTTTGTAACTAGTCAATTCCAAAACAACGCGGAGTGTTTCTTTTTCGGAAATCCATAGGCTAAGCTCCACACATGTCTTGTCAAAGCAGGAGGTGGCTATGTCGCTTATACATGTGCTAAACGTACCCAAGAGAGGACGTTAACACTACTATGGCTCACTATTGATCGTGATTACTTGCATTAAGTTGGGTTTGTATTACATCCAGCACTTTGCAGGTTGCATCATACTTTGGTATGATTGGATGACACTGTTTGGTCGACCGATCACTTTGGTCCGATCGGTCATCCCGGCTCGGCCCACCGATCGCTTGTCCCACCGGCCACCCCGACCCGGTCGAATGTTTGCTCCTGCATGGTCAACTGGTCGCTCTAACCCGATCAATCAATCTCTTTGAATCGATTGGCTGCCCAAGCCTGATCGATCGATCGCTTTGGCTGGATCGACCGCTCAGGTCTGATCTATTGATCACTTTGGTCTGACCAGCCGCTCTTATTCGGTCGAACAATCACTTGATTTGTATTTCTTGCACACTTATCCATTACGTTCGACGACTGCCCCGACCCGATAGATCGATCGATTTTGTCTGATCAACCTCTCTGATTCGGTCGACCGGTCACTTTGTTCTGATCGGCCTCCCTAGCCAGATCGACCGATCACTTTGGTCTGACCGGCACACAACCCTATGACACACTCATTCAGTTAGTTCGCTGCCTCCACGGCTTGCCACTTTTTAAGTTCACTATCTCCACAACACACCTATCTTTTATAACATTGTCTCCACGACACGCCTACATTTCGAGTCACTGTCTCAATGACACACCTATTTTCATAAGTCGTTGCCTCCACGACACGCCCACCCTTTCGGGTTAATGCCTCCACATCACAACCTTCCAAGTTACATGTCTATACTTCCTACGACCTTGCTCTGGAGTGTTGCAGACACTCGCTAGGGTCACTGCATCCACGACAAACACATTCTTTGGATCGTTGCTTCTACGGCACACCCACCCATTTGGCCAAGGCACACACACCTTTCTGGCTGCTGCCTCCACGACACGCCCACCCATTTGGGTCACCTCCTCCTCGACACACCTATCTTTGGGAACACTGCCTCAACAAAACGCCCACCCTTCGGGGCACTACCTTTACGACTTACCTATTCTTTCATTCAGCTGCATCCACAACACACCCACCATTTCGTTTCAAGCCCTCCACGACGCACCCATTCTTTCATAATACATAAAAAATTGTGTGCCGCATATGTAAATTTCCCAAAATAATTAAGTAATACTAATATTTTCAAGAGTGTGGTATCCAGGACGAATTTTTCGTTGGAAAAAAGTCATCCAATTGGATTTAGAAGTCTGAACGCGCTTATATGTTTCTTTCGTTGAAATAAATTCTATGGTTTGAATTATCTTAAAAATAAAAGAAATTCTAATCCTAATTATTTACACATTCCTCAATATGTCCCTTGAATCAGATTTAATTTACTGAATATAACATTTAGCCCTAGTGATGGGAGATGAGTAAGTCTTGAATATATATATATATATATATATATATATATATATATATATAGATACAGTTCTTCTTATACTAAGCAGATAATACGTGTGGACGAAATAAGTGTGAGTTTGATGATATTATAGTGATATTATGACCGTATTTATAATACAGAAATTTACATACATAAAACTCAATTCTTATTCATTTACTTATCTCACATCTAAACTTAAATTTTTAGGTAATCAACACATTTTTCTATATATAAAAAGAATTATGAAAAGTAAATTATACTATTTACATAAAAATTTAGGTGTGCGATAAGTACATGCATAAGCATTGGTTGGTATCACGCCATGTATGTAAATTATTATAGCACCTTATCGCTTTAATTTAACTGTCGTTTACCTTGCTTTTTGCATTTACTTTCCTGAAATTGCAGTCGACCCGTTTCTGCGGCGACGGCCGCCGGTTGGCCATTGGCCCGCTTAGAAGGCAACAGATCTGACGACGTGGATGCGTCCATCCTTGTGTCCGATTCACCGGCCGGCCAGGCCCATAATTGGCTGAAATGTTTGGGGCCCGCTTATTCGGTACAGCTAGCCACGTGGCGCAAATACTGCTCATTTGCACCCGCTTTCCAATCAACCACCGTTTGTGGCGATTGTACGATCCAGATCGCGTTGTATTGAGGTGGGAGATGTCTATCAAGAGACGGCTGTTGACTGTTCATACGAGGGAATAGCGAATAGCTGGCGCGTAGGGATGTCCCCAGTGCACCCCGACGCCATGTGAACGTCCGATCCGCGCGTCCACGTTGTGGACGGACTTTAAATACGAGAAAAGAATCCTCTCCGAAGCCTACCAACCCGCTTCGGGACTTTCTCACCTGAGCAACGAGAGAAACAGAGGGATGGATTGGCCCAAGTCTCTTGACGAGTACGAGAAGCTGGTGATTCGGATGAACACTCCAAGGTTGGTGATGAATGCGATTTCTAGTCTTCTCGTGATCTCTTAATGGTTAAATTTCTGCAGATCATGTTTTTTTTTTAATAATTTCTGAATTGCTAGCTTCTTGAATCGTTATTTTTCGGTGTTTGTTTAGAGAATCTGAAATCTTTGATCTCCTTACTGCAGGGTCGTTATTGACAATGCAGTTTGCGCCACCGCGACTCTGGTGAAGGTACGATTAATTGCTATTGATTTTTTTTTTTTAGAATTTCCTCAACATCGAAAAGGTTTTGATGGATTCTAATTGTGGTGCTGTTCTTGATTCAGGTTGATAGCCCGAGAAAGGATGGGATTCTTCTTGAAGCAGTGCAGGTGCTGGCTGACCTTGATCTTTCGATCCAGAAGGCGTACATCTCATCCGATGGCCGGTGGTTCATGGACGTCTTCCACGTGACTGATCGTCATGGCCAGAAGCTCACAGACGAAAGTGTCATATCGTACATTGAACGATCCCTAAGTTCAGCCGGCGACGAAGCCGGCCCCGGATCCTGTGGTCTGGAGGCCCTCACAACCCTAGAGCTCATCGGCACTGACCGCCCGGGGCTCCTCTCTGAGGTCATCGCCGTCCTCGCTGACCTTCGCTGCAGTGTTGTCGAAGCCAAGCTCTGGACTCACAAGGGACGAATCGCAGCACTACTTTTCGTCAAGGATGAGGACTCCGGATCTCTGATTGAGGACTCCGACAAGATCCGCCGAATCGAAGTCCGCCTCCGTAACGTTGTTCGCGGTGCTACCACCGCTCTCTCATCGTCCTCCACCGAGGCAGCCGGAGGAACCCGCGCTGATCGCCGTTTACATCAGATGATGTTCGCCGATCGCGACTACGAACTTCGTGGCGGTGGCGGCCAGCCCTCTGTCTCCGTCCAGAACTGGACAGAGCGGGGCTACTCAATAGTCAATGTACAGTGTTCCGACCGACCCAAACTTCTTTTCGACGTCGTTTGCACTCTCACCGACATGAAGTACGTTGTCTTCCACGGAATCATCGACACCACCGGCGATAAAGCCTATCAAGTAACTGCTCTGTTCCTTCTCCTAATCCCTAATTTTCGAACTCAACAGCAAATTTGATTTTCATTCGTCTCCAAATACCCTCAGGAATTCTACATTCGTCATTCGGACGGCAGCCCGATTAGCTCCGAAGCCGAGCGGCAGCGAGTGATCCAATGCCTGCAAGCAGCCATCGACCGCAGAGCATCCGAGGTTCGTTGCTTCCCCTTTCCGCCTTCACATATTCCTTTTATACATTGTTTTTTATTTTATTCTGTTCTTAGGGTTTGAGATTGGAGCTGTGCGTAGCGGATCCAGATCGAAGGTTGCTAGCTAAGGCGACAAGGGTTTTTAGGGAAAATGGGCTATCCGTAACGAGAGCAGAGATGTCTACGAAGGGGGAGATGGCTGTGAATGTCTTCTACGTGACGGACGCCGGCGGCCACCCAGCCGACCGGAAGACTATCGAAGCCGTCATCGAGCGTATAGGGGCTGGCAGCCTCAAGGCCTGCGAGGGTCGGCCCATCCGAGCAGGACAAAAGCGGCCCGGTTCGGACCAAGACGAACCTTCCGGTCTTCTCTATCTGGGCAACTTGGTGAAGCGGAATCTATACAACTTGGGACTCATCAGGTCCTGCTCATAGACAAAAGATCTAATGATTTGATTTTCATACATCGGTTTGTTAGTCTCTGTACATAAGAAGGGAAAAGTATTATAATTGGTTGCTGTTAGAATCTGGTTTCTGATAAAAAAGCTATATTCGGACAGAGAAAAAAAAAGAGAAAAGTAAAGAATAGTGATGGGTAGGTTTGTTAGAGTGAAAGTTGAAAAAGTAGTAGGTATTCAATGGTGTGTATACTTTGATTTCAATTTGGTTTTAGTAGTGAATCATTGATTGATACTAGTTTTGCTTGTTATGTTGGCAACGGAGATGAAAATTGGTTTTAAAATAAAGCGAGATTTTATAAAGACTTTCCACCGACTTCAGACCTACCGCTCAACTGAAATGAAAGACTTCGTGGGGGCAGTTGGCGGCTTATTATTTTATTTTTATTTTGAACAAGCCGTGTGTAGTAGTAGTTATGTGATAGGCGGTGGGTAAGCCGCTTGGGGCACGCCATCAGACGCCGGTGAATTGCCCGGTTGTAATTGGTCCATGTAGAAGGCCGTATCCAATAGAGAGAACCTTTTGGGGACCGTTCATTATTAACCGAAGCGGCCCGTGCGGGATTGTCTGTCATTAACATGTGGAGTGAAATGAATGCGAACTTTTAGAGGTTGGTGAGTGGTGGGATGAATAATGTTATTTTGTGATGCAAACATCAGTATCGACAGGATTTTAAAAAGGCTGAAGCTTGTTAGCGTTTGTCTCAAGATATAGAATTTTGGGGCATTTACATCCATAGCCCACAATTCTTATGTATTTACATGTCTCACATTATAAAGTTTCATATTTAAGTACACAACACTCAAATCTTTAATATCATGTTAAAAATAATATCATTATTATTTTTAAAAAGTTAAATCAACCTTTTTAGCATAGCTTTAAAACACCAAAAGTTCTATATGTATATGTATACACCAAAAACATCAACATGAATCTCAAAGAAAAGAACAACTAAGATGAAAGAGCATTCTCTCGAGGTAAGTAATCAACCGAGTATTCAAGGTTGAGCATGAAGCAGAGTCTCCAAAACCCGGAATAGTTTCAACCGCTCGGTAGCGGAAAGACTCACTGAAAGTGAGGAGTAAGTCATTTTGGAAGTAAGTCTCGTCGAATATCCTGCATAGGATGCGACAAGATTCATTTAAGAACTTCCAATATTAGGAGATCAGACCGACGACGAACCAACAAGACAGATGAGATACGAGCACTGTAAGACTTGAGTCGAACAAAAAGTGAGCCACGACTTACTCCATGTAAGAAACAAACTGATCACGTTCGATCGACCAACTCACATCCAGGCCAAACGGTCTCCTCACAGTAGACCGCTCTGATCGACCGTGCTGAAAGACACCGAACCAGATCGCCATGTGATCCAACACTCTGACGGACTAACACGCTCTTCATAGTGCACTGACGTCACTTGGTTAGTCGCTTCAGTCGGCTGACTTCAAGACAGTCGACCAACCAATTACCCCAATACTGAAATTCAAATTGTGATGCAAATAAGACATAAAATCTATAAAATCAATTAGAATATTAATGACATTAATGATAATTTTCATAACCGTTCTCTTCTTTCTGTAATTGTACAAAACATGTCTCCATAAGTATGAAATAAAATTACGTATAAAGTGAGGCTCGCTTGATTCCCCTTACAAACAATTCTAGACACAATATGCTCTCTCTTCCTCCTCTCATTCACTCCGCTCAAACGCTCGAGACGTATCCACGAAGGACAAATTAGGATCCAATAGTATAAATGTAAATATGGAAGTTTAGGTGTGAGATGTATAAATACATCAGAATTGTGCCCAAGAATTCAATTCAGCGAGCTCTTAATGAATAGAATGCAATGGAAGATTTGGATATACCTGGTTGGCAGTGTACTTGCATAACAAGGGAAAATGGTTACTATGTGGGCGAGCTGTTCCTGCCATTCATGCTTCACGCCATCCAACAAATAAGTTACGCATTGGTTGAAAATAAAAATGATCAACTCCAATAAATTAGATACTGCCCCAAAAATGATACTTTTTTTTGCTATAATTAAAAATTATATGGCTCCTTTTCCTTGAATATCATCACTTATAATGCATTTTTCTAACATTTAGTTGCATTTGGTGGATATTATACTTAAATTTTTATTCATTTTTATATGGATAAGAGTTTCAATAACTCGAGTATGGAATTAAAATCCAATTTAATAGTTTTTTTATATGTATACAATAAACAAAAAAAAAACCCGTTAATTTCTATACAATTTAATTAATCATAATGAGGAAGAAAAGTTTCTTGTAATTATGAAAACAACAAAAAAAGGAAAATTTGCAGTACATAACAAACACCTAAATAATGGTTTTAGATTTATAGCATTTTAGTTATCCATGAAAAGGATGTATTAACTATTGAGTATTTTACTATCTTTTTTTTTTCAATAATTGGGATATTTTTGATGTGATATAAAATATGAGTATTATAAATACTAAAAATTAAAACTTAAATATTTAACCATTGTTGCATGCTAGAGAATTTATGACAGTAGAGTAATGAATTATCGTCTAGGTATTGTACAAGAAACAAACACGCACTTAGATAATAAAAAGAATATGTACAAATACCAGAAGTTTTCACGTGGAAATTTTGAAAAGGAAAAAAAATGTTGGGGTCTAGCCCAATCAAAATAATCTATTATGAATTAGTGAGCAGAGATAATTCCTTGTCCCACGGCAGGAAATGACAGCATAATTCTTCAAAGTAATATTTGTTGCATAATGGTCGTGAGTGAATGCATTTGGGGGCAGTTGCAGAAACTTCAGTACACCAACTTCAAGATGTATTACTGTATAGTGTTCAAAATGACGTTTTGCTCCGTCGGGTGCTTCGTTATTCCCATAACATACACCGAGATTTCGTAGCGCTCCTTGTGATTTTGCAAGTGTTCTTGTTGCTGAAAACAGAGTGTGGTTGATGGTGGTTGACGGTGGTCGGTGACTGCAGAAGCAAGTGACGTTCGTTAGATCATCAATGTTCAAACACTGGACTTCAACTCCTTCCCCTCCGAGCTCTAGTCATCCTCTAATTCATGGTCTAGGTCTCACTTCATGAAGAGGATAGAGCTCTATTTTAAGAGTCTAGGGGAGCTTTCCCTGCATGTAAAAAATAAGTCAGAACTACTCCATCAGATAACTCAAAGAGATTTCTTAGATTTGATAGTGTTTGTGGACACTCGAGTGTTTTAGCAATGTCAGAATTGAGTGATATCTATGCTCGTTGGATTCGTCTCATTGAAGCACTTAATTTGGAGATAAGATTGTCAAATTTGGAATTCGTTTATACTTTCAATTCTACGGCAAAAGCTTCCAAAAATTGATTAACGGCTCGATCTGGACCTGATTTTACTTTTATAGGGTAAATCTTAGTGTCATTGGGTTCATCTCGTCAAGCAGACCGGCTTGACTATAAGTTTGCATAAATCGAAGTTATGAATGATTTTTAATTGAAGTTTGAACATCTCTCATTAAAAAAATTGTCTTAGATTCATGCAGATCTCAAAACTCATGCCCATGATGAAAATTTATTGATGGAGCACCAAAAATAAAATAAGAAATTTATGTTGTATTTATATAAATGCCCAACCCTCCATTCACGGAACTAGTTAACTTGGTGATGAAATCTTTCATGGCAAAAAAAATTATTTTGAGCTAAAGCTTTAATCAAAACACACACCAAACGTGCAAGAATTATATATGAATTAATTTAGTTTATTCTTCCATATTAAGTATAAAAAGGGGGCAAAAGAATATGGTCCAATTCAGTCGGTGATTTGTATGGCATATATTGCTTTTCTCTACACTCGGCTATGAGCTCAAAACAAGTTGAGCATGTCGCTACATACTAAGATAGAAGATCACTGTTGAATTTCTTGAGACTTAGGATCTCGTATTGTTGGTGAGTGCATTATAGCAATGGAACAGTTTGTTGAGGGAATCAGAAGATTGAAAGTTTACTAGGTAATCAATATAGGGAATAGAAAATGATAATGATGATGATTAATACATAATTTAATAATCATTTGACTAAATATGAGTTTTATTATTATTTTCTTTCCTCCCATTTCAAGTGAAGAAAAGGGCTATTTATACTTTTTAGAGGGACATTTTAGTAAATTTAGCATGTATATCAGAACTCTCCATCGATTGGTCCATATTAATTATCTTGATCACAAATAATATTTTCTACATTTAAGTGTCTTAACGACATCGATCTCGGACTCATTTGATTCATCTCATCATGACACTCGATACAACTAAGCATGTCAAAATTTGAGATCGTAAAGACTTTCAATTGATGCACCAAAGTTTTTGACTACACTTCAATTGTTTAGTCTAGGGTCTTTTGAACTCAGATTGGTTTACTTTTTGCATCTTTGGGTTCTCTATTAACTATAAACTATAGAAATTAGGGTCCAATATTCATGAATATGAATTTGGAATGTTTCTAGCTCAAAATGCATCGAGATTTGTGCCTGGTGATAAATTTGTTTATGGCACATCAACTTCAATCTTTTTATTCACCAATCAAGCTAATGCATGCCGTTGATGCCAATGCCAATGCTTGTTTTGCGAATAAGAATGATTTTCTTGCTGACTCCAATCCAATGCCCTTGTCTAACATCTCTCCCACAATCATTGCTTACATTATTAGTTTCTAGCCTCTACTTCTATTTGAAGTGCAGTAAGATACCCCACTCTGTTTTCTTAATGAAAACTAAAACATCTTCCAAGCTCTTTTTAATTCCATCATGGAAGTTATCTTTCATAATTCATATTTATTGAATTCTTCTTCAATTATGAGAGTCAATAGTATCTATAATTTAAAGTCTGCCCTACTTGAATCATTTCAACTTCTCTGTAGTGTTCATAGGGTTTATACAGCCCAAAATTTTGATGTAAGAATGATAATACTACCTTCTATAAGTAGCTTTCAACTCATCTACATGTGTTGGAGACTTCTACACAAAGCTAAGTTAGATTTTCTTTAGTGCAACAAAATTTCTATCATGCAACAATCAAAATTATGAAAATAGCAAAAGATAAGGCAGATGTTGCAAAATTGTAGATTGACTTAAAACTTAAAAATTAAATTTATCTCATTAAATTTATACTTGATTTCATCATTTCATAATATAAAAAAATATTGATTGACTTGAGAAAAGAACTTGCAGAGATGTTTGCTCTTGCAAGTTAGGATGCAACATAATATTTGAATGGTGAGTGATAATACACAAATACTTTATAATATCAACTTTCGTTTGTGACAAATTTATGTCACGACATGTATCAGACACTCGTAGCATACATCTATAAAACACTAATACTATTATACTAATGAATTCTTTAGTTAACAAATTGATAAATAATTTTTTTTATCAAATATACGTGTCAAAAATTACTAAATGAACGTCAAAGATCAATTAAAAAAAAATACTCGAAAAGAAGTAAAATATATATTTGTCAATTTATTTGTTCAGTTTAATTTTTTTATAGCATTATATTTTATATCTTTATCGAAAAATAATATAATGTATTATTATAAGTCTTCTTTTATAGGGATACCATAGTTAATTAATTTGTGTAATTACCTCAATTGTCAAAGCATGAATAGACTTGAAAAAGGTTTGGAACATTTTTTTCCCCCTTAATTCATTAATTTTATTAATTACAAAATTTTTATTCCAATTACTCGTCATTGTCACAGCTTAAATCTCGATAGCCAGCCCTAAATTTTCTATTTCCACATTGAATCTTTGAAAAATTCTTCTAAAAGTATTTATATTGTCATTATTGCCGGCCTGCCGCATTTATTTAAAATTAAAATAAAAAAATTAAACTATTTTTTTTTTCTACTAGAGTTAGGTTTGCAGTAACTAAAGCCTAATTCAAATCAGAAGGATTGAACAGAGGTGATATTCGTTCATATAGAGAAATAAAGGTTTGGAGATGTATGCATGACTTATTGAATGACGATATGATTTTTTTTTTAATTAATATTTTGTGCTTCATATTTCTTGTAGTTGTACAACCTACAAATATAGAAAGGCAAATACAAACATAAAAGGAGCACAATAAATTTTTGTGGAGCTGTCACTCTGTAGGCTGGCATGGCAAGCGAGTATCTAATTTAGTTCTACCGATCTACACACCACAGTATTTAAACGTACAATTTTGCAAATCCTATAAGTATTATAAATATAATATTGCTGATATTATTAATAATTCAAGTATGATTATATCATGAAAGAAATCTATTAAAAATAATAGAAATGAGGTGCAAAAATTTTATTTTAATTTATAACTTTTAAACAAATATAATTATAAAATGTGATGAAATGCATTTAATTAGTAAAAAATTTCCACAATATGACTAACAAACTTACATAGTAACTAAGAATCCAAAATTAATATGGATAATGTCCCTAATAATGAAGGATATGCTTATCCTCTAATAAATAACAATTCTTTATTCGAGTTGAGCAATGTAGAACTCTTTATTCATTTGAGATTCAACTATGATATCAAACAAATTTGTATTATAAGGTCCTATATGATAAGAAAATTTCCAATTAATTGCAAGCAAGCTAAATAACTATTAAAGCTAATTGATTAGCTTAAATATTTGAGATATACACAATCTAGTGATCCTATACTTAGTTGAATTAGCTAACATAATAATAATAAAAATATAAATAGAATTTTATGCAAAAACAACACAATCACACTAAAAAACTGGATAAAACTTCAATTGAAACAAGCGCTGACGAGATCTAACCTCAGTAATAGTTAACAAAAGAAAATAAGGGATAGTCACATTAAATAAAAATATATTCAAATATTTTTATTATAAGGGTATCGAAGAAGGAAACATAGGAGGAGCAGGAGTAGAAGGACCTTGCTATTGTTGTCACTTTATCGAGGGAGGAAGCAAAGATCGATGTTGGTTGACAAGCAATCAAAATGAGGTATAAAACATGGGTGTTTGTTTGATTGACAACTAAGGTGGATTGGAACTACTAGTTGTTAGTCCCTCACAGGTTCGGTATCCATTGACTGGATACAAAGTGTTTTCTAAGTGCAGAAAACAATTGTGCTAAGTGACTATTTGTAAGTTTATCAGTCACTTGGTCTTGTGTAGCAATAAAATAACAAGGCCTTTGGAATATATGTGATATTCAATAAATTAGCAATCAATTTTGATTTGTTTGGTACATGCATGGAAGATGGGATATGTGGTTATAGAGGCATTGTAGTTGATATGTGAAGCTCATTAAGCAGACTTCTTAACCAGAGGATGTATGTGCTAGCTTTGGTAAGAGCCCTATATTCTGCTTCGGTGGAAGATCGTGCACCTGTTTTTTGTTTCTGAACCTTTCAGGAAATAAGATTATTACCAATAGAAGTGTGATATCCTATTGTTGATCAATGATCCTTTGGATCACTTACCCAATCAAGGTCAGAGTAAGAGTTTGTTCAAGATTGTTGATAATGAGAGGAAGCCCATAATTAAGAGAACCATCTAGATATCTGAAAATGCGCTTCATGACCTGAAAATTCTTATTAGTGGATTATGCATATGATGACAAAGATGATTAACAACAAAAGCTCTATCTGGTCACGTGAGAGTGAGGTTTGCAAGGATCATGCTAACTGCCAACATTGAGTCGGATTGTTGAATACTTGAGAAGAAGATTGAAGTGCATGCGGTTTTGCATGTAAGGGAGAAGGCGAAGCTTTAATATCTTGCGTATCAGCTGTGTGAAGAAAGCCTTTAAGATAATCTGTTTGATGGAGAAGAATTTCATCACGTGCTTTAGCAATTTGGATTGCTAAGAATTTTGATATTTTACAAGTTCCTTTAGATTGAACTACTGATGTAATTTGGTGATAAGATCAGAAATTAAAGAAAATTTATTTCTCATAATGAGTATGTTTTCAACATAACTGATAACATATATCTGAATTTTCTCCTACATGAAAGAACAATAACGATTTACATGCGCTAAGTGTGAATCTCTGCGATTTTAGATAGTTGGAGAAAGTAGAATGCCATTGAAGAAAAGCCTGCTTGAGACCATACAATGCTTTTTGTAGATGAAAAACATCATTGGGATGTTGAGTGTCAATGAATCCTTATGGTTGTGCCATATAAAAAGTTTCTTCAAGATGCAATGTAAGAAAGCATTGGATACATCTAATTGAATAAAATTTCATTTATTGTGTGAAGCAATGGTAAGTATGAATAGTGGTAAAATTGGTGACATGACTGAAAGTTTTTTTGGTAGTCAATACCTTAATTTTCTTAAAAAACTTGAGCCACTAATCTTGTTTTGAAACAAGCAATATGTCTATCAGAATGATTTTTGGTCATAAGGTTCCATTGACAACATATGATATTATAACCAATAGATGGCGGTACTAAAATCCAAGTTCATTGTTGTTGAAAAGAAAGAAATTCCTCTAACATGGCCTATCTCTACTCCAAATATTTTACAAATTGTTGATATGTGGTGGGAGTAGTTGGTGGTGTTATGTGATGTGTGAGATGAAAAAATTATTTTGGTTTCCATGTGTTGGTTTGAAGTCGAGTTTGCATGTGATGTTGGCATACAATGGCAACAACATGTTCACGAGTGGAATGAATGGTAGAGTAAGAATTGTGGGTAGGTGTTGGGCTAGTGGGGAATAAGAATGGTTGGTGTGTTGTGAGGATATTTGAGGTGTAATATGTGTAGGGGAATAGTTAGTAGCAGGTGATGTAGATGAATTAGTATGAGAGATGGGTTGAAGAAGTTGTGGTGAGTATGCTGACGTTGATAATGGAATAGGTGGATTGATAGTATGGCGAAAAGATGTTTCATCAAACACCACGTGACTTGATATAACAACTTAGTTTGTGAGAAAATCTCAACAACGATAGCCTTTGGCTGATTCAACATAATCGACAAAGATAAAATGAGGTGCTTTGGTGGAGAGTTTGCTTGGGATGGTTGGTTTTTGCCAAGGAAATTAAGAACATCAAAAACTTGAAGGTGGGTATAATGTGGTTGCTTGTTGTAGACTATTTGTTAAGAACCCGAGACAGTAACCTGTTGATTAGGTAAGGAAACGTGGTTTCAATCTCATGCCAAAACTTATGATATAATTGAGCTGAAAGTAAAAGAGTTATGGTAGTATCAATGAGATGTATGTGTTTCATTTCAACAACTCCAATTTGCTCTAGCATTTAAGGACAACTTAGTTCATAAGAAATTCTCTCGAAGATGAGGTATTGTTTGAAAGCGTGAGACATTTATTCCCCTCCTCCAACTAAACAGATAATTTTAATTGATATATGAAATTTATTTTTAACTTAACAAATTTGTACAATACTTTATATTTGACATACATGGTACAATTCATGGAAAGTGAGAGAAATCATCGACAAATATAACATATAGTATTTGTAACAATGATATGATAAAATTGGGGAAGGTCTCCAACCATCAGAGTGCACTAATTCGAATAAATGTCAAGTCTTTATATCAGACTTTGAAAAAGATAAGGTGTGAATCTTTGACTACTTACAAACATGACCAATGCTAGAAAGGAAACTAATAGTTGCATGTCTGAGACAAAAACTCCAAAATATTCTGCATCCACAAATTAAACAAAATTTATTTTAGGACCTGTATTTTATTGAATTATAATTTATTTGTGAATTCACACAACTAAAGAAAATAAAAATAAAAAAGGATAATGAGCATATAGAACATAGAGAAAATAAGAAGAAATTAGTGTCTTGAATATTCAAAAATAATCCCCCACTTAATATGCCATTGCTGCATCAGCATGCGTCTGGCACAGTTTGTTTTCTAGGCGAGTTGGCCTAACTATCTTGGTCATGTAGGGTTAGCAAAGTACATTGAACAAGTTTTTTGGATGGGCAATCTGATCCGAGTTGTCTTTCTCTATCGACTGACTCTTTGGCATCACGACTCAAACCCAATATGAAAACTTTAGCTGAGGATAGCTTATCCACTGAGTTTGACCTTAGTCAAATAAGATATTTTAAAATTTGTTGAATTCATATTAAATTAAGCACAATAATTTTTTTATTAATTAAAATATATATTATATTTATTATAAAAGTAATCAAATATATTTAAAATTTTCTTAGACAAAAAACTTGATATGGACCAAAATTTGTTTGTTGTTAAATATGTGATGACAGAATAAAATTTGTAACTGTATACATATGATCTGCCGACATGAATCTCAAAGCAATCGAGTGGCTTAGGATAGTGGTCGGATGATCGAGGCATCAAACCAAAAGAGTATGATAGGAACCGTTCACTCTACGACCGACTGCTCGTTTGGAGTAAATCGATATACTATGATGAGAGACTCAATCGACACAGACCACGCCCAGAGTCGCCATTGCCTAGAGGCTCCTTACAATGGCGCCCAATTGTACTTGTTGAAGGACAGATTTTTTACTTCAGTAGGCGCAACCATCATCCGAACGGTCGCCCCAACCGACCGAGTTAAAAACTGTCAACTAGTCGGTTACCTTCATATTTAAATTCAAATTGCAATACATATTTGGTATAAGTTTAGCTCAATTAATTACATTGAAAGTGGTTCTATAACTGTTTCTCTTATTTCTGTAATTGTACAAATACGTCTCTATAAATAGAAGATAAAAAATGAATAAATAGACTGTCTCCATTTTCTCTACATATGTTTGCCAAATTACTCTCACTCTCTCTCAATTCTCTTCCTCCCAGCTCAAACTCTCGAGACATGTTTACAAAAGACAACCCAGGATTCAATAATAACCAACATTAAATGACAATTAAATGCATTGAACAAGCTCCGAGAATGATTTTTAATGCACATTAGTTAATCTAATTATTAATAATTTTAGATTTTATTCTCAATGTAGAAATATAAATGCCATAAATAACAATTATCTTACTCAAATTCTAACCTCTCTGTTGCTTTTTTCCAATTATTGAGTTTTTAAATAAATAAATAACAATAAAGAAGCATATTTCGAGCCGCGGAAACCGGGTATTGGTCTGATTTTTGGTCGAATTCTCTAGTCAGAAAAACGGTTTATTCGGGAAGGTAAGCTTCGAAGCGACGGCTGCAGGAATCAGAATCCGCGGTCTATGCCTTGATGCTCGCCGAGGCATCCGCCCATTCACGTGATCTCACCGCGCCGCTGTACCCAACGCCCGCATTAGATTTGTTTATACAAAGGGAATTGACGTGCAGACCACCAAATCCTTCGTATGCCTAATTTCGAAAAGTTTATGTTTGTAATAGCTTAATGTTATGAATATATGAATGAAATAATATATTTCACTTTTTAAGAACTGATAGTAATGATGTTTTGGTGTAATATTAAAGCTATGAGCTATATTTATTTTATTTTATAAGAAAAATATTTATAGACACCTTGTTATCTTATGTATTTTTCAATATGTATGATTGTAAATACTTCATTTTGATTTTTTAGAGAGATATTAATAGTATTTTGAGCATTCATAACTACTTGTAGAAGAAAATTAATGATTAGGACTTGACATTTTTTCATTTCGAAGAAATTCAGATATGTTTAATAGATGCAGAAACTTGAACGAGGGATGACCAGATATCATGAGGACTGCAACAAGTTCAAACACAGTGACAAGCTTGCACGCTACAAGGGAAACCTCACGAGAATAGTTGTAAGTATGGGCTCAGTGGTGGGATTTGACAAAAATGTTAGGGTATGACAGAAGTTGAGGGCAAGTCTTATTTCTTTTGTGTCTTGAATGTGCTCGTTGCGCTCTTATATAATGAAAACCAAGAAATAATTAACATTTTACATTACATTAATAATGTAAGGAAATTGTAGAAAATTAGTGTTTATTACTTACATTGACACGTCGAGGAGGTCAGAGATCCACTGTTGCATCCCTGAGCGTCGATTCTTCTGGATATGCAACTTTGTAGTGGTGGGTTTAGACATGCAGCTGGTAGTTTCTTACTTACACACACTTTCATCGTACGCCCGATAAAATATTTGAAAACCTTATTCATGAGACATTGGTGGGTCATTTCAGCATTCTTTAGTCCGAACAACATGACATTGTACCAGTATAAGTCTTTATATGTTTGGATGGAGGTGACATTCTCGCCTCTTGGATTCATCTTTATTTTGTTTTATCCCGACTATGCATCCAAGAAGTTGAGCATATTAATTCCTAATGTGAGGTCAACAAGTTGATCTATGTGTTGGAGGGGAAACTTATACTTTAGACAAGCCTTATTGATGTGAGTGTAGTCAACACAAATCCTCCAAGTTCCATTAGCCTTTTTTACCATCACATTATTCGCCAACCATGCGAGGGTGGTGCACCTCCCATATGAACTTTGCTTCCAGAAACATATTAACTTCTTGTTTGATTTCTTGCAGATGGCTGAAGTAAAGTT
>NEWO01000122.1:176350-202960 GCA_003013225.1 Phalaenopsis aphrodite | reverse complement strand
TATATAAATTTAATTTTATTTAAGACTAATAATTATTTATTTAACACCAATAAATATATAGCTTTCTATAGTTTAGAATAATAAAAAAAAGATTTAAGATTTCTATCTTTAATTTTCATGCTATCGAACTCAAATAAAATTCTGAAAAATCATTGCATTCCATGCCAAAAATTTATCCCAAAATTTTAAACCACAAATAACTCAATTTCAAAAATAAGAACTTGGCTTACCTGTTCTTTGTGCCCACTCATGTCAACATTGGCATCCCCTAAAACCATTTGATGGAGTCACCAAACCACTTGTTTGTGTTATCGTCGACATCCCCAATCATCAAGCATGACTCGAAGCTTATTAAAGTTAGCATCTTTAAAGATTTCAAAATACATTGATCTCCATTTACATTGTGACCCACTCATGCCAACATTTGCATCCCCTAAAAGCATTTGATGCTGGCTCCAACCTGCTTGTTTGTGTTATCATCAACATCCCCAATCATCAAGCACGGCTCAAGGTTATATAAGTTAGCATCTTTAAATACTTTAAATACATTGCTCCCCTATCGCTCATTATCTCTATAACAACACCGACCCAATTGAGTATGTCATGGATCTAACCATTGTCTCATATGTCATGTAGATTTATGATCAATTATGTCATCTCATCACCAAGTACTCTGCTTCATCATCACTGATCAATTACAAGTTAAACAAGAAAACATATTAAAATAAATGCTCTGAAATAGAATTTGTTCATTTCTTATTCAAGCAGAAAGTGTCTTTAAAACAGACATTCTACTTTTCAAAAATAAATAATGAAGTGTGGCTTAAATTATTAGGGCTAAATATTATTTAAAAAGAAATATTTTTTAACATCTTTCATGAAAAGAATTACTCTATATGTTGTGTTAGACACATGATATAAAAATTGTAATGTAAAAAGTTAAAAACTAAAATGTTAGCTTCTAATATCTTATGCATCACTATCACAATAGATTTAATAATGATATGTTTTAAAATCTTGAAGCCTTTAAATTGTTGCCTTAACTTTAAGCGGACAATATTCACTCATTTAAATTTTGTTATTATTTCAAGGATATAACTTTTACCTTGATTATAACACATTTTAAATGGTTTGAAGAACATTAGGGCCAATATTATTGCTTGACATCACCATTATTAGCTCTCCCAATTCTAGATAATTAACTGTTCATTGGGAAGAAAAATAGAGCTTCATCAGCAAACTATTTTCTTTCATAGATTTGTTTATAATTCATCCAAATGAAAATAATTATTCCTTTTTTAGGAGAAAGGAATTGGAGCTTATGAAGAAGAAATTAGAATGTGGAAGATTTTATTTCAACTATATTTTATGAACGATAGACTTGTGCACTTGGTCGAGACACACTAGATCCCATAATAGAAATTATGTTATGCCAATATAAGGTATTGTTCAAATTTTATGCTCTCAGCAGAGACAGTAACACACACAAAGAGAATTATATCACTATTGGAAAAAACACTAAAACCGACAAATATTAATAACAGGACATACTGTCGCTTATCAAAAGTAATATTTTTTTCGATAGTTTTAATTATTACCGACGCATTAGACCATCAGTTATAAGCAAATATTAACCGACGGTCATATTTCGTCGGTTATCTACGAACTGGTCATTTGGCTGGATGTTAACCGACATGTTTTTTTAATAAGTGACGGTTAGTTATTTTTAAGCCGTCATAATTAAACATTTATACCGCCCAAAATCGCATCGCTCCCAGTCTTGCCCTAATCACCTCGCCTCACCTCACCTCGGGGCCCTAAGCATCCCCTCTCTTGATGACTCCGCTACTCCGGTGATCCCTCTGCTCCGGCGACCAGCGACCATCGAACCCTGATCCCGACGACCCCTAGTTTGCAGCTCACAAGTTTGACAAAAATTTTTTCTATTTCAGTTGGATTACATTAGAGGTGGGCTCTAAACCCATATATTTTTGCTTTAGTCATCAATGCTCTTTCTAGACATTATAATATACGCGACGCATACAAAAGTAGTGGAGTTATATACTATAATTATGAAAAGCCAAGATACGTATAATGAGATCCTGCAACACGTAAGAGCAAGAGGAATAAGAAAGAAAATAAGGAGAGGAGGGTAAGAAAAAAGATTGAATCCCTAATGAACGATTGATTTAGCCGAAAATGGTAAGAAATGCGGATGGGAGGAGGCGAAGTTGAGAAATGGAAGCGTTACGAAATCTTCCGGGAGAAGCGTTGCCAAACGAGCTATCTACGTTCTCTCTCTCTACCACCGAACGGACTACAGAGGCGAGGCGTGCTTTCAATCGAGCTCTTACAGACTTTTAAATCCCGTTTCTCCTCCGCTCAGCCTGAAATTAGATTTTCGGGATTCAGACAAATTCAAGCGCGCAAGACGCTTAATCTTATGCCAGAGAGGAGCAAAAGGTACCACTCTACAACTAAAGTTAAAATCATGATACTGAGAAACGAGGATGAATCTTTAGTACCGACTTGAAGAAGGATTTCTGGAGCATCATTTCATCATAAATGACCAATGTTTCTAAAATTATGGACGATGCCCTGATTTCCCTTTTTTAACTCTTCTATTTCTAGTTGTAACATTTTGATTTAACTCCACTTAATACATCCATACAGGTCATTTCACTGGATTGTCCATGGATGCATATCCTCTACTTAGATTGAACACTACATGCTATTATTAATTTATTTGGTGATCTATATTTTAGTTGGTTACTCGTTTGAGTCACTACACAAGAGAAGGTGCACACTTACAATGGCGAGCTTCTGATTATTAAATGAAACCCATAAACCATTATTTGCAAATTTGTATTTTCCATGTTAGCATGGGAAATAGAAAAGTTGTTAGTATAATTTCCTATTTTTTGTCAATCATACATTATATGATGACACTACTTGTTAAAATAGGAGTTTAATTTTATTAAATTTATAATGTTTTTTTTTTTTAATTTTTCGATAGCAATGGCTATAAATTTCAAATTCATTCATGGTTGATTTTTCAAGATAATAGTTACATAACTCAATCCAGTCTTATTATTTCAAACCGAACTCAAACTTTATTAGAGTCATGTTTGATACCTATCATAGCTTAAGTATTACATAAAGAGATGGTTGCGACGAGTTAAGCATCAAATAATTACAACTAATCAAGGAGAAAAAGAACAAGATAAGGATAGAGAATGAGAAGATTGAATAAAAGCTCTTGCAATAGATAAGAGATGAAAAAAAAGTAACATCAACGTTTATTCCTTACATCTGGCCCTCATTTTCACAATTGGTTTTTGCGTTGCCTCTTAGCCAATTAATACTGAAAAGTATTATTTATCTTTATTCATATGAAGTTTAATCTCTCTTAATATATCTTTTTTGAAACCTAAGAATATCTGATTTTTATGTGATTATGATTTATGAACGTAGGTGAATATAATGTGTTAATGATAATTAATATATTTGCTTTAGAGGATCCTTGCACCATGTCACTTTTATTACTGATTGTACCAAATAAGTACTAGTTTGATTTATTAAAAAGAAATCTGATATATTTATTACTTTTGTGAACTGGAAGAATTTAGTGGAAATTTTAAATTTTGATAAAATTTGGTGCATATAATTTTCATAATGGCGTAACATAAAACTCTATAGAATTAAAAAAATCATATTGCTTGTGGCATTTGTATGGAGAGAAAGGTCACAAGCACTCCACAATAAAATGGAGTAGTTTAGGTGATGAATAAAACACTTAATGGACATGCAAGGAACATGAGATAGATTGTAGGTCTTTCAAAAAATTTTTAGGAGGATGCAATCAACACAATATCATGTAGGAGCAATTGAGAACCGTCAGTTGCACATAGGTTTAGGCTTCTTGAAGAAGCTTGAACAGTAAAAGAGGTATGCGTATTATATTTGATAATTTTTATTATTCTTATGTTGGTTGGATCATAGAAGATAAGCTTGACTTAAAATCGAAGAAGTGCTACTTCATTCGATATGATGGAGATGAGTTTGGATACATATTTTAAAAAGTATAAGTAAAGAAATATTATTATTAATTATTTTTTTTTATATGAAGTTAGAGCATGAACTACTATAAGAGACACCCTATTTCATAGCATATTGGAATAGGTGTTTGTTCAAAAGCAAAGACAAGAAACATTAATGAAACTTCAAAGCAACTTGTGCTTGATACACCTGTGACACAAGTCAGAAAGTTACGAAGAAATTACAAATTAACTGACAATTGCTCTTCTTCTCTTCATTATATGTTGTTTACAGATATAAGAGAGCTCAACCATCATAGCAACGCCATGCAAGTAAATGATTCTATCAAATGAGAGCTATTTTATGTGAAAGCTTTCATGAAATAAAAGATAAAATCTCTTTATAAAAACAAGATTTGGACATTAACCAAGTTGTTCAAAGATAAGAAGCCATAGCAAAATAAATGAATAAAATAAAGAAAATAAAAGATAAAAGACGAGATTTATTATCAGGAGGTTTTAGCAAAAAGAAGATATAGACTTTTGTTGAGTGAGACAAATATAAAAAAATGTTTGTAAAAAAATTCTTCTTTCATGTTCTTCTACAAATTTTATATTATTTTGTGTATTTTTATGCAGAAAACACTTAGGAGATCATGCAGGAAGAATTGAATTTCATAAAGACAGAGCCACATCACTACCACTAGCGCCTAAACGCTATATTGGGAATTTTTCCAATAGATTTCCCAAGAGTAAGGTGTTGTATGACCAAACCACAATGCCACAACTCCAATTTCCAAAGAAACATGGTGCAATTAAAAAGGATCAATGAAACAAAAGACAGAGATCAGAGCACATCTGAGGGCCGCATCGCTACACCCTGAGCGCTGTGGCACAAGGACTCGACTAGAATAGTTATTCAATTTCAAAGCAAAAATTGAGGTGCGGGAAGGGTAGTTAAAGAGGCTGATAGGGCTTAAACAAAAGAGAGTGTATTAGAGAGTGTATTGAGAGTGTTGGAGTTTTTGTGTGTGTGAGAGTGAGTGTATTGTGTGTGAGAGGGAGTTTGGGGGTTATTTAACCAAGAAGAGAAAGCGAAAGTGCAAGGAAAAGGCGGGAAGCAAGGCAAAAGGATTGCGAGAAGACTTCACCAGAGAAATTTGGGAATTGCATTCAAGTAATCCAAATTCTGTTGTTTATTTTTGCTTTTCTTTTATTTATATTTAGAAACTCTTAAACTTGTTTACTTAAATGAAAATATTTCATGGTGTCAAGTTTACAGACATGTTAAGCTAAGTATTTGGTTTTTTGATTTGTAAATTGTCATTTAATTTCCCATGATTATGATTTTTGATGTGTTTAATGGAACTTACTCATTTACTTCTTTTCCAATATAATTTAGCAAATTGTAGTGTTCATACATTTGTTTAAAACAATTTGTAAGTTTGAGATGTCGAAAGAGTTTAATTTTACAAATGAAAATTAGTATCTTGGATTTGAAAGAATTAAATTATATCAACTTAACCTTAGCAATCATGTAGGAAAATGATTTATTCAATTCTAGACTTCCTTAGTGCATAGACATAGTACTTTGAATTTTAGAATTAGGGTTTTTAATTTTGATGGATATTAGAAGCCATTATTGCTTCTAATTTACACTATCATAGTTTTGAAACTCATAATTAAGAAAATTGATTTATAATTTACAAATTCAATGGTTTATTTTTATTTTAACTACTTGTTTTCAGTAATTTTCTCTGAATCTAAAAAGAATTAATAATTGTATAGAGCTCAGTTTTGTAAAACTAGTGTTTAGTATTTTCAACATTTGTTTACATCAATTCTCATGGGAACAATCTTGGGCTCATTTCACTTTATTATTTGAATGATATGTGCACTTGTGTTGACTTCGCATAAGCCGGATCAACTTTATAGAGACATTCTATCTTGTAGTTAAACTAATGATTATTTGTCTACCATTGAGCATTGTAATAACAAAAGATCTATACCTTAAAGAAATGAATGTCAAAACAATCTCATAAGTAATTTCAATGAAGACTTTATCTAAATTATGTAACAAGAAAGTTTTCTTAAACCAGGGAAAAAACCTTTGCTAGGTAAATAAAATAAAAGCCTTTATGACTTCAGACAAGTACTAATCAATTGTAATAGAAATTTGATAGATTCATGCATATGATCAAATTTCATAGATGCAATGCCGTCCGCTACTAAAACATCAAAAAACTGAAAAAGGTTGTTTTTTTAATGTTTTTTTTATGCGAATGACATATTAGTTACTGAGGATGATATAAAAAAAACAATAATTTGAAGTCATAATTGTTTATGAAGTTTGACATGAATACTTTTTTTCATTTGAGTTTGACAAAGAATTTGAGAAAAGTGAAAAAAGTTCTTGAAATGAAAATAGATCATAGCAAGACTACAAGTACATGTTAACCTCAATTTTGGTGAGGAGAATTTAAATCAAATCCCCAGCATTCACCCATAGACATTGGATCCCTTCTTATTAACCTCTAGGTGATTTTTATTAGCCTAATTCTTCCTCCAGCTTCAGATTGAGCTCTAATTGAACTTTAGCTCATTTAATATATTTGGTACAATAACAAGTTTATATTGGAACCAAGGGAACCCTAAATCCAATCTAAGCCTGACTAAGTTCAATTTGACTCTTAGGCATCCATTAAGAACCCTGGACCTAGTGAGCCTAAAATAAATTCAAGTGTCCTAGGACTCTTCCTACTCACTTTTGACCCTCCCTGAACTTTTCCTGAGCCTAGAAGTTCTAATCAACTATGTTTGAGCAAGCCAACTAATTGTTCTATGTGCAGAATCATGACAAATGCCAAAGATTTCACTACTCACACGTCTTCTAATCGCACACCTACAGTTTTCAATGGTGTCTCCCTCGCCAAATTCTTTAAGTTTCAGCTCATTATTGGAGATCGTGACAATCTTGCTCACACATGCAGCTAGACATTGCATTTTCCTTCTACAAGCTCTCACATGTCATGCATCAACCAACCAGAAACCACAAGGGTGTTGCTTGACGTATTCTATGGTCTCCTCCATAGGCGCTTCATCGATTCTTAGATGTTAATTTAGCTGGGAACATTACCAATCAAACATCCACAATTTTAGATATTATATTTCTAAATCCAAGTGCTTTCTCCTATTGCTCCAAGAAACAACACACGTTAACTTAGTGGTCTACAAAGTTGAATATGATGTCATTGCTTCTCTCACTTTTGAAATCACATGGGTGCAGTCTGGCTGTTGTGAACTTGATATTCATTTCCTTTAGCCACCTACCAATTATCGCGACAAACAATATTAGGCAACCTACTTATGCACCAATCATATCTTTCACTCCATAATGAAACACATCATCATTGACTTCCACTTCATACCAACAATGCCAAAATGATGATTTTTGTGTTTCGCTAGTTCCATTTGTCTCATCTAATCTTCTTCTTTCTTTTTTTCAATTTTTTTTTCTTGCAACCGTCTCAGAAAACAAGTCAAAATTGGTGTCCTCTACTTGGGCTCAATCTTGAGAGGGCATATTAGAGAAAACTCATGAACCTTTCTTTGCACTTTTCATTTTCTTTTTTATCATTCTCTACTAGAGAGGGAGTCAGCAGTGATGTTATTATGCCTTCCTATTATTTTTCATTCATATAATTACATATTGGCGGTATTACATGTGAATAATAAGAGAAGAAGAATTATTCTATCCATCTCAGATTCGTTTTTTCTCTACAGTGCTTATTCCATAGAGTTCCTTCTCTGTCTTTCCAACTTATAGAAAGTAAAAAAAGCAGTATTCTGCAGACCAGCTCTTCTAAAGCAAAAATTTTGAACACTTAATACCAAAATTCTAAGGTCATTCTTTTCTACCATGTTTCTTAGTAAATCTAGTTTAATCAAGGTAAATGAGGGTATGACTAATGATTTTACAGTTTCTAAGGAGTAATATAACTGCATTGGATTGGAAATGACAATGCATGCAATAGTAATGCAAGAAGCATTGGTTATGAAGAATTGAAAGTACATGCATGTCTCTAGCGGAAGAGAAATTTCAAAAAAATTTATTCTTGTTTTAAAATTTACGAGTTCGTCATTCTTGGCAAGTACATGCTGCTGTAGACGTTAACACTGCTAACCAAACAAGGAATATTTTTTACGGTTTACCATATAGTCACTGCATTAAAATCCACCTGACCGTTAGGTTCATTTCTCAGTGCATCTCAGTCTAATAAAGTTCAAGCAAGATTTGTCAATTATTCAATGTGCATGTTGACATTCTACTCTTCAAAGAATTAAATTATTATTTATGTTGTCCATCTTGTCCGCATCATCTTCTTCACCTTAATGAGCATTATCACATCAGTTGAGTTCAGATGTCTAAAAGCATTTAGGTTGAACCTTGCACGGTATAATGTTTGTTATAACTGTGGGATTTTATTGAATACTCCTTTATGAGCCTTGAGAATGACGAGTCTTCCCTTTCAAGTAGTTTTGCTGGTGTGTCATATTCCAACACTCTTCCTGTTTGGCAAGGAAAGTAATTCACTGTTAATATCTTGGTTTTAATAATTATTATTCTTTAAAGTGCAGAAACTCTCACCATCACTAAGAACCAAAATGAGATCACTATCGATGACAGTGTGAATTCTATGGGCTATGGTAACTACAGTGCAGTCGTTGAATTCTTTGCGAATGGTCTCTTGTATGATTCCATCAGTAGCAGAGTCCACAGAAGCTGTCGCCTCATCAAGAACAAGAATGCTGCTCTTCTTTAGCAAGGCTCTTCCCAAACAAAATAATTGTCTCTGTCCAACACTCCAATTTTCTCCATTTTCAACAACTGCAATAATATAAATGGCATTATCCTTACAATAATGAAATCATGTTTATTTTTAAAGAAATTTGAGCTATTTATTCTGCTGTGGTTATAACAACATGCTTTACCTGTTGAATCCATTTTCTTGTCCTTGCTACGTATCACTTCACCTAGTTGACACCTGTTTAATACCTGTATAATCATTACAGTAGTTTTATGTTAGAAGCAGACCGCTTTTCAAAATTTTTCTAATAAACTAAGAATTGTTCTGATAAACTAAACTTGCCTCCCATATTCTTTCATCCGAGTACTGCCTCAATGGATCAAAGTTTCCTCTTACTGTCCCCTCAAACAATGTGGGATCCTGTGGGATGATGCTCAACCTAGACCGCAAATCATGAAGACCTATCTTGCAGATGTCCACATTATCAATTATAATGCATCCTTCTCTGGGTTCAACAATGCGGAAAAGTGCCTGGATTAGGGTTGATTTCCCACTTCCAGTTCTTCCTACCACACCAACCCTCTTCCTACCTGGTATTGTACATGTGATATCTTTTAAGACTGATGGCAAGTGCTCAGCATATCTAACCTGCAGTAAAAAGAGGCAATATAGAAAAGAAAAATGCCAGTTAATATGAATGTCTAGAAGTAGACGTTGAGCTTTTATGTTAACTGCATCCATTGAATGATTTGGACATGTTTTTTATTTTTTCTGCTTTATAGTAACTAAGCAATCCCATTTCTCCTCCAACGCATTGAAATTGAAAATATGATGCTCAATCTATTGGCTTATTTCACGTTTACCTGCTGTGAGGGACATGGATAGAATTCAGTGAATTTGTTTGAAGTGTAGACTATAACTCAAAATTGAGAAACTCAAAAGAAAATTTTGAATAATAATTGTAGATAAGCAATTAAAATGGAAAATGAACTCAAACATGTGCACTCCATCAGTGAAATATGCCTATGTATAATTGTATTTGTTGGTGCAGCAACCTGCATCAAGGAAGCAGAAGAGCACAAAAAAAGATAACTGGAAAGGGAAATTTCTTTCTATCAAAGTAGGAAAAAGCTGTCACGTACGAAGAACCCTTCTCCTTTCTCCACTACCACAAGGTAGAATGGTCATAACACCTAGCACAAAAGTATATTCACTAAACATCTATTTAATAGTACTAATAGCAGAGTTAACTAATATAATAATGGTGATTAGGCAAGGATAAGTTGCTGCATCAGTTTCTCTCCACCTCAGAAGAACTCGTCTTGTGTTCAAAAACTTGATCAGAAAATGGTCTCTTAGCAACAACATATGGTAAGGGGGATGTTTTGTTTATTCTCAAATATTTTTCCAGTCTAATAAAGCTGTTCTAGCCTTGTCCTTAGCATGATGAAAAAAAGTTGGCTACAGTGATATCGGGTAAGATATAATTCTAGACAACTACAACATGACTATGATGAGATTCAAAATTATATTCCAATATTCAGTAGGAGGTCTCAGTTTATAGAATTTCCAAATTAGATTGATAGTTTAAAAGATTTCCTTGAACATTACCGTATGCATGATTGATTACCGAAAAGTTAAATGCGCTAAATCAAAATTAGTGAACTCAAATCATTTTGGTCAAATGTTGCAGCTAAATTTACATGTTGTGATATGAAGCATGATCTTAAAGAAAAATATTTAGTATAAAATGAATAGGGATCAACTACATGATAATTATAAACAGTGTAAATAGGTTGTATTTGAATAGTAGACAAGGTTAAAAGATTTATTAGTTAAATATTATTTGCTTCTAGATCATTATGTTATCATTATTAATCTCATTAAAAATCTCAGAAAAGAAAATAGGGTTGAATTATGATAGAGTTATGAAAAAGCATTTAATGAAATTTTATATAATTTTGGATATTGAGAAATATTACCATTCTCTTACTAGTAGTCCTGAAAATGTCCTTAACATCTCCTATGAAACATGTGTAGTTACAATATGAATCTACGTATAATTTGGTTAAATATGAATGTATATTTATATTAGACATTTTAATGAAATTATATTATATATGTATGCATTTAATTTTGTTGAATATGAAATTTCTAGCAATACAATCTGTCTTCTAAAATTTGACTCAGAATTAACACAAAATAAAGAACTCTCTCATCATCGAGATACCAGGGTGATAATTTTTTAAGCATGCAGAAAATATGGCTCTGCTTTTCAATTATATATTTATTATGATGCAAAATTCTCGCTTTGGAATTGTTAATGACAATGTTGTTGCAACATTACCTGCAAATTCTTAAAGCATATGTTTCCAGTTTCTGGCCAATTTCTCGGTGGTCGGTTTTCCTCTATCAACAAAGGTGCTTCACTGGGGATCCGTGAGTATTGCACAATTCTTTCTACTGAGATCATTTTATTTTCAGCATTACAAATATTCCAGATGATAGTTGCTAGCTGGGAGTTGAGATTAAGACCATAAGTTACTGCTAATCCTGCAATGCCTGCAAAGGATAAACAAATCCAGAGGTCAGATGTCATGACTAACAGATGAATTTTCTTAAAAAAATAAGTGGAGGGTTCTTTTTTATGATCAGTATACTTACTTGGATTGATAAATCCTTCTGGAAGGCTTACAAGCAAAATGAGAGAGAATGCAAATACAAAATTTGAAAGCATATTCAGTCTAAATGAAAGCCACTCCATGCAAGATACATTGTGGAACCATGGCCTCGAGTGATTGTCAATAAGACTGAGGTTTGCTATTGTAAAGCGGTCTCCTTGTCCAAATGCTCTGATAGTCGCAGCTCCAGCTAGTGATTCTGCAAAATGATGTAGGATTGGAGCCCTTTGGATTCCTGACAGACGCGCAAGTTCTCTTGCAGTTGGTATGTAATATCTCTACAGTAAAAAAAATGGTAGATGAAGATCAAGGACTCTAAGGATTGAATGCTAAGTATTATATATGTCTCATTAGTAAATATAGATTTAAGATAAAGAGGGCTTATCTAGTCTATGGAACTGTCATTGATTCATATAGGGTGTTTTGTTAAATATGTACGGATATTGGTTAAGTGTGAATAGTGGGTAAGATGTCTCTAAATTTTTTATGAGGGTCTTAGGTTTCAATTACAATTGCAAAGCATCTTTTTAGATGTCTCCTGACATGCCTTTCCTAGCAAGAGCTCCATAAACTTGGTATGCCCTCCTAAATGTAAAAAGTTAGAGAAAATCTCTCATCATAGGTTTAAATTATGGCAATTTTAGGGGTAAAGGTTGGGCATGGCAACCTTTGTTGATATGTTACCATGCAATCTCTGGAGTTTTGTGCAATGTTACATCCTTGTTTTATTTGACAAAATGGAAAGATGAAGATTATTATCTGAATGCTTTACTTATCCACATCAGTTTGTTTACATTGTTTGCAGTTGCAATTACTTAATTTGTAATCAGGAAGTTAAAAGACGGGCCCTTTAGTGTGAGTTGCTACTATGTGATATTGACATATTACCTGATACCGGAAACATATGGCTGTCACTGGGATGAATAGGGCAAAAACTGGCCATGCAACTTGTGACATAACTGCTATGGTCCCAAGGATCTGTATTACCGAAAAGGCACACCAGCCTAACCTTCCTGCTATCTCCAAATCCAGCACACTTTGGTCTGTTGAGGCCTATTTAGAAGTCATGCATTTATAATTATTTCCAACTACTCATTCAATAGTTCAATGCCATACTGATTAAAATGTGTAATCAATTAAGTATTTGAATACTAACCCTGTTTAAGATTCGTCCTGTTGGCGTTGAATCAAAAAAGGACATCGGTGCACGAAGCAGAGAGTGAAGCATGCCTTCAAAAAGCGTTTGTGATGTCAAAAGACCAACTATTGCTACTAACATTGCCCGGGCCAACACACAAAGTGCACTCCCAATTGACATAATTATATATACTATGAAAAGTAAACTAATTCCTATTTTTTCTGGTGCATCTGTTGTTGGAGGGGAAGCCCATGCCATCCAATAGTTACTTGCTACTTGCAGTATCTGGAAGAGGGATTGTGCTGTAATTATGACTGGAATTAAGGCCCCTCGTCTCACAGCAGTCAGATATGACCAATAAACCTCTTTCCCAATGCTACCTTTCTCTCTTTCCTCATCTTGTGTTAATCTTCCTCGTTCAGCAACATCTTGAGAGATATCCTGTGCGGACTCTTGCTTTTCAATTCTTTGCAGCTGAGTGTCTTTAGAATTTTCTAAATCACATTCATCAGTAGTTGAATTTCCTGCTATCCTACCATTTTCTGTTTGAAAACTTCTGCTTGAGTTTTCTGCATTGAAGATTGACTGGAGAGCTTGGTTGTGAGCTCCAACTAAAACCTCAAATCCTGTCTTCTGGTGCAAAAGTTCGTGAAAACTTCCGGACTGTGCTATTCTTCCATTCTGCATCACCTGTTGATTGATAATATCTTTTATTAGCTTCTGTTATAGTTGCTCTACAGTTAGAAGATAAATTTACTCTTTAAGGCAGCTTAAATTGGCAAAATACTAGTTCACTGTATGATAGTTTAGTAGTCCATTTGTGTTATACTTAAAGGGAAGCTTCATTGGCTGGGAATGTAATGCATCTAAAGCAAACTGCAAAATAAATAAAGCCAAATTGGCTGCATTTATTTGTCATCTGATTGTGAAAATGTTGAACAATGAACTTTCACTACAAATCAAATATAAGAAAATTACTTTATATGAAAATATTTGGCATTTTCACTAAATCTAACAGACCCTAAATTTCTTCATTGGAGGCCAAGATTCTGCTCTGAAATTTTAATAGTTAAGGCGTGTTTCTCACTAACCAGGATAAGGTCTGCTGTTGGGAGAAACTCCACTTGATGGGTAACATAGAAAATTGTCTTATCTCTTAGAATCCCCATAAGGCATTCCTGCATTAGAATCAATAAAATACAAAAAAGAATTCTCTTAGCGTCAGAAAAAACTTTTGCTTTTTACAATTTGTGCGATTAGCCCTCTCAGTTCCACTGTGGAATGCTTTCGATTTCTATTTAAATTTTGTAGAAATGAATTCTTGATGTAGGGAGGCGTAATTGTCAAAAGACATTCAAATACATCTTTGACGTGACAAGTGACAAAAGAAAGAAACCTTAAATAGTTGATTTCCAGTGTGAGCATCAACTGCACTGAAAGGATCATCAAGAAGGTATATGTCAGCATCCTGGTAAACTGCTCTAGCAATTTGAATTCGCTGCTTCTGTCCGCCGCTCATATTGATTCCTCTTTCTCCAATCTCTGTTAGATCTCCACTGGCGAAGAGCTCAAAATCCTTTGTTAAAGCACACGCTTTGATAGTTGTTTCATACTTATTATGGTCATATGGATTTCCAAAGAGAATATTTTCCCGTATGTTGCCAGTTAATATCCAAGGGGACTGAGGTACATATGCTTTGCTGCCACTTATTTTTACTGTCCCTCCCAATTTTGGTATTTCTCCAAGAATCGCTGATATTAGACTAGACTTCCCTGAACCAACTGACCCACATATAGCTACTTTCATCCCTCTTCTTACTCTCAACTGTATATTATGAAGTGTTGGGGATTCAGATTCCAATTTCCAGCTGAATATCCCTTCTTCTATTTCAACTTCAAGCTCTGCTTCATTTCTTGGAATGACTTCTACTGCATCAGATTTTATTTCATCTTCTTTTAGGTAGGAGGCTATCCTGTCAGAAGAAACTTTTGCCTGGGCTAATGCTGAAAGCACATCAGGCAGGTTGAAAATAGGATCTTGTAGCATTCGAAATGTCGCCAATGCAGACAAAACTCTCCCCGCTGTTAGAGGGATTCCCATCAGTATGCATGCCCCGAAAGTGATTCCCGAGATAAAAGTTGGTGCACCCCAAAAGATAAAAGCTGAAATCGCTTGTAGTTTTAGAGATTTCCACAGCCAGTCACATTCAATTTTACGCAAGTTTTTTAATTTTAGAAGATACTTCGTGTCCCATGCTTGAAGCTTGAGAATCTTCATGTTCCTGAGAACCTCTGCAGTTGATTTCATTCTATCATCTTTGGCTTCCATGATCTTGGACTGAAAATTTTTTTGTCTTTGTGTAAGCGGAATATTTAATGCCATTATAAGGAATGTAGTTGCTAATCCAGCAAAAGCACCAAGGCCTAGATTTCTATAAAGCACATTAATTGCCAGCAAAATCTGGATTGGAAGCATCCATATAATGTTTGCATACCACATAATATCTGTGATTCTTTGGATGTCAACACTCATATAATTGATAAGCTCCCCACTAGTATGACTTTGTCTTGATTGATTTGATAGATGAATTCCTTTTTGGTAAATGTGAGAAATCAAAGCTGCCCTTAGACGCAGACCAAGCTGTCGAGCTCCAAAAATCCATTGTCTTTGAGCCACAGTCTCCACAAACTTGGAGCTAAGAAATGCCAGCGCTAGGATGTATCCATTCTGAAGTCTGTGATTCCGCTTTCCTCCTAGAAAACTTACAAAATCATTTATCAATGAAGGACCAACATAGGAAACAGCTGCAGTTACTATTGCAAAAGATGCATTGATTACAGCCTTCCTTCGTATAAATAAGAACATCGCCCTGTAAACAGATGAGTTCTTCCATCCATACTTTTCCTTCACTCTTTCAAGGCACTCATCAAAAGATTGTGATAGGAACTCCGCAGAATCTTTTACATCAATATCAGGCACTTCATGTTGTTCCAGTGGTTTCTTGATTCCAATGGAAAATAATGGGTTGAGCCAGGAGAAAGTAACGAGTTCAGAAAGACTTGCTCTCCCATACGGGCATTCTCTTTTAGTTTCTGTTTGTTTCTCCGCAGAACCATTCAGCAGCGGTTCATTTACACTGCTTGAGGTGACGCTGATCCCTGTTTGTCCCCTGACTGACATTGCTGTCAGGCACATGCAGGAAAAGAGAGCAATCATATTTAAAAGTTCTCTTGCTCCCATCTTCAACTTGTCTGAAAGGATGAACTGCAGTTTAAAAAATAAGCTGGTTGCAAGCTCGAGGAAGATACTCAGGCATAATAATCTAATTGTCCAGGGGATTATGATGGTGGCTTTTCTCCTGAAAGTGAAAATGCCTACCAGCATAATAATGCATGATAGCGCCTTCATTATTTCAGAAAAAATTTTGACTGAGAGTTCACATTGACCGTCATATTTATTTGATGGGAATAATAGGAGCTCCAGAATTTGGCAGACCAGAATCGCTGAGCAACACCATTTGCAGACTTGGTATGAATTTCCAACTCTTATGCTTACAGGAATAGCTTTTTCTACTAAACATTTTTGTTCTTCCTCATTGTACTTCGTTTTTCGTGCATTACGGTCAAGAATTATTTTAAAGATGAACTGAACTGAAAATAAAACCAGGAAAAAGAGATTAAGGAATATGAAAATGTTCTTCCAAAAGCATGGGGAACTCGTCTGCAACCATTCTTTCCAATAAGAATTCAGCCGGAATCCTGCAGAGCACGAAGAAACCCTTTTTACATAATCTGAGAAATCAAAACGACATTGAGAGGTTAGAGTTAGCAAAAAAACTGTCACATCATTGTTTTTTCCCTATAGTTTGGACATTTCTGATTGATGGTGGGAAATAAAGATGTCCAAAATCATTTTACGTCATTGATTTATTTATAACACATAACATGATAACATAATTTGTACCCAAACTACATTGCCAAAAGTGCATCTTAGTAGTTGAAATTAACATTGAATTATTGAAAGCTCACAGCAATCAGGAAATAAACATTATATAATTCTTTTCTTCAGAATTTATGTATGGAGGTAATATTCTTTTGTTTTGTTTCCTCTTCGGCCATTATGCCCATGCTCAATGCAAATCAAACATGTTTTCATTCGCTTATAAGGCCCTGCAGCAAATTTTTATGGATAGAAGGTCTAGATAATGAGTTTTTAGGTTGCAATGAAGTTAAACACCTGTCTCTTGTCAAACTTAACCTTTTTCAAGTTATGGAAGAAGCCTACTCGTTAAATGCCTTACAGGAGTTTCCTAAATGCATTGAATTCAAACAATACTTGCATGCTGATATAATAAACATGTTTGATTGTATTGAGTATAGCTTTGAGTGTCATACAGCACATTATTTCTAGCTATGTGTAGGTTATCACTAATCTGTTATACAGGATTGAATTTGTAGAAGGTTCATTTTTAGATGAAATGTTGCCTAGCTCATACAGTCTTTATCTTTTCTTGTTGAGAATGAATTTTTATCCACCAACTCAGGTAATTACACACACTGGCTATAGAATTCAGATCAGGTTCATTTGATTCAAACCCATTTTGTTATGGCGGAATCTATCTTTAGGATATTCGAAGTACAAGGTAAGTAGATTTCCACCTTTGACCAATGACACCTTGACCAATATCTCTTGAAGAGGTTTAAATCACTCCAATAAACAGATTGGTCTGTAGTATATCATGGCTTATTAATTGAAGTTTGCACCTCTATATGCTCGCCTTTCTGCACAACTACTCGTTTTCTGGCACTCTTTTATCTCCACAGAGCCCAGTTTCCTCTTCTTTTAGGTATTATTGCTGAGTACTAACAATTCACCTGAGTCTTTATTATATTGCGTCATTAATACAAGAAACAAGTTTTTCACTCTTAACCATATCGATGAATTCTATCGGTGGGTAAGTTTTCTTTAGTATTTTGTCTTTATGCCAGTCTATCATGCAAGTTGTGTGTGCAAGCTAAATTTTCTTATAATTTTTGTATCTATTATAGTTTTTGCAGCTATCTTGTTTATCTTTTAATTTTTAAAGGTCCATTGAATCAGTGTAAAATTGGCAGCCATGACTAGCAACATAAAAGTAAAAACATTACTGGCTACTTTTACCAAATTCTTTTTCTATTTATAGGTTCTGAAGAAAATTGAGCCAGATTGGCCGGTGACTCTTTATATACTTTTGGCATTTGGATATAGTAGTGCATTATTAATCTGTTTAGGTATCCATTGCTCAGTAAAATCAATATAGGATAAATATTTATCTATAACTGTAAACCTCTCTCTCTCTCTCTCTCTCTCTCTCTCTCTATGTATGTATTTATATAGAGCAACACTTCTATTATCCTTAACATCATGCGGCCCAAAACTTTAATTAGTTTTTTTCTCTTCTTATTGTTCTCTTTTTTAGAGACTCCTTTCAATATTTTGAAGATGGAACCTTAAGATCTCTTGCATGAAAAATTATAAATGAAAGTAAAAGTTTAATTGAATGATTTCCATGAACCCGAAATCTACACTCTTTTGATTCGTGCAGTTGAACACTCAAAACGGTGGATGTAAACTATAAAACGTCATCACGTTCTTCTATACTGATGTGCTTCATTCGCTCTTTCATGGTTGGTGCCTGATAATAGGACATGAATAGAAGAAGTTTTTTTTTTTCCCTAATGTTGAGCTATAAATCATAAATTATGAGACTGAATGGATGATGTCGGAGAAACATTTTTCCTTCAGAATGAGGTAAAAAGGTCAAAGAATAGCTTGTCACATCAACTTCCTGCAGAATGAAGGAAGCAGCATGAGGATATTAAATGGCAAGTTAGAAGCAATCCTGTCATATGTATTAACATCACCATTATTTTTCTTCTTAAACGAAAAGATTTTATTAGGCTAGAAAAATCAGTATTTCAGTTTCCTTGCAGGAAACAGAAACTCAAAACAAATTTCATAAAATGAATGATCGATCTTGCTGCACAGTTAAAACTGTGTTCTGGTTTTATAGCTCCTCTGTTCCTATTTTAGAAATAAAGAATAAGGTCTCATTAGTTTAGGAAAAAAAAGAGGGTTAATTAGTTGATATACGACTCTTTTCATGATTCTTAGCTTAAAAAACTAAGAATATACGTATTTCCTTGGTTAAAAGAAGAATCTTTTCCTGTTGAATTACTATATACAATAAACATACAGAATATAAGGGAAATGAAATGCTTACGTGCTAAATCAAACATGTTTAACTGGGGAAAGTGTGCAATACAGCACTATAAACCACTGTTTTTTTCTTCAACTCCTCTTTCCAGTGTACTGTTTCTCCCCTGTGACTTCAATATCAAGCAGAAAGCTGAGGAGGAGGAACAGAGGAGCTGGCCGAGGAAGAAGTATTATATTGTAGTGTGAGGAGAGAGAACGCCTCACAAAGAATAGATTAATGCATGGCGTTCAGCGTGGAAGTGAGGCTTTGGCTTTTAGAAGGGAAGTGGGGCAGACAAATGATCAGACTGAGGGAGGACATGACGATTTCCTTGACGACGCTGCCTATAGGGTTTCTTGTCTTTTATCAAACACTAGGCCAATAAAATTATTCTACTCATCATATGATAAAACTAGCATGTGAGATAACAATTACATAATTTGCTCTATCTTTATTCGAATAAATATTTGCAATTATATCAATTGATTATTCCTATTTCTAGTCATAATTGTATAGGTAGGCGATAATTGGAAGCTAGAATCAGTACCTCTTTAATGCATATAATATCGATATCTCCCCTTAAATTGGTATTGATTTGTTAAAGAAAGTTCTAATTTAGTCACAAAAAAATTGATGCATGCGGCATCATCATCTTTTGGGATATGTTTGCAACTTAAGAGGTTGTGGAGATATGAGGAAGAGAATAACATGATAATTAAAAGTTTCTTAAATTGAGTAATAGTTATTTTGAATATATTTAATTCGCTTATGAATTATGATTAACTGAATCTGCAATAATTTGGATGGCATTGGCATCATTTGCGTGTAGAAGAGTGGGATTATTTCAAGGTATGTCATGCTTACTCCTTAGATAGAAATTCATGAAGTTAGATTATCTTGTAACGTGTTCTGTGACCTGTTGGTAGCGCAGTTTATCTGAAGGTCGTAAGTCTCCTCAGGTTATGAGTTCGAATATCTTGTTGGCGCAGTGTCGCCTCAAGCTAGATGTTACTCGGGGGCTGAGCCCATAGGATGGGTTGGAATGATTATAAAATAATTTATTTAATGTCCAAAATAATTTCGACCTCATGCTAAAATAGCATCCAGGGAGAAATATTCTCAATGTGAATGAATAGATCTCTGGAAAAATATACATTATTTCCATAGTTTGGTGGAAGGACAGAGTGACTTGTCTGAAGTATTCGTCCTGGAATATATTCCATGTTCTGCAGTATGGTCCATCGTTGGCCAAGACTAATTTAGATCGGCTGCTGCAGCGAAAGCATGGAATAATAAAACGTGGAAATCAAGCCTACTAAACTCCTACTCTTTTGAGCTTGCTCCATATATTGTTTCCAAAAATTCGGAATAATTGCAAGATGGTGACTTTTCAAGAGCCTAAGCTGACCCCATGATACAGATTTGTAACAACTAAATTAATTGATAATCACTGTGGCCCACGGTGTTTTGGTGGAGCTCAGTTGGTGCTCGGTGGACAGAGCAGAAGGTGTTCGATGAAATGCTCAGCTGACGTGGAAAATAGGCAATTGAAAGCAACCTTAACACGATTTAGGAAACAGAATATGTCCGTAGTTTGATCGCAGAATATCATGTATTGATTAAGAGGTTTTTTTTTAAAAATTTTTTTTTAAATTTTAAAGGTCGTTAAAGAGCAATTATTTTGTGGTGGGTTCTCTTTCGGATGATCTCAGTATATGCCTGATAGTACTTTATTCTTTTTTAAATCAAATGTTATATGTGCAAACTGATTAGTTGTGGCTCCTGGTAACACTTGTTACACAGTAAAAGCGAGTTTGGTAGACTTTGCTCTTGCTACCAGAACATAGATTGGTTGCCATTAAAGCCAATTTATCCAGGGCTTTCGTTCATAATTTTTAAATAATAACAGTAAAAAAAAGGGGGTATTTACATACATTTCTAACAATTCCTATGTATTTATATAGCTAACATGAAAATTTTAATTTCTATATTTGTATCACTCAAATTTGTCATGTCACATAAAAAAATATCACTATTTTAACCTTTAGAAATAGTGATAATTTAAAAATTATCACTATGTTCACTATGTCAAAGTTGTCGTGATAATTTTAATTTCTATATTTGTATCACTCAAATAGAGAAGCATAATAATAAGTTAAGTGTTGCCGAGATGAGAATGTTTAGGTGGATGAGTGGCTTTACGCTTAGAGACAAAATGCGGAATGAATATATTCGTGATAGGGTTGGTGTAGCTCATGTGACTGACAAAATTAGAGAAAGTCGTCTTAGATGGTTTGGTCACATTAAACGTCGATCATCTGATGATGTGATTAGGAGAGTAGATGTTTTAGATTCGACTTGTGTTAAGAAAGGCAGAGGTGGACCTAGGAAGACTTGGGCTTATTGTATTAAAAATGATATTAATTTACTAGAACTAAATGAAAATATGACACTAAATAGGACGCAATGGAGAAAAAGGATTCATGTAGCTGACCCACGTAGTGGGATTAAGGCTTTGTTGTTGTTGTTGTTATTGTTGTATTTTAACCTTTAGAAAATAAAATATACATTTTCATGCACAAGTATGGTGCAAGAAGGCCTGTATGTAAAAACTGAAGTGCTTGTCTTAGACATGTAAATACATAGGAATTGACGGGTATGCATGTAAATCTTCCAAGAAAATATTGGGTCAAAAGGTTTGATCAAAACTTTATAGCTAAAAAGAGTATCAAAATTTTTAAATTTATTTTGAAATAAATATGGTATTAAGTAATTGATGTGTAAGTGATTTTAAAGTAGATATAGATGTTTTGAGACTCATCAAGAGTAATTTTTTTCTTAAAGACAACTTCAAGCAAAATTTTATTCATAATTTTGCATATTAAACATTGTTTATTTAATATTTTTTGTCTTAGTTAAGAGAACAATAATTGTTGATGAACCATTGACTTATGGATAGAAAAAAAAAAAAAAAAAAAAACTCTTACCTTTATACCTAGTGAAAAGGGGCAGTTGTCCTCCGTATCAATTTTAAAGAAAAAAATAATTTAAAATTCACCTAAATTTACCCGGCATGAAAAATAATTTTGTGTTATTTGCAATGAAATTGATATTCCTAAATGCTTATTGGATATGGCTCTTTGTATCACTTCTTGAATTAATTTATTTCCTCTTTTTTTTTTAAAAGTTATGAATACTTTTTCTTTTTATCATCTTATTTATATTTTCTTGGGAAATTCTAATAGACCTTATTGTAGACATTCACATACAATTTTTTGGAGCATTTTCCCTAATTATTTCTCTATTATTATTGAATTTTAGAATGTTCCTGTTAAGGTGATCTTTTTTTATATACAATAAGCTTAAAAATATTAAGATTATTTTGAAATGCTGGAATTGGTATTCTTCTAATACTCATTATAGTCAAATTTATGATCTTAAAAATAAACAACTTGAGGTGTGGAGGCGGGTGTCCTTTTGATGAGATAAAGTATTAGAATTTGCTATTGATGTTTGATGTTAGGTCTAAAGATGTAGTGTGGAGGTTTTGGTGGGATTTTAAAATATTTATGAGGTAACGGCGGCTAAAATACCAAGACAAGTCTAAATTAGGCTAGTTTGGGCTTATTTAAGTTGTTTCTTTGAAAAAGTGGCTTAAGAATGGATAAATGACTAGGAATGATTATTGGTGGTTAGCTTTGGATGTGTACTTATGATCTAGAATGGATGAGAGGTTTGGATGGTTTTATAATAGTGTTCAGTGTTAGGGAATAAGACTAGTTCTTATTATGCTCTTGCTTGGCCAAGAGCTATGAAGAGGAATTTGGAATGGTTGTGAGGTTTTGGTTATTGATTTGTTGTTATTATAAAAAGCTTAGAACGTGGATGAAGTGTAATGAAAAGTTTAAGAGTAAGTGTTTTGGAGAATATCAAATAACTTCAAAGAAAAACAAAAGAAAATATCTAATCTCACCAAAAAAGACAGTACTTGAAGCCACCAAGTATCAAGCAATAAGAGAAAAAATTCTTACTCAAATATTTCATTCGACAAATGATAAAAAAACATTACATATCTGCTCTATTTATAGGAATTACAATAATAAAAAGTCTACAAAATGAGAAAAAAAATTTGAAGGATGGTAGGTGGTCATTAATAGAGAAGGTTGTAACCGGCTTTTTTATTTATTATTTTTAATAACCAGCCATCAAATTTGAAATTTTAAACATTCTAGACCTAAAATTGAAATATAAATAATAAAATGTAAATTCAAATTTTTCTTCTTGAGAGGGGCTCTTGTGATGGCCACTTTCTTGGGCTCTTGTTTAAGCTCTTGTAAGTGGATATTTGACTTCATTTGCTCAGAGTTTGAATGTATTTTATCCTTCACTTGATTCTTTTAATTTTTAAAATTGAGCTTGAAAGTATTTAAAAATAAGGTTAAACTACAAAATTATAATGGTCGTATCTCTTGCTTTTTGATGTGTGTTAGAAAATTCGTGGCGGTAGAGTAACGAATTATCATCTTAGTGTTGTATGAAATATTAGCACTCACACAGATGAAAGTGAAAAAAACGGTGATGCTCCTGAAATTTTTACGTGGAAAACTCGTAAAAGAAAAAACCATAGGGTCTGACCCAGTTGTGAAAATCTACTATTGATTGATGATTGCAGAAATCGTTTGTCCCACAGATGGGAAAGGGTAAGAATATCTTTCATATTACAATATCGATTGACGACGTCTAGTTGGTGGTGATCGATGGTGGTTTACGGTGATCATCGACGATCGACGCTGGTCGACGGAGGTTGGCGATACGTATACATGACATAAATGCTATGAATCTTGATATTTTTTGGACGATTAAAAATATTCTCGCCCAAAAATAGGGGGCAACTGATACGCCACCAACAAATTTTCATTAGCTAGCAGGAATCTCGAGGCATGGGACAGAGCTCGAGATAATATTTTGAGCAAAAGATGTTTAAATATTGATAAAAAGCCATCCAATACTCCGACTTCAACAAACTTATAATCAAAATGATTGTCTTGATGAGACGAACCTAATGATATCAAAGTTTGTCCAATTCGAGTTAAATCAAGCCCGTATCAAGTCATTAAATCACTCTTAGAGAATTTCCAGACACATTGGGAAGGTCAAGCAAATGTCGACACTAGCAAGCCTATACTGAAATCGAGCGTCTTGACAAGACGAATCCAACGAGCCCAAAATCACTCAATTTGGACATCGTTAAGGAACTCAAATGTTCATTAATGTCATATGATTGAAAGAAACTCTCTAAACCGTTCGATCAAAATGGTTCATATATTACATTAATTGCACCCAGAACACTATAAGTAGACCCCTACCCCTCACATGGGGGGAGTTTAAGCTTAGAGAGAGCCTGATAATTTTAGGAGAAGTTGCAGCTCAGCATCACCGTTGCCCGCCGACGGCCGTCGACTCTGGTTGTTGTTGACTTCCGCCGACTATCATAGACCTCCGTTGACCACCGCCAACCTCCATCGACAAACACCGACTGTCATCAACCACCGACCGTCGTCGACTACGTCAACCGCCTTCGACCCAGCCAACAATCATCGATCATCGCCTACCGTCGTCGACCACCGCCAATTGCCAACAGCCACCGCCAACCAACATCGATGACCATTAACCAGACGTCGTCAGTCGACATTATAATATGAAAGATATTGTTATCATTTCTCGTCTGTGGGACAAGAGATTTCTGTAATTATCAATCCATAATGGATTTTCGCAACTCGCCAGGCCCCGTGGTTTTCCCTTTATAGGTTTTCTACATAAAAATTTATGGAGTGATCGCCGTTTTTTTCTATTTTATCTGTGTGTGCGTTAAATTTTCGTACAATGCTAAGACGATAATCCGCTACTCTACCGTGATAAATTTTCTAGCATATGACAAACTCAAAACTTTTTTTCAAGCGAATTTAATCTCTCAATCTTAATACTATTTGATTCCTTATTTGATTTAATGAAAAACAAAATGGATATAAAAATTTAAAAAAAACTAAATATTTACATTTTTGTTGTTGAAAATTAAATTATTATTTTAAAATTGAACCGAATTGATTTCAATTGATTATTTTGATTGCAAGTAAATAAAGCACTGCCTGGTTGAAACAAGAAAGGATTTGAAATCAAAACGGTGGAGGCGACGGCCAGAGGTTGCTCTGCTTATTAAATATTATATTATTCATTGTCCGGATCTATATATTAATTATTAATATTAGAGAGCTCGGTTCGTCATGGCTGACGTTGAATTCCCAAATAAGTAATAGTAAATAAGAATAATAATAATAATAAATATTAGTGGTCCTAATAATCTGAACTGCTTTGACTGCAATTAACGGAATAATCACTTAATTTTTTTTATTGCAATTAGGGGTGTAAGGGAACCGAATACGGATGAACATAGTTTGTGTTCGTGTTCTGTTGGTTTGAAATTTACTTTGTTTGAAATAAGTTCGTGTTCGAAATTATTCGTGAAGTCACTGTTCGTGTTCGTTTCTTAACGAACAGATTGAACATGAGCAGAACACGAGCTGTTCGCGAACGACGCCAGTTTGACTTCCCTAATATTAATTTACATAAATAATATATTATATTAATTATATAACTTATATTATATAAATATATAATATATATATTAGTATATTACTAATATAGTATATTAATATATTATTATTATTATTATTAATTTATCATATATTATAATTTATAAAATTTAATTTTTAAATATTATAAATTTTTTTTATATAATGATTTTATATTTCGAACAATAACGATTCGAACACGAACGAACGCATCACTGTTCGTGTTTGATTCATTTAACTAACCAAACGAAAAAAATTTATTTACGTTCCTCTCATTCACTTATCGAACAAATCGAACACGAACTCATTGACGAACCGAACACGAACTGTTCGCGAACAATGAGCTATTTTTACAGCCCTAATTGCAATTTGCATCCATGAAGTATATGCCCTTATGCACTCGGGGTATAAATGTAATTTGGGTAGTACTTGAAGGATAAAATCCCAATTAAAGCTATGACATGCCGGATTTATTAGCAGCAATGAGCATTAGAATGTCAGTTATTTAATTGCATATTTTGTCCGCCTTATTGCGTCATTCCGTTTTTTTTTTTTAATTTAATAAGATATATTACGATAAGTTTTATATATTATTATATTTTTATGGCTGAAAATTTGAATATTGCTACCATGAATGCTACGTGCAGAGAGGACGGAGGCAAATGGCACATGCTGCAAAGAAATAAAGCTACTGTTTGAGAGTCTAGCTTGCCAACACGAGTTTATAGATTCGTGTCATACATATTGCTCTTTGGGCTCACTTTTTTTTTGAAAAAAAAATGAAATATGGAGTGCCCCAACATGCAGAGAACATGAGAGTTCAACACGAAGCTCAAATAATAATGTTTTGGAGTATCCAATTCAATACTGATAACTTTTCTTAGGCCTTATTTTTCCCAATATATTAATATTATTTATTTATTGCTAGTTATTACTGAAGGGGGGAATTGAGCCAAAAAAAAAGCCAACTCAGTTAGAAGTGTTGGTGCCAGTTGCTGACGGGCCCACATTCTCATCTCCTTATCACAATCTGAGGTGCTTCAATTATGTCTAAGTCGTTGATGCGGTAGTCAAAGTC
>NEWO01000122.1:155498-167347 GCA_003013225.1 Phalaenopsis aphrodite | reverse complement strand
AGTTACGGAGTTCCGCGGGTCCACGATTAAAAGAATTCGGGGTATAAATATATGAAAAGGCTCGCTACCATTTCCTGGAAAATTCTTCAAAAGAAAGGCAAGAAATTCTGAAGTTTCTCCACAGATTCCTTCTTCCCCTTTCAATGACGGAAGAGAAGAAGCAATGAGGTGCAATACCCACCCTTTCCATTCAGGCATCGGCGTCTGCGCCTTCTGCCTTCGAGAACGCCTCTCCGCCCTCACCTCCCCTCACGCTGAATACGACGAAGTCTTATCGCCGGAGTATCACCGGAATCCCAAACCCTCATCAGCTCACCCTACTCCACCGCCGCCCCTCTGTCACCCATCCCCATTCTCTAATGTCGGCGGAAAGAATCGAAACGCCAAGAGGTTTTCCCTATTGTCTCCAATTTGGGGCAATCCGAGCCCTAAAAAGGCCGAATCGGCCGCCGGGTTTTCAAAATCCTCTGGATCTAATAATTCGTGGCTATTGGCGCTAGGGCTTGGCCGGAAGATGAGAAATAAGAAGGCATCGCCGCACGTGCAGCCTTTGAGCGGTCGGGGAATGTCGCCTACGACGGAGCAGTCTCCGGGCCGAGGTGCTTCTATCCCTTCGCCACTATGGCGGAAACAGAGTCCCCACAGATTCTCGAGCTTTGGGCTGTGCCTGAGTCCGATGATGAGACCAATTGCCGGCAATAGGCGGGATCATGCTCCGCCGGAGACTGCGTTTGCCGGCGAGTTTAGGGGAACGTTTAATCGCCGGTGCGGCAGCGGTGGCGGCGCTATGGCTTACGAGTTACCCCCGGGTCTTATAACGAATCGATCGAGGAAGCTTGTGGATTTGGGTAAGGTCTGGTGATTGGTGATTATCTCGCGCATCGAAACCCTATTTCGCCGGATTTTTTTTCTTTTTCCTTTTTTTTTTTTAAACAGCCAACTATTCTGAAATATCTCTGATGTGATATAAATGTGTTTGGATTATTTATTATTTTTTCTGCTTTGATATATGACTTCAAAAGTTGTGTAATATATAATATGTTGATCCATTTCAAAAGTTCTCAAGCTATCAGTTGGTAATATACATATAACAGTCCTTGAAACGAATTAAAAGCCTGGTTCGATGAATCCTAAAAGGCAAATGTAGAAACGTCTTGTTTCAGTCCAATGTAGCACCGAATCCAGTTGATTTTTATAGCTAGCATTGAGGAGAGTTGACGAACATGCATCGTGGACTCTGAATTTTTTTTATACGGAACATGGTGCGACTTTTCAGAAGTATCAGATAAGTTTAGTTAATTTGCTAAAGCTTGCATAGGTTTTAATTCTCAACTCTCAGTTGAAATTCATGGTACACTCCACCGCAATTCTGATGGCCGAGGAATTAAGGTTAGCCCAAATATTTAAGAAATAGAAGGGGTTGAGAAGAAAAAGGGAAGCAGATATGAAGGTAGTGGGAATAAAAAGAACAATTTTCTCAAGAATCATGTGGATAGTGCAATGGTAGGGACCCCTTATTTTCTAGCATGATTAAATTTACATTAATTATATACTATGAAATTATAAAATAATTAAATAATTAAATACAGCACGCATCCGATATGTATTTGTTGCATGTTTATCTTATATTAAAATAATTTATGCTTATTTTTAAAATGCAATATTCTAAAAATTTATTGAAGATTATATGTTTTTTTAGGTTTTTGTTAAATTTTAATTACTACTTATATTTTCATAATTTAATTTTCTCCCATCTTAATTCATGAATGATATGATAATCATTAAAATGTATAGATGGAGGTGATATGTTACCAAAATGATTGATATGATAAAACAAAAAAACTCTATAAAATATTTAAATTGAAAATTTTGAAATTAAAGTCAAGGCTATATGAGCTCTAAATTTTATATGTTTATAGACAAAATGATTATCAAGAAATCTAACTAGCCCATTATAATTAAATTATGAGATCATTGAGCTGAAATAATAGTCTTTAAATTGTGTGTTTTAAAATTTTGGCTAAAGTATCAAATGCCAACCCTAGAAAATTAGAAATATACCATTTTTTCTTAGCATGCAAACAAACTCCACAAAATTTGAAGCGTGCTTATATCTAATAAAATTGTCATAATACTCTTAAAGTTTGTTTTATTGATTTATTTAACTATATTATTAATTAGCGTAGTAATTTAAGATCTCTCTTAAAATGTATTTCTGAAATTATTTTGATCATTGAGTAATTATACAAAATTTTACTTGAGAACATAAATACAATTCTATTAGTTTTAAGTTCAAATTTGTCTTTTGATGCTCAACCAAATGTTCATCAAATTACTTGAGATCAAATTCGGTCTACAAACGACTTTTATTATCTTATAGAGAATTCATTACTCATCTACATATATATATATATAAATATATATAGTGTCGCTTGTCGCGACTCTTTGGTGGTGCAGTCTTGCGCAAGTCCCCTGGGGTCATGGGTTCGATCCCGCCTAAGTGCATCAGCTTTGTTTTGCGGGATCGAGTTGTTTGGTACATGAGGGTGGCTATAATCATATTTTGTGATTCATGTGTGTTAAGTTTAGCATCTTGATAGATACAATAAATTCAAATTTTTTTTATACATGCAAATTCTTATGCACTGACATGACATGATATAAATAGCTCATATTTTTCCAAAAATTCATTAATCTATGTTTTCTTATTCTTAAGGCAAGGCTAGAGTGTAAATCTGAGGCGATAGTAATATTCCACTCCTTATTTATTAGTACTACATTGGTAATTGCTATAGGCTTTACTATTGAATAGTAATAATAGGTTAACATACATGTTGCTATTACTTCTATTCAATTAAAATTATTATAAGTTCATATAATCCTACTAAGTTGTCAAAACTCAACCCAAGTTTATATGCATGAGTTAATTTTAAGCAAGGGAAATGAAAAGAATTAAGTCAATTTTTTTTGTTATAAATATAAATGTATCCTTTGCTAAATTTTAGTTACATTTTATTACAATCATGACGATAACTAACATATTATGATAGACAGAGATGTGCGTCATAATTATTATTAATGAACTCTTTTGATTACAATTTTCTGGCATAAATTGAAGTGATGTCAATGATTTCTATTTTACTATATTACTAATAACATATTAATGGCCTTATGCTATTATGAATAATGAATGAAAAGGTTCATTTTAAATTCATCTTGGAAAATATATTCTGTGCTTAAGTACAAGAGTTATGTCAATTCATGTTGCGATGCGTAGATTGGTTAAAGAGTTGAAATACTTTAAAGCTTTATCTAAAGTTTAACAATCGCTGCAAATAATCATTGTCGTTTGATTGAATATTAATATGAACATCTTTCGATCTAGGGGTGTAAATGAACTGAACACGAACGAACATAGCTTGTATTTGTGTTCAGCTCGTTTGAAATTTAGTTTGTTTGAAATTGTTCATGAAGTTATTGTTCGTGTTTGTTCTTAACAAACGAGCCAAACACGAGCTGTTCGCGAACTACGAGCAAGTTTGAATTTCATAATATTAATATATATAAATAATATATTATATTAATTATATAACTTATATTATATAAATATATAATATTTATATTAGTATATTAGTAATATAGATTAATATATTATTATTATTAATTTGTTATATATTATAATTTATAAATTTTAATTTTTTTAAATATCATAAATTATATATATATATAAAACAGCATTTTTTTAGACAGCATTTTTTTATGTTCTTATTATTTCTCAAGTCACACACCATGATCTGCAGACATCCACAATGAGATGACGCGTCCTTTTTTTCAGCTCATTAATTACATTATCTACAGCACAATTTCATTTTATTTTATAAGAGAAGAAATAAGAGAAAACAAAAAGGTCCATTTTTATATAATATTTAATTTACATTCAGCCTAAAACGTGCGATATAATAATGTTTTTTTGTCAATTTCATAATATTTTTTAATCGCTGGAAATTAATTTTCAATATCTGTTCACCAAGTTATATGATTTAAGAATAATTTCGGTCCAGCAGTTCAAAATTCTCTTGCACAATAATGACACGTCCTGTTTTATTTTTTTTTATTATAAATTTATCTTTGCATTCATTTTAAGCTTTGCAAAAAAAACTTCTCGTATGCGAACCAAAACAAATAATTTGTCAATATATTTTGGACATTGTTCATTATAAAATTAAAATTTTATATATTAAGGAGATTTTTTTTTTTGTAACATTATTGATGGTCAAATCATTATATAACGACTTAGGGTCCGTTTGTGGGGCAGTTTATTTGGTGCGATGATGTTTTAATATTGCACATGTGTGTTTGGGTAAACTGCGTTTTGACAGTTTATTTATTTTCAAAATGCTGAAAACAGCGTTTTCACACCACAGTTTTCTAGGTGTGATGGCAGCTTTCTGGCTTTTCCAAACAAATAAAAATTTAGCATATTTTTTTTGATCAGTTTATCAGCAGATTATTCAATAAACTGTAGCTGCCCCAAACAGATCCTTAGTGTTTCACATAGTTGTGAAAATTTGAATCGGACGTTGAACTTGTAGAATGAGAGATTCATGGTTAAAGGGTGAAAGGAGGTTCAACCGAATGAACTAATAAATCATAAAAGTATTTTAAAATGATAATATATAATCTTTACAACCAACTCATTTCATATATATTTGAATATCTAACACCTAAAATTCAATTTTAACATATGACATTTTATGTATGCATGAAAACATGTATTTCACTTTTTAGAATTAAAATAACTAAATGTTTTATGTGATATCGATAATTTTAGGGTTTAGATATGTAAATAAATAAAATTGAGTGGTATGCATGTAAATTGAATATCTTTGTATGATGATATTTTTAAATGATCTAAGTGATTTGGGTCATATGAATGTAAAAAAATAGAGTTTAGGAGCTAGATATGTAAAATACATAAAATTGGGTGGTATATATGTATGTAAACGCCTATCGAATGGTTCCTCAGAATCGGAAATAGTTTGTCAGTTCAACCCGATTCTAGGTAGTTTTATATTGGAGGGGTTTTTTATGCCAACCAAACTCGGACCTATGGTCGGTTCATTGTCGAACCGGCCGATCCGATCTAGTTTTCTAAACTTTGGTGTTTCATGAAGATCTACCACACACACATATAATTGAGGTAGTAAAAGAATACAATGAATTTTTTTTATGTAAAAAAACCCTGGAAGAGAAAAAATTATAGGGTCTAGCCTATTAAAGAAATCTACTATAAGTAGGTAAGTACAAAAAAAACACTCTTTTCTCACAATTGAGATAGTAGAGTTACTATTTTATTTAAGATACAATACTTCTATGTGTGCAATATATAAAAAACTTCAAAAGTTTGAAAAGAAACACTATATTATAAATACAACAATTTTAAGCAGTGGTCGCTATCACCGGTTCTTCAATTCAGTATTATATATTACATTCGTTTTTTAGACATGTTAGAAAACAGGAGTTGTTGCCGACGCCAAGTAGGAGCGGTCGGCAATGATCAGTGGTGGCTGGTGGTTACGGCTGCCCAGAAGTTATTGTCTTGTCTTCAATCTAAAACAACACTGGAATCGTCAGATTTTCAATATGATGGAATAAGTTACAGCTGTATTTTAAATGGGTCGTTACAAATAGAGATGGTCAACTGTGGCAACAAGGGGAGATTGACGGAAAGTGGTGGTTGACACTACAGATCTGAGCTGGAAATTACAGCTAGATCTTCAGTGTAGGGAAGGACAGTTTGGTCTTTGGTGAATAACTCTTATCACCTGATTGGACGGCCATGTCAATATTCATTGATTGAAGGGGATTTTTAAAATTTGAGGGCCTTAATGTCCTTAGAATCATGATTTGCCTATTTATGTCAAATTTAGAGTTAATTTGATCATTAAATTAACAATTCGATGACTTTAATTATGCTTTAATTGCTTAATATGGACTTGATTGGACTTTGATTGAACCAATTTTGATATCATTACATACGTCTTGTCGAGAAGATCAGTTTTACTACAAACTTGCTTAAAATAAGGCCATAAGTTATTTTAATTATGAACTTTTCTTATTAGAAAATATCTCAAGATTTAGGATAGATGATAGAAATTTGTTGATTGTGTGTCAAATATTATTGAATAATTAAAATCACTTTTTTTGTATTTAAATATTGACCATTACAATATATTTGACCAAATGACAACAATTGGAGGAGGCAGACTACAATTAGTAGTGTTGCTAATTATAATTAAAAATAATCAAATTGTTACAAATTATTTTAAATAATTTAAAAATAAATAATTTATTATTTAAGAAAATTTAAAATATAAAAATATAGTAAACAAAGCAATTTTATAGATTGTTGCATCACCAATAAATTTTATCATTTGGCACGAATCTCAAGGCATTTTTTTGCAAAGAATATTCTAATTCAAATTAAATACAATCAAGAGCTCTGATTTCAACAAACTTATGATCGAATTGGTATCAAAATTGATCCAATCCAAGTCTAATCAAGCCATTGAACCACATTTGAAAGCTTTGGGTAGTCAAGTGAGGGGCCAAATGAACTTCAAATTTTACATGCATATAGTCAAATTGAGTGATGTTACGAAAGAACCAAAGGAACACAATATCACTCGATTCTGAGGTCATTAAGACCCTCAAAATATTAAAATTCTCATAAAATCAAAAAGGGTCAATATCGGTCGTCCGTGGTTATGTGAGTTTCATCAAATGACTAAAACGCACCTCCCAGAGGCCTTAAATATACCCTCTCTCTTCAATTGAGGAAGAGAGGAGGAGCCAAATTTCAGTGTTATTCTAGACTGAAGACGAGACGATAACTTTCGGCATTTGTAATCGTCAACCACCATCTGCCGACCGTTGTGGACCACTGACAGTCGCCTTTAGCTTGCTACCATTGGCAAGCTCTATTTGCTTACTAAGTATCACAAATAAGATGAAAAAAGTATCTCGAATATGATGTAATGAAATTTTGTAAATACGATATAACAAAGTATCCCAAATACGGTGTAATGAAGTATTCCAATTACGTTGTAATTAACAAAGTGTCCTGGATACGATGTAACAAATAATATAGTATTTAAGATCGGATGATAGCTCCTGACAAAAACTACTTACGACTGCTATATTTAGAATGCAGTGACTTTCTTCACTCCTGAAGTTTATTAGAAGTCATATACCGATGAGTATTTTCTCTGGAGTAAATAATAAACTTGATAAAAGGGTTATAACCACCTACCTGTACAGCACTAACTACGGACTATGTGAATAGTTATTATTGGTGTTTCTTAATACAATTTATGTGGCTAACTATTGTCATTTCAACATTGCACTACAACCTATATTCCTATGTTACCAACTAATGTTCTTACAACAACCCATTATGGCCAATATGGATGGTTACTACTGTAGCTTTCCACTACAACCTATATTTCTAATTATTGTCATTACAATCTTCCATTACAGCCTTTGTAGTCATCTGTCGCTTTTGTAGCGAACTACTATGACCTATTTGACCAGTCACTACTATAGTTTCCCACTATTGTTTGCGTGACTAACATGTTATTACAACTTTTCACTATTGCCTATGTGACCAACTGATGCTCGTGCAACAACCCAATATGGCTTATGTGGTCAGTTACTATTATAGTTTTCCACTATAGCCTATGTGGCTAACTGTTGTCATTGCAATCTTCCACTACACCATCTGTGGCCAACCGACACACTTGCAACGAACCACTACAGCTTATGTGAGTAATTACTATTGTAGCTTTGCACTACGACCTATGTGACTAGCTGTTATCATTATAGCCGCTCACAACGACCTCTGTGGTGAACTACTATCATTGCAGTCTTTCACCACGACCTATGTGATCAATTAATATCATTGCAACCTTTTACTATGGCTTATTTGATCAACTTTTATCACTATAACCTTCTGTTACTGCCTTCGTGGCAACTATTATTATTACAACCTTCTGTTATGGCCTATGTGGTCGACTACTATTATTGCAACCTCCCACTAAGACCTATGTGGCCAACTGTTATCATTATAATTAATTGTTATCAATCATAGTTTTTCACTACATAATCTACTGATGTCATTGCAGCCTTATAGTACAATTTATGTGGTCAAGTGCTATTATTTTATTCTTCCGTAATGGCCTAAATGGTCAACTCTTGTCATTTCAACCCTCTACTATGACATATTTGGCCAACTAACTCTCTGTAGAGACTCACTAAGGTTTATGTGGCTAGTTACTATTGTAGCTTCTCACTATGGTCTACATAGCTAATTGTTGCCTACCCAACTAACTACTACTGTAACCGCCAACTGCAACCTATGTGGTTAATTGCGACTACCACTCTAACTATATATGACCTTTGTGACCAACCGACGTTAACGCAACCATCAATTCAAGACTTTATGGCAAACAACTCCTTCACAGCAATCAACTACATCCTTTGTGACCCACTATTGTTATCATCGCCAAGAACTACATTTTTTGTAGCCCAATTAAGACTATTAAACCTGGATGACTATTATAAGTTTATGATTATCAACATTGTAATTTTTAATCTTCTCTGTTTCAATAGAATAGTGAATCTATATATTTATAATCCTACAGTAGATTACTTTTAATGCTCAGGCTTTCAGGTTTTTTCCAATTCAAGGGTTTTCGCATAAAAATTTATTGTATTTCCTCCTGCTACTTTTTATATTTGTGTGTGATGGATTTCTTATAGCACTAAGATGTTAAATTATCATTCTACCTCCAGATCTTCTGACATAGTGTATGTGAGTGTTATCGTCCTTAATAACTAATTCTACCTCATAGGCAGACTATTAATAGTCAGTCTGGCGGAATCTTTTGTAATTAGGCAGTAAACCTATTGATTTTATCTTGAATAATGCCAATCATAGGCTTCAATTTGTGTCATTAATGTATACTCGTTATAATCTAGAGGTCAACTTGCATTTGTTGATAGGTGTTATATGTGTGAATTCTTTTCCTGAGCAGAATTGTAAGTTAGAATATATAAAATGGCATAAAAATACAAAGTGCGATGGTCACCCATGTTATAAAAAGATAATGCATAGGTCTACCCTGCAGCTCTTTTACTCGGATTTGCTACTCGTGGCATCGTACCATTCACTGAACCGGGGTGTTAGGTCAACTATTTTGACTTTTAATAGAAAGTTTTGGTGGGTTCGATGACTGACAACTGTACCCTTTAAATCTTAAAGCATATTTATAGGAAGATATTGAATAATGCACATTGCACCCGGACAAATATGATATGTGCATTAACTGCTAAATGGAAAACATTTATTATGTTTCGTAGATTTGATCTTGTATGTCAGAGTTCATCAATGCCTTCTTGACAATTTTTTTTTTTCTTTCAGTTATGGCACAGTTGAAAACTTGAATTTGCAGACTGCAGTTTCACATTTTTGCAAATTTGTTGTAGCAGAGAAGTGGGCCAGTCCTCAAACGTCAGAGGTGGAGCACCGGAAGATTTTTTTTACTAAAAATAACACCCAATTCATGTGTATTTAATACACCTTTTAATACATTAATAATAATATTATATATATATATATATATATTCAAAGAATGGGCACACTATGCCTAACTATTCGAGAGCCGAATATAGTGTAACAGAAACAAAAAGTTTTATAAATATTTAAAGTATATATAATATCATATTGAAGATGTGTGTCGGACTAAGCCAATCATAAGTCACTTTTATAAAAATGAAAATCACTCATAAAAATGATTCAAGCGAATGTTAATTGTTAATGGTGTTATGTTGGAGCCCGATAGTTCCCGCTCCTGCCTCCCGCTATAGGATCCGGCCTCCTATGGTGAAACGGCTCTCCCGATCGTGAAAGGTCGCAATCGCGACCTTACGGTTTCGCGAACTGTTCCCGCCTTTCTCTGACGCAAAGCAAAGTATCCACTCCTTCCTTCCAATTTGTGATAAAAGGTATTGCGATGTGGCTCTCCTTTAGTTTTCTAAGTCACGTTTTGAGTTCTTATTCGGGCTTCCTCGGGATAGAGGAAGAATTCTTCGGGTTTCCTTAGGATAGAGGAAGAAAAGTGCAATAAGTAGTTCCTTGAGGCAGAATGAAGAAGAAAGAAGAAGAAGAAGATTGTTCTCTCTTGACTTCTTCTTGGCGGCTTATGGCAGAAAAAAAATTAGGTTTATTTCTCTTGTAAGTTTATCTTCTTTGGTGTATCTCGGTGTAGAGAGAGAAGAACAGAGAGAGCAACGAAGTGAGGGTGAGAGATTCCTCTTATAAGTCGAGGTGATCGACTGGTGTAAATTTCTCAAGTAGTAAAATCCTTCGTAACTCCGTGGACGTAGGCAATTTGCAGAACCACGTAAATCTGTGTCCCGCTGTGGTGTTACTGTTTTCTGGTGTGAAATTTTCTCGTTCAATTTTTCACTTCGTTGATCGTTCTCTTGTTTGACTTATATATATACAACATTAACTGGTATATCTATAAACGTAACAACAATTGGTATCAGAGCGTGATTTCAAATCTGAGGAAGAATGATGGCAGTAGATGAAGTGAGAGTTTCAGAGATCGATAAATTTGATGGCACAATTTTTTGTTATTGGTGAATGCAGATAGAGGACTAACTCTATGAGAAGAAACTTCGTCTTCGGTTATTGGAGAAATGACCTGAAAGGATGGATGAGACTGAATGGAATTTGTTGGATAGATAAGTTCTGAAGGTTATTCTATTGACCCTGTCGAGGTCTGTTGCACATAATGTCGTCAAGAAGAGGACAACTGCAGATCTCATGGGAGCCTTATCAGGTATGTATGAAAAGCCATCGGCAAATAACAATGTGTACTTGATGAAGAAGTTATTCAACTTGAAGATGACAGAAGGTGTTTATATTGCTCAACACCTGAATGATTTCAATACTATCACAAATCAATTGTCGTCTGTTAAAATTAATTTTGATGATGAGATACGTGCGCTGATATTGTTGACATCGTTGTTAAATAGTTGGGAAGCCATGAGGATGGCAGTTAGCAGTTCTGCATGTAAATCTAAACTGAAATGTGATGATATTCGTGATTTGATTTTTGCTATGGAGGTGCGCATAAAAGATTCTGACGAGATCTTAGATTCAAGTTCGGCACTGAACGTTGTTTTCAAAGATAGATGACATGACAGGAACTCAAATAAATGGATATCAAAATCAAAGTCTGGTCAGCAGGCAATCTACTGGAATTGTGGCAAGGTTGGCCACATAAAGAGGAACTGCATGAATCTCAATAATATGGAGAATGATAGTGTAAATGTGGTATCTGAAGAAGTACGGGATGCACTAGTATTGGCAGAACTTCCATCAGGGAAGAAGGCATTACACAACAAGTGGGTGAACCAGGTGAAGACTGAGAATGATGGAAGTAAGAGGTACAAGGCTAGACTTGCTGAAAAAGGCTTTCAGCAAAGGCAGGAAATTGTCCATGCAATGAGAGTTGTAAGCAAAGACAAGAGTAATCCAGAATATAGCTTGGAGGTGCAAGGCTATTTGGACTCTGCTGATATGTTGACTAAGAGTGTTACTCTTAAGAAACTGAAGTTGTGTGCAGCTTCAGTTGGTCTTCTAGAGTGAAGACAGAGACTTTCAGTTGCAGAGGTGGATGATTTATGGTGGAGGATTCATGTTGAAGAAAAAGGTGACGCAGCTAGTGGAGGATATCAGTTCAAGGAAGAAAACATTGTAGCATGTGTATCGGTCTCCA
>NEWO01000122.1:72633-154062 GCA_003013225.1 Phalaenopsis aphrodite | reverse complement strand
TTTCAACTACCATTAGAAGTCATCAATTCATATTTATTGATATGTTGAATATTCTCTAAAGTAGAGTCAGTCAGCAGCTACCATAATGGTCCTGATCATGTGGCAATACAAGAAAGTCAAAGAAATAGTGGAGATTATTTTGGTCAGTGCTGCATGATGAAGAAGGGAAATTGCTCTTATCAATTGTCATGATGACATGATCTTACTTTTTGTGGTGGGTGATGTTGTTGGAATGATTAATGCTATCATTACATATTTGTGTAATGTGGATCTTGATGATGTTATGATAATTGAGGTGGCTTTTAAGATTTGAGGATAATTTAACCTTAACTTTTCATCATAAAAGATTTTATTGTAATGAAATATAATAAAATATATTTTTGGTTTGACCCAAGTTGAATTGGCATTTTGCTTAAAATATAGTAAATTTTTTATTTAATATTGAAAATCAAAATAAAAAAATGAAGGTATTGACAAATAATACCAAATTGAGATAAAAGCCTAAAAAGTAGAAAAAGATGTGTGAAATTAACATGAGAAATCACAAAAAAAAATTAAAATTTTTTTGAATTTATCCTAGATCAATTTCTTGCTTAGAGGGATCACTATTAGGTATCTTAAAACTTGATAATTCTATATCCATGGAGATGATATAATCAAAACTATTGTTTAATATTGATGGCCTTGTAGATATAATTTGCATTTCATACAGCAAGCTCTGTATCAACTCTATATGATGGAGAGAAAAATTAATAGTTAATGTTAAATTATATTGAACCGACTAAATATATATTCTTATGATTTTGAGATTGATCGAGCGAGTTGTCATTGTTATTATAATATTATTTTCAATTTGTGATGGTGAAGAAAGAAATTGTCAAAATTCACTGCACTGAAGAGGAAGTCATATGTATAATTATAAGTGTCGTTTATGGAAGACCTTTTTTATTTCGCTGAAAAATTTTGCCCACATTGTCAATCTACATGTCCTCAAACCTTTTGAAATATAACATCCTCTACCAAATTTTTAGCCACAAATGGTTTAGTAAAAGTAGCTATTGCAATGTCCACACTCAATGGAGATTGAGCCAACGAAAACAAAATCAATAAACCAAAGAGATGAATTCGAAGCACTAGAAATGCACACAATATCAACACTGCATGTGGTTTTTGTATATAAGTAAAAAATTTATAAATTGTTTATAAAATCCTCATAAGAAACCCTTCTATGAGGAGAGATCAATTGGCAGACATAAAACTATTGTCTGAAACAAAAGAAAGCTCAATGATAGCATGCCTTGATTCAAGCCAGCATTTGCAAGACCTGATGACATTGAATTAGGGTGACAATAACACAAACTTAGTCTATTCAATGAGTGACAACTTATTATCTTTTCCAATACAAACCCAAGTATAAAACAAATATTTATTATCCTGTCTAATAGCTTATTCATATCACTTTTGTCATCAACTCTATGTTTGTCATAAGACATAGATCTGAATTTTATCATATCAAGTTTGCGTTGACAATTTGAACTTGCTTATTAATTGAATTAGGTTCAAGTTATAAAAAATCAGGCTTGTTTTGAATTGAATATGGCACGTTGACTAGAGTTGACTCCCCGAAAAATATAGAATGAATTTTATATGATAAATAAGGAAAAAAATTTATTTAGTTGTTTGGACCCATCAAAGCTCATTGAAGCTGATTTTTAGTTGCTTGCTTGGCCTTTAAGGCAATTTACTATTTTAAACTATGGGTCAGCTTTGTATCAGTAGTTAAGCTTAATGTTATAAGAAGGAACCAACATATAAGAAATTAGGCTTCATGTCAACCAACATGATTAAAGTTTGTAGAAAAGATTAATTTTATCTTAGTTAGGTATAGGTCTATAGTGAAACTTAGTAGCTGATGTTTAGATAATTGAGTTTAGTTAGAATATGTTGATTTAATATATAATTTGATGAAATTCAAAATCTTTCTTTTTCTAGTAGAATTTGGTGATTCCTGGCATAAGGGAGTCTTATTTTTTGTTGACCAAACCTATATTCACAAGCCTAATAGAGTAATAAATAATACTTGTTTTTCAAATAATTAAGGAAGTCAACTACCTTCCGGAAGCTTCTTTTTCTTTTTTTTTTCTTATCAAATTGAACTTTATTCCTCTCCCTTAATTTGTAAATATGGGAGTTGAAGCAATGTATGAGGTTGTAGATATGATTAAGGTTATGAAAATCGAATCAGATCAGATGTTGAACTAGAAAAAAGAGAGATTCAACGCTATATAATAAATATTAAAAAACATTTTAGTAATAGTTTAAATGATGTAATGCAATAATGATATTTTCACCTGATTAATATAAAATATTATAATTTAGGATACTTCACTTTTGAATAAATTAGGACACTCCAAAGTATAGTAATTTCTCTATTTTCAATCAAAATCTTATGTTTCAAACGATCCGATCATAAAATAAAAAATATTAATATTAGATTTGCTCGTTTCATAAAAAATCAGTTCAACTTTAGTCCTGTGCATTTCAGTGCCAAAGCCATTTTGAACAGGAAAAGACCAGACTCGAAGACCAATTCACAATCAAATTGGTCCAAATTTGAGAACTTATCAATAACATGCCCATGAATTGAGATCAGCTCAAATCCATTTGAACTAATCTTATGATATGATTTTCGTCTGAGCTTGATGTGGTTTGTTTAATTCAATCCATGCAAGAAAAACAATTCAATTTTTTTATAGATGTTGGAGCTTCAGAAATCAGTCGAACATTCACATACATCTAGACACATGCCTATGCACATGGATAAAATATAATTGCATAAATTCATAAATAAAACTATAAATTTATAGATGAATATAACTTTATATAATTATATAATAGCCACTATTTACCTATGAATCATCATGATTTGTAATGGCCTACTAACTCAAACTTGCACTACTAAGTAGGATTGGTAACCAGATTATTAAGATTCATGCTTGATTACCCAAAAAAAAAACAAAAAAACAAACAAACAAATCATATCAATTTTCAAATTTTAAGTTAAATTCACAACTCTAGTATTGAGTAGTTTAGAATTGTAGTACATAGCATAATGAGGAACAAGACAGCGAATGTGAACATGGATATCTACTATCGGATGCCTTCATTGTATTGCAAGATATAATTGGTCTGATATGTAACTAAAAGTGTTTTGGGCATTTGCATGCATACCATACAATTCTAATGTATTTATATATCTAACACCTAAACTTACATATATACATATGTAATACTCAAATATTTGGCATCCTATTAAAAACAATATGTATGTGAATTTCCTAAAAGAATTTTTTTACTTAGATTTAAAATCAAGGGATGAAGGTCAAGGAATACTAATATATCTTAATTTATAATACTACATTAAATATAATAATTGCATGTCTTAACAACCCCCACTCAAAATAGAACTTCTTGTGTCTTACATCAATCATTATTTTCTTCCAAAAAATAATAATAATAATAATATTAAACATCAGAACTTCAGTTCCTAATGAGGATAGATAACAAAGTAACATTGCTGCTCATTGCTACTAACTCACCACCTCCCCAAATTAAGCTGATATTTATTGTTGCACAAGGGGTTGTTACATTAAGTGCTAAAGCAAGGGTGTTTTGAACCCATTTGACAAAGATGGGTTGTAATTATATAGCGGTATCTGAAAACATATCTTGGGGTCGTCCTAAAGCACTCATAATATCATTATGAATATACAAGTCAAAATTGTGAAGCCCTAAAAATATGCATGCTCAGTTGAGATGTGATATGATTGCCTCACGGTGTCCAAGGGCATAATCTAATAGATCATTGTATCGAGTAGTTGGATCGTATTTTCTAAACATAAAGATTGCTACATGTGCAAAAGCGCCGACTATAATAAATTTCCCGATCTACATGTCATGTGTAAACAACGAAAGTTGTGTACCCATAGTCTCAGTTGAAATGTGATGTGATTGCATCACGGTGTTCAAGGACAAAATCTAATAAATCGTTGTATCGAGTAGTTGGATCGTATTCTCTAAACATAAAGATTGCTACATGTGCAAAAACGCCAACTATAATAAATTCCCTGATCTACATGTCATGTGTAAACTACGAAAGTTGTGTACCCATAGTCAATAGCTAGGTATGGATAGGGAGGCATGCACCAAAAACTCATTTAATCACATAAAGCCTATCACTAGACTCACTTGCAATTGGCCCTTAAATAACATGAAATGATAGCTCGTAAGATACCTAAATAACATGAAGTGCTAGATCGTAAGATACTTAAAGAGCACAATAAAATAATTCAAAATTGGGAAGTGGCCAAACTCTTACTTAAGATAAAGCAAACAAGTCAATCACTTGGCATTTATACGATGACATGGTTTTAAATTTTCCAAAATGAGATTAAATTTAATAATCTCATAAATCTCCAGAGCTCTCCCCTTGAGCTTTGCTCATTTAAGCTTTATTTGGTTTGAAAATCACACTAGAAAGGGAAAGGGAAAAAAAAAAAGCTCTATAAATAAAAATTGTATGAACTGAACTTTATATTTTTGGCTTAACAGAAGATTAGTATTTTTAAAATTTATTTAAAGACAATTTTAGTTTCTATTTCTTGTTAAAGAGGCAGATCACTTGAATCAATGTTATTAAATTTTTATTCATCTATCTCTTCCATAAGGAATGTGAAAAAATAAAGGAAAAATGCTTTTATTCATATTTTTATGTAAATTTAACTACCTATTATTCACACAAAAATTAAAACCCCCCTGGTCCTCGAAAGCAAACCAAGCAAAAGCTCAAAAACACCATAATCCTGACATCACAAACAAGATAACTAATATATAAACTTAAATTTGTGCATATATGCCACCAGCTCTACGAATGAAAAAGGTGTATCCCAAAAAGTTAAAAAAAAAAGTGTTATTGTTGATGTGATATGCAAAATTTTGGTAGTATAAATGTAAAAAGAAAAAATTAGGTGTTAGATGTGTACATAAATAGGAATTGGGTGGTATGCATGTAAATGCCCCCAAAAGAAATGTTCTTTCACTCTAAAGAATTCCATAATTTGGCATTTCACCATGAAATAATCATCACAAATATTTCAGCTAATCTTCCTCCAAAAGAAGCAGAGAAAATTGCTAAAAAATGCCAATTAATTAAAGTTCTAAAGCACTCAAAGAATCTACTTAGCGAAGGGTTTTGAAGAGCCTAAAGATATAAAACAAGCACTCTCAGAAAACTAATATACACGCTCTAATCAACTATAAGACTACTTTGACAAGCAATTCAACCTGACAATCAACAGCTGAGATATCTGAATCTCATTAATATTAATGGAGGGTATGATGAGCTGAATTCTCTCCGCGTTGAATCCAGTAAATATCAAAAAAAGGAAATCTTCACAGAATGAAATTGAACTAAGATATAATTATATTTCTCATTTTAAATTGAATGGGATCAAATGTAGCTAGAAGATCCCAATAATAAGTTATACATGTCATCAGGAGTTAATAGAGTTGTACCACCAACAAGTAATTCCATGTCAGGTCTATTGCTTTCTGAAATAGCTTCCATAGCTTCATGAATCTGTCAACAAAGAGAATTTGAATAACCTCTAGCGCATATAATTAGGGCAATAGAAGCTTGCAAAACTTAAAAATGAGAGATTAAGATCAAATTGAAAGGTTGAATGAACCGTTTTGATCTAAGAGTTCCATTACTGTTTTATCCTTGGTTTGAAGTTTATTGTTTCTCCAGAACGTAAAATTGGTTAGAGGAACTTAGCTTATTTTTAATTAAATATTTAACAATTCTTAAGCAAAATACGACTAATATTACACGTGTTAGTTCGTTTTTGATTGCAAGAGGACTATGAATGCAACTTAGAGATTGAAATAATTGTGCTGATTATTACTACAATTTTTAATGAACACTCCCTCAGAGAGAATAATATTAGGTTACGATATGGTGATGCCTCTTATACAAAGTGCTAGGAAACAAATAAAGAAACATACCTCGAAGAAATTAACACCTCCCACAACAAAAATTAGAAGAACATTTTGGTCTGCAAGATATGGTTTTCCCTATAGGAGAAAGAAATATTTAGAAGATGACAAACCTGGCATGATTGCCTGTCAATCTTGTGGAAAACTAGGAGAAAGAGAGAGAGAGAAATACCTGCCCAATGCCAAACCTACCAAATCCACTCTTGAAAAAACGGCCTACTGCTGAAGAGTGGTATTCTAACCCAGGTATATCATACTTGGCCATTACAGCAGTTAGAAGCTTATAAATTAATCCTTTCCTGTCGCAAGGATCGTTTCCATAACTAGTGGAGGATGCCAATGGACCTTCCATGAAAGACAGGTTTCTCGACTTCAATTCCGATAACTTGTGAAATAGTTTGAAAAGTAGATCCACCCTATCTCGCAGCTCCAGTTTAAGCTGCATATCTCCATATGCTTGGTCATTCTGATGATCAGTTTCTTCATCATCCCAGCTGCCCCATTGTTCATCAAAATCATCTTCATTATTTGCAGAATCCTCTTTTCTAGCATTAGCTTCAAGGTCCTTCTCCAGACCATGAAGGAATTGCAACTTTGTCAATTTTGGATTTTGAAAAATTACATCAACAATAGCTTCCTTCAGTAAATGTTCTTCCTCCCATGAAAAAGGACTGCCAGAACCAGATTTTGGAAAGTTTTCACTTGCCAAAATATAACCCACTATTGACAGAAGTAATGCGTCTTGGAAAGAGAGAAGAGCTGCCTGTGGTCCCAAGTTACGATCTTCATGAGATCTCAATACACTGCTAGTATTAATAAGATCTCGAATCTGGCTTGACAAGCTTTGGCTATTGTCAAGTGAATTAACATTTAGTATTCTCTCAGCACTTACAAATGCATCCCACCTGGAACTATGGGGTTCACTCAAGGCTATTTCAGCAGCTAATGCCAACCGGATGATCCCTCTGTTTCTTACAAGAGAAATTTGATCTGGAACTAGTTTTTTAACCATTGCATGAAGCTCTGAAAGGGGAGTAGAGGCCATAAATCCTTTTAAAGGCACTTTTTCACGCTGCAAAGCTTCCATAAGCCATTTTTTTATCAGAAGGATCCCATCTTTCGTTCTTCTATCAAGTAAGGCTTCCAAGTAATTTGCTCCTGTATTATTGGACAGAATGGATCCACTCAGTGAGTATGATTCATTGTCGAACTTATTGTTCTGAAGCTTGCCTGCATTATCAGATAGATAAGAAGCTTCAGAATTAACATCTTCAGGGTTCCAGCCTGACATGAAAGCTTTAACATTTTCTTCTAGCTTGGATATAGCCGTATTAGAGTCTTCATTGCTTAAAATCTTAGAAAAAGGTATTCTTATATCAAGTGTAGCACGCTGTGCTTCAGCTGGAAGATTTCTGTTGGAGGAATGGGAGCTTCTCATAGCCGATATAGCTCCATCCCTGCGAGATAAAGAAGAAAGCATCCTATCAAGAAATGAGTCTCCATGGCAGCAAGGCGTAAGAAGATCAAGAGTGCGATCTATGAGCAATAAACCAGCTGATCTGCGATTGCGGCGGCCAACATCATAAAGACCAGACATGTCTGTCAACATCTTTCCAATGACTTTCGATGTATCGCCAAGAGAAAATATTTCCATCTTCAAATCCATCTACAGATTTCTCAAAAAAAAAAAATCAGAAACAAAGAGCAATAGAAGGTTGCCATGAGTGACCAAAAAATTAACACAGTTCCATGCGATGGTAAAGCAAAACCTTTGCAACCAGATTATATAGGAAATGGGCGGTCAGAATTGCTCCTGGAGGAACATCCTCACCGTCAGAAGTAACCCCATTGCAAATTGAAGGCAGGCCAGGGCTAAGCGAATTGTCATGGTTATTTGACAGGCATGCTTCTGCAACTGCCCCTTCTGAAGGAAAAACAAAGACCCTTGGTGAAACTGGACACAGTAACATTGGGAAATGATGTACAATGACCTGCAACTTTGTTGAACTGTTGGCTTCAGTTGACTTGGAATCATTATATAAATCCCTTTCAACAGAAACAGACTCCGCATTTAAATCATCATCCACCCTAGAAACCAGCTGTGAGGAACAATCACCATTAGGAGACAATATATCAAGATGATCTCCTTCTGCTGCCTGGCCTGTCTCATTCTTTAGATTTGAATGATTTTCACTCTTCTTACTTTTCATCATTATCTCATCATAGTCTTGGACAAGCAAAGACTCATATTCATGAAATGCATCTGGGCCAAGGGGTGAATCAGCATAGGCGGAGTGGGCTATCTAGAATTCAGTAAAAGAAGGTTAAGTAATAGTACCCAGAAAAAGAAATTTGATAGGCGGGGAGTTATAATTTCTTAAATGGCACCTCCTCTCGTGCAATAATTGCAATGGTACCATGATTACAGCTGACAGGTTTCAGGTTAGTTTGAACTTTGCTAAAGCTTACATGGTTATATGGTACAGGAAGTAAATGTACATGATCATGTCAAATAGTTTACCAGAGATTGGTGACCAAAAAAATCTTACGCACAAGCTGTGCATATAAATTTTCACAAAAGACACAAAACTACAAAAGTTACCTCAGGATTGGGTTTTTTTGCTACAGTATTCATCACTTTTACCAATTTCATGGTTGCTGTGTATCGAACATAGATTTTTACCACTGGCACCTGCTTTGTATATTTATATTTGCAAATCTTATCTATCCTCCCTTTAGAGGAAAATTTCATGAAACATGCTCCCACCTCTTTGACATGGAGTGTCTAGCCGTGATCCTAATTATGTCATTTAGTAAATAGTGCTGTCCATATTATGTTAAAGTTCAGTTTTTATATTTTAGTTTTCTGTTTTTATGTATTTTCTATTTCGATGCTTGTAGTAAGGGGGTCCTTAGTGTTTATAAATAGGTAGTCTTGTATTGTATTAGATCTTTGGGATTCATTTGAGTGTTGTGAAGGATTTGGCTCCCTTGGTTCCCAGATGGGGACAATTCTCCGGCCACATCGTTGGAAGGTGGAAATTGTACCCCTCCGCCTTTGGTGGCGACATCCCGGGTTTCCTTTCTTCGTCAATCTTTCGGGTGGTGATTTTTATATCGTGATTGGTTACGAGTAGGAAACTCTTGTATCTTGTATCTTTTTTTGTTTATGATTTCATTTCTTTGCTTTTCTTGTTTCTAAATTTATGTTCTTTGCATTTTCTCTCTATCTTCTTATTGAATTTTACACACATTTTTCGGTATCATTTTAGTATCAGAGACGGGTTTCTTGATCCCAATTCTTCCCAAGATTGATTAGCCAAGTTTCCCTAGCCTTTCTTTTGTTTTCTGTCCAGCAATTCCATATTTTTGTTTGCAAATTCCAAATTTCTTGGGGTTCCAACTTTTTTATATGCTGCAATTGGCAAGAATTCCACACCAGATTGTCCCCAGTGTTGATGTTCTTGTTATTTTCCTTGTTTCGAATTGTGGTCTTCATCTCCATTGAATTGTATCAATCAGAATAAAAGAAATCAGACAAAATAAAGAGTTTTCTTCTTCGCAATACTACAAAAAAGAAAATATTATATTTGCATTGATTCTTTCCTTTTAGCTGAATATTTAAATTATGAATATATATTAATTAAGTTAATTTAGATTATACTGAATATTATGTACCTAAAATAGATTGTACAAACTACTATTTATTGGAATGAAAGCAAAGGAAAAGACATTCAACCTATTTGCTCAAAATATTGTCATGGTATCAAAAGCCTGAATCCTTGAAATTTTAGCTTTTGTTATCTTTGGCCGACATCTTCGACTGCTTCCTCACCAGAGCGCTCGTTCTTGTTTTTGAGTTATGCGGCGTCTTCGTCCGCATTGTTTGAGTTATGCCGCTGCTTCAAGCCGATTGACTCCCTTCAATCGGACCTCTGGTGCTGCGTCCTACGGCATCTTCTCTGGTGCGACATCTCCCGATACTCTGTTCTGACGCGATTCGCTCGTCCGCTCCAAGATCTGCCGCGATCGTCGCTCTTTTGCTCCTGTCGCGGTCCGCTTGTTCGCTCCTGTCGCGGTCCGCTCGTTCCACTTTGTTCTGCCGCGAACTGCTGCGATCTGTCGCGATCCGCTCGTTCCACTCTGTTCTGTCGCGATCCACTCCTTTCGATTGTCATGACCACGACTGATTCAAACTTCGCAGCGCTCTTAGATCTTCGACCCTAGCCTTTCACGTTAATTTGGGGTCATATTGATGGATCTTCCCCATCTCATATTGAGACAAAAGATCTTGGTCAATGAGAAGCAAAGGATGCTCGAATTGTTTCCCGGATTTTGGGATCTATTGAGGCTCAAATGGTAAACAATTTACGATCTTTTGGCACTGCTAAAGAAATGTGAGAATACTTGAAGCGCGTTTATAATCAAGATAATTCTGCGAAACGCTTCCAATTGGAACTTGACATGAGTAATTATAGTCAGGGTAATCTTTCAATCGAACAATAATATTCTAATTTTTTAAATTTATGGAGCGAATATTATGGTATTATTTATGCTAAAGTGTCAAAGGATAACGTAGTTAGTATTCAAGCTATTCATGAAGAAAGTCGTCGTGATCAGTTTTTAATGAAACTGAAACCTGAATTTGAAATTGCTCAAGCTGGGTTGCTGAACAGAGATCTGGTTCCGTGTTTGAATGTTTGTTTTGGGCAATTACTACGCGAAGAACAAAAATTAGCAACACAAGCTATTATCAGTACAACAGATGGATCATTAAAAATAATTAATGTGGCATATGCTGCTAAGACCAAAGGGAAGGGGACAGTGCAGTGCTACAGCTGCAAGAATTTTTGGTCATATTGCATGAAATTGTGAAAATAAAGTATGTAATTATTGCAAGCAAAAGGGACATACTCTTACGGAGTGCCCAACACGGCCCCAAAATCACAAACCACAAGCACTTCATGCCACGGTATCCAACAATCCTGCCTCGACTTGTACTGTTGCTGACGATAATCAATCAACTGTCACACCCTATATGGTTCAACAGATGATTCTCTCTATATTTTCTGCTCTCGGCCTTCAAGGGAAAGATAAAACTCTTTCTTTGATTACTTCTCATTGGTTTGTTGATTCAGGAGCCATAAATCATATGACTAGCACTACTGAGCTATGCATAACCAACGGCTATACACTGGTACTCAACATATTCAGGTTGCTAATAGAAATAATATTCCAATTACGACAATTGGTGATATTAACTCATCCTTCAAACATGTTTTGGTTTCTCCTAAATTATCTACTAACTTACTCTCTGTTGGTCAAATTGTGGATAATAACTAGGAATTACATTTTCTCATGATGGTTCTATTGTGCAGGATCAGGTGTCGGGGAAGATGATAACGAAGGGGCCTAAAGTAGGCAGACTGTTTTCATTACAATTTATTGTTCTTTAGAATATCTCATTAGCATCTTCAGTTGTTGAGAATAAGGCAGACACCTAGCATAAAAGACTAGGTCATTCAAATCATATGGTGTTGAAGCATTTACATAAAAGTGGTGTTTTTTGTTCTATAGACAAGAATTTAGTAGTTGACTGTTCTGTTTGTAAACTTGGAAAAAACAAGACATTACTTTTTCCTATTTTAAGCAGTCGTACCAATAAATGTTTTGACATTATTCATAGTGATGTTTGGGGAATTACACCAATTATGTCACATGCTCAATATAAATATTTTGTGACATTTATTGATGATTACAGTCGATTTACTTGGATCTATTTTTTGCGCGCCAAAACAAAAATATTTACTGTATTCCAAACATTTTTAGCAAATGTTGAAACTCAGTTCTCCGCTCGCATTAAAACTTTACAATTTGATAATGGACATGTCTCATGAGTTTCAAGCATTTCTCCAGAACAAAGATATTGTTTCACAACGTTCATGTCCCTATACACCGCAGCAAAAATGAGTTGTTGAACGAAAAAATCGACATCTATTGGGTATCGTTCGCACATTACTGATAGAATCTTCTGTTCCAGCTAAATTTTGGACTGAAGCTTTATCTACTTCAGTTTATCTCATTAATCGCTTACCATCTCAACAATTGAAATATGAGTCTCCCTACTATCAAGTTTTTTATAAACACCCTAGTTATCATACGCTACATACTTTCGGATGTGTTTGTTTTGTTCATCTACCTGCTCATGAACTTCATAAATTGGCAGCTCAATCAGTACAGTGTGTTTTTATGGGGTACAGTCCTAATCATAAAGGTTTTGTGTGTTATGATTCGAATAATAGTCGATGGCATATTTCTCGAAATGTGATTTTCTTTGAACATGAAATTACTTTCAGCATCATGTGTCCATATCAGATACAGTTATGCTCCCACAATTTGATAATTCTTCTGCCAATAAATGGTTCAAGTCAGACATTGTCTACACACGACGCCTGCCCCCTTCGCCTTTAATCCTGCCCAGCCCTGATCTAGAAATTATTCCAATAAGTATTTGACGATCAACCCGACGTATCCATCCTCCAGATAGATATGAGTATTCTGCAATTTTAACTAATATTATTGTTCCTACCTCTTACTTTCAAGCTGCTAAAACAATCACACTTGGGATATTGTTTCATGTCCTACAGGTGTTAAACTCATTGGATGTAAATGGGTTTATTCTCTTAAACTCTGATCTGGCTCTCTTGACAGATATAAGGCAAGATTGGTAGCACTTGGCAATCGACAGGAATACATAATTAATTATGATGAAACATTTGCACTTGTGGCTAAGAGGACAACTGTCTGACTGGTGTTATCTATTGCTGCATCTAAAGGCTGGTTCTTAAAACAGATGGATGTTAAGAATGCATTCTTACATGGGGATCTCAAAGAAGACGTCTATATGACTCCTCCTCCAGGCTTATTTTATACACCTTCACATGATGTTTGTAAGCTCAAAAGGTCCCTATACGGTTTGAAACAGGCTCCACGGGCCTGGTTTGAAAAGTTTCGCAATACCCTTCTTAGCTTCTCTTTTATTCAAAGTCAGTATAATTCATCATTATTTCTTTGCAAGACTGACAAGGGAATTGTTTTGTTATTAGTATATGTTGATGATAATGTCATCACAGGATCTGATAATCAATTGATGTCTCAGCTACAGAAACGTCTTCAGAGTTCTTTTCATATGAAAGATTTAGGGTCATTAACTTATTTCTTAGGACTCGAGGTTCACTCTTCTGCCGCTGGTATTTTTCTTCATCAGCACAACTATACAAAGGGACTCATTGCTTTGGCTGGTCTTCAAAATGGTCGCTCCACTGATACCCCCTTTGGAACTAAATGTCAAATATCAACAGAATGATGGTGACTTTCTATTTGAATCATCTCTATATAGACAACTAGTTGGCAGTCTCAATTATTTGACTATTACGCGTCCTGATATTTCATTTGTTGTGCAACAAGTTAGTCAATTTATGCAAACACCTACACATCTTCATTTAGTTGCAGTTTGACGTATTATTCGATATTTGAAAGATAATTCTCATCGTGGTTTGCTCTTTTCTGCGAAGTCTCCTATCACCTTAACAACCTATAGTGATGTTGATTGGGTTGGTTGTTCTGATACACGTAGATCTATTACTGGATGGTGCATGTTTCTCGGCAACTCTTTAATCTCTTGGAAGAGCAAGAACAAGATCGAGTGTCTAAGTCATCTACTGAATCAGAATATCGCGTTATGTCCTCTGCTTGTTCTGAAATCATTTGGTTTCATGTCCTGCTGGCTGAGCTTGGTTTTCCTCAGCTTGAGTCTACTTCTCTTCATGCACATAATAACAGTGTTATCTAGATTGCTGCTAATCCCGTCTTTCATGAACGCACGAAACACGTTGAAGTTGACTGTCATTCCATTCGAGAAGCTTATGAGGAGGGTGTTATATCTCTTCCTCATATCACTTCTGATCTTCAAACGGCTAATGTATTTACTAAAGCTCTTTCTCTAGAGCTTCATCAGTTTCTTGTCAGCAAATTGATGCTTCTTGACCGGTCAGCATCAATTTGAAGGGAAATATCAATCAAGAATAAAAGAAATCAGACAGAATAAAGAGTTTCCCTCTTCGCAATACTGCAAAAAAGGAAATATTATATTTGCACGGATTCTTTCCTTTTAGCTGAATATTTAGATTATGAATATGTATTAATTAAGTTACTTAATTTAAATTATAATGAATATTATGTACCTAAAATAAATTGTACAAACTACTATTTATTGGAATGAAAGCAAAGGAAAAGGCATTCAGCCTATTTGCTCAAAATATTGTCAAATTGTTCTCTTCCAAGTGATCCCATATGCAATACTTCTCTTGCAAGTAACAGTCAATAACGACTCTCATGATTTCTCTATCCGTGTATGATGAGTGGGATCCTCTTTCAATCGTTTCTTGTTGCTCTTTATATCACATATTCCACCACTATTGTCACAACTTAGTAGCTTTCTAGGACATGAACAATTTCAGGTTCTGGACACCTTAATTCTGAACAGGCAGCAGGAAGTCATCTTGGATGATAAAGAGGTTGCAAGAACCAAATTTTTTTTCTTGATCCAAACTGGTTTCAAAATTTCAGTAACCTGAGTTATAGATTTCTCAGTCTCCAAGCAACAATGGTATCACATAGCCTTCATGATAAATCTTAGTGTGCTAGTTATTCACTCCAAGCAATGGCCGGATGAAGAGGCTGCAACAAAAAAGTTCTTGATTTCTTCCACAATAAAATGTTGAAAATGCCAACAGTCACATGCGAAATGATAATGATCTAGGGCAATGTTTTCCTACTTTCCTGAAGGACGACAAGAAATTGTTGAAAATGTTTTCCTAAACTGTCACATGAGAAATGATAAAGAAACTGTCGAAAATGCAGCAAAAAAGTTTTCTTTCTCTGAAGGGCAGCAAGAAGGGAAAAGTAACAATGCAGGGAGAAGAATACCACAATTTGAAACAAGGAAAACAGCAAGAAAAACATCACGGGGACAATCTGGAGTGGAATTCTCCCCAGCTGCAGCAAACAGAAAAACTGGAACCCCAGAAAATCTGGAATTTGCAAGCAGAATCTGGGAATAGAAATCTGGAATTGAGCGTTGAGGAATTTGGCTCTCTTTGTGGTTCCCGGCAGGCCACCGCGGTGTGTGGTGGGAACCATAGCCCTCCGTTGTTGGTGCTGACATCTCGGGTCTCCTTTCATCAATCCTTCAAGTGGTGATTTATGTATCCCGATTGATTGCGAAAATAGGAAACTCTTGTATCTTGTATTTTTATTTGATTAGTATATCTATTATCTACTTTCTTGATTGTTCTTGTTGAATCTTCTCCAAACCTCATTCTCCAGTATTATTTCATATCAAAGCTTTGGCTTCTTGATCCTAATTCTTGTATCCTTAAACCTTTCTTTTCCTTCATTCCTCAGTTTTTCCGGAATTCCAGTTGGTGACCCTGTGTAAACAGTGAAAACATACCCTTCACCAGTATCACTCTAGGTAGTGGCAGATTCGTGATTTGGCTTGCTAAAAAATTTTCTGACTCAAGAAACAATTTGGGACTGAAAATTCAGCACAAGGTTTGAAAGATAACTCTGCTATCTGTTAACAGATTGAAAGACCAATTAGACGAATCACTGGTCCAATGCTGCCAGTTCTGAGTGAAAGTACTCTTTAAGAAACAAGTGAGATCGCTTCCATTTTCTTGGAGACAGTTTTCATGATGCTCGGAGGTCACTTATTCAGTTTTCCTTAGATAGCGATTTCCTATCTCGCAATGATGCAATATCTGTTGAAAGACTGGTGTCTTCATATCCCGGGTTTCCAGATCCCCATTTTAAAAAGAGGCATCCTAAGAGAAGAATATTGCAGAAATCTTTGGTTGATTCAATTGTGAATGATCTGATGACAGGAGGAAAGGCTTCCATGCAATTGGATGTGCTCCAAGTGGCGATGGACCAAAGAGATAAGCTTGACCTACAAGCAAATGTGTTGAACCATATCGATCCTATTGATGGAAGTTTTTCATGTGATGAAAAAGAAGCTCCTCCCACCTCAGGAAAGGCTTCCATGTCATTTCCACTTGCTTATTTCCATACCATGAATTAGATATTGTAGGGTGTTAGTGGAGTTGGACAACTTCTTAAATATGTGGAGGGAAAGGGCAGGTAGGAATTGATATGCTTTTATGTAATAGTATACCCCTTATCTTTTCACAATATTGTATGAGCAAAACTTTCAAAGTCCCATGGACCAGTTGGTAGATAGTTGCTATTTATTTCTTCAACTTGGTAACTAGATCTTTTGTTCTCGACTCATGTGGATTTTAATTTGCATCAACTAATTTGTTAATTAGCTGTTGTGCGGCCTATTCAAGAAGTTCCAAGCTTGATTGCTATTCAAAAATCTACATAATAATTTCTTTTATTATTTTCATTGAAGTTTGCCTATGAGCTGAACTATTTTACAAATTCTACACAAGAAAGTATATGTTAAGGTTGTCTCCTATGCAACTAGGAATAGTTTTTATCTTGAATATTCTATATGTTAAGTATACATAGTCAGAGTTTTAAATTTAATATTTCTCATTGTAATTGTAATTGTATTTATCTTTATTTTATTTTTTCGGATACTCACGAGAGTGTGAGCACTCTATATTATCTTTTTGAACTGATCTGTAATGATTTGTGGGTTTTGATGGATCTTTATTTTGTGTTTATACAGTTCTATTGCAAACAGCTTAACCAAACATGGGCAGAATGGTCATTTATCTAACAACAGCTGTCAGTAAGTTGGTTTGAATAAACTGCCCCAAACAACAAGTCAGTTTATTCTGATAATCTGTAGATTATCAAATTATCAAAATACTCTGTTTATCAGGAGATTATAAATAATCAACAGCTCCCTCAAACAGACCCTTTAGTTTTCTGTTTGGATGGCTCACTTGTAATAAGGGAATCATTAGTGTTTATAAATAAGTGGTCTTGTGCGGTATTAGGAGGTCTTTTGGGTTCATTTGAGTGTTGTGAGAGATTTGGCTCCCTTGGTGGTTCACAAATAGGGACGAGTCATGGACCACGACATTAGTAATAGAGATTGTACCCCTCTATTATAGTTAGTGATATCCTGGGTTTCCTTCCTTTGTTGATCTTTCAGATGGTGATTTCTATATCCCGATCAGTTAGGAGGATAGGAAACCCTTGTATGTTGTATATTTATTTGTTTAGTATTTTGTTTCTTTGTTTTTCTTGTTTCTGAATTTCTGTTGTTTGCATTTTTTTTCTATCTTCTTATTAAATTTTGCATGCATACCCTTTCATGTATCACTCATCTGGCAGGACAATTAAAGAACTTAATTTTTTATCTATTTTTCTTGATTCTATTTCAAAAAAATATATCACCCACCATATAAAAACTACCAAAGAATTAATTGAAAAAAATAAAGGCAGGATTTTCCTCTCAATTAAGCCTAAATCTAGTCGCTCATTTAGTTATTGAAGAAAATTACATATATACAATCAAAATCTTTCTTATTTATATGTAAAATTTCAAGCAAAAGAGAGAGAGAGAGAGAAATAATAAAATCATGTATTTTTGTGTATCACAATCAAAACAATATAAATTTATTAAAAGCATTAATAATAAAGATCGTAGTTTTATTGTGCTCTCTAAGATTTGAGTGGTATTATTGTAAATAGAAGTTGGTTATTTATTTTATAAATAGACAAAATCTAAGTGTTACATGGCAAATTGCTTCTACATATGGACAATTTCTAGTTATCATGCTTAATGCAGACCATTCATTTAGATTGATCTTTCAAGAGCGAGAAGCAGAATGAAGACCCCAGTCATTAGAGTTAAACTTAAGGAAATGCTTCCCACCTAGCTCAAGCACAAAACTGTTGCAATACCCACTTAGACAACCGCTTATGATGATGGAGAACATTGATCACTAACAAATTAAAATAGTTGTTAATAAATGCTGGATAAACAAGCACCTCTGAGATGGACGTAAATATAGTACAATGAAGAACTGTCTGGTGGGAGGCCAGGCAACGCAAAATATACCGATGCGCATGACTAAGAAGGTGAGATGTAATAACTACCATCTTCTTTACTGGAATGAAATTTAAATTCCAATGTGCAGTCTGCAAACAAAAAAACAAATCAGAAATTTTGCTTAATTAGAATGCCGCAGTACACTATGCAAGTCCACAACATGGTAGCACAGATACATGTATAGCATACATGTCAGGAAATAATCAAACTTATGTATATCATAAGGGCAAATTGCAGCAGAAAGAAAAAACTTACAACCAGTTCATACGTAAGAGAATAAATAACCAAAAAAACAAACTTTTTTGCATTGTATAACAAAAAGATGAAATGATACTTCGTAATTTTTACCCATGGTTGTGAAAACCATATCAAACCAAGTGATTGAACCATTCAGACAGTGAACTAGTCACCAAACTGATCCAAATATAAACGATTTTGCAAGAAATCAGCATTAGCTGGTAAAAACTGGTGGTTGAGCTGCTCAATCCTTTAACCGGTTTGGATTTTTTTAATCATGTAAGATATATATATATATCATAATTCGAAATATTAAGTCAATTAAAAAATGATTACAACAAGAAGATTGAATTTCTAGTTGGATCACGGTTTAAATATGAACATTTCCTTCCACAACTTCAAGGCTAAAAGGAAACTAATTATAAAATACAACAGCCTAGTGAAATGGAAGATCTTCCATTGTAGCTAACTCTACTCCGAAGTGTTCGAATAATGTTGGAGGAAATGGAAGGTATTCCATTATAGTGCTAAAGTAGTGAAATCTGTCACATTTGAAACACATCCTAAAAAAAGAGTTGAAGGGATCAAATTAAGATGAAGAATAGATGAATGTATTGTTGAAGCATATGATCTAAAAGTCCTCATCCCCAAATTTATGGACTTTAATGTAGATTCAAGTTCAAAATCGATTAGAAACAAAGCGTCCGAATTTGTTATCTGATATATGGCCCCAAACATAATAAATTTGTCGACTTATTCTTTCACCCTTCTTCCCCTCTCTTCACCAAGGAAATCAAGAGCTTCCACTTCACTCAAGTAATGGAATCAAGGGCTTCTACTTCACTCAAGTAAGGTATAACTTCTCTTTATTTTTTAATTGGATTACTATGCATTAATGTATTTGCAAGCAAAATCTCACATCCACCCTTTTTTTTTCCTTTACTATAACCACACTCCTCTTCCCCTCCTTTCTTTACCCTTAGCCAAACCGCACTCCTCTCTCTCCTTCCTTTCCTTTTTGCCGAACCCAAACCACACTCCTCTTCCCCTCCTCCTTTTTCCCTTGACCTCCTAAAGCAACCATCAAGATAGGTAAGAAAACCTACCCACCCACCCACCCACACACACACACACACATAAATAGATACATAAATACATATATAGATCCATGCATACATATATATACATACATACATACATATAAACTTAATGAATAAAAAAACAAAAATGAAAGAAAAGGAATTAGAGAAAAAAGTTGTATTATTTTGAAATTTCTAAAATATAGTGAAGCACTACGACTCTTGTTTTCACAAACATAAGCCAATTTTAATAGAATCACAGAGATCTTAATGCTCTTTTATGTTAATTGATCTTTTATGCTCTTAATTTGTCGGTCGTCATATTCACTTTTGACTAGTGTTTCTGCATGAAAGTTATGTACATTTCCTAGAACTAATATTAAAGCAATAATGAATAAGATGTCGACAAAATTTCAGATTAAAAAAATTGATAGCTTAAAAAGTTTTGGGATTAAAAGAACCATGATGTGTGGTGTTTCATTCAAAAAGGGACATGTGAAGGTACTAATTGGTTCTGCCAATATGCCTATAATAATAAGTGCAAAATAGAGCTTCCCACCCCCCACAAAAAAAAAAGACTGCTTCAACTATTTTTGAGAGATGAGGGCTTAGAGTAAATAATTGTAAAGAGATTGTGGCTTAAGCCAGATTATTTATATATGACAGAACACTCTCCAATAAACTTTATCAAAAGCAAAGATAATTTTTGTTTCACACACAATAATATATTGAATAAATCATGATTGAATGAGTTTAATTACATTATTCAATAATTGGGAAATATTGATTTGATAGTTAATGATTAGAACAAAGCTTTATAGTTTCTGTGTTATTTGCCTTCCCCTTACAAACATTTAAATGATATTATGTCATATGGATGCATACAACTAACTTAAAGAATGTCTAGTATTCAATTATTAAATATATAGTCAGGCCATTAATTAAGGGGAGATCTTTTGAGAATTGATGTATTTCTAATCATAATAAAAATAAATCAAATGATATATGCAAGGATATGGCATGCTTCGATTGCAAAAATGAAAGGGCGCATAAGAAACATTATAATGCCTTAAAGAAAAAGAAGTAGCATGCTAATGTCAACGACAAGAGAGAAAAGTAAGCAAATGCTAGTGTTGTTGTGAATTGTCAAGTTCTAATAAAATTGATTCCTTTTTTATAACTGATTGAAGCAGATGCAATAAAAAATGGATTCTAGATTCAACTTGAGCATATCATGTCTAAATAAACAATACTTTTTCACTTATGAGTCATATTATGAAGGCTAAGTTTACAAACGATTCAGTTTGTAGGATGATTGATTTAGGCATTGTGAAATAGAAGATGCATTATAACATATTTGGAACATTGGATTGAACCTAGCGTGTATCAGATCTTCAAAACATTTTGATATCTTTAAGTGTTCTCAATGATGCAGTGACACACTCATTAGATATGCGGGGTCTTTAATATTTTCAAAAGGTTTGTTGGTTGTAATGAAAGCAAAGAGACTTGGTAGACCAAATATGCTGCAGGGTGCAACTTCAATCGGTTTTGCTTCAATTTCATTATTTGTATTTGAGCACTGTGATTTTGGAAAGAAGAAAAGGTTAATTTATTGGTTGTAAAGTGATTCAAAAATAAAAAAAAGCACCACTTAAGAGAGTTTTTATTGAACCATGCAAATAATCATATATAGCACAATATGTGCGAGTACTAGGCCATAGCATTACAACGTTTAGATTGAGGAAACAACTTTCAGGGAACAAAAATTTAGCAGCAGGTGCGCCATCAAACTTGATGCATCCATTACAGTACGCAACATATGTGCTTAGAATGCCTCATAGAGGTGTTATGTTCAAGCATCACATGTGTTTCAGGTATGCATAGTTTAACCCTTTCGGACTTTATGGACATAGCGTGCTCCTCAAAGTGTTGCATAGAGTTGAACTACTCATGACAGAACATAAAAATCTAATCTCCGAGGAAGACATTATTGAGTCATGAAGCTTTAATTTACTCACTCCTAAATTTAAGGATTTTTTGTAAGTTTTTAAAGTGCAAAATGAATTAGAAAAGTAATTTACTTGGTCGAAGTTCTTAGGTAAAATCTAGCTCTTAATCTCATCATAAAAATAAGAATTTTGTTAATCTCTCCTATATAACAGTCTAGAACAAGAAACCCAAAGGAATTTCTATGAATTTTGGACCTCTTCGATGGACATCTTAAAGTGGTTGAACAATGATAGTTGGGATCGTTTAAAACAGCGTCGAGGTGGTATAAATGTTCCTCAAACTAACGGATGTGGTCGAGGCTAGTTGGTCTTGAAAGAAACTTGGAATGAGGGATGCCTTGTGATCCTTGAAAGTCAAAGGCTACCATTAATGAGAACCACAACAACGATGATGGGTGCTAAATACTAATACCTTACCATAAACTGGTGTTCAAAAGGTAAAAAATTACAATTAGAAGGGTTTCGGGTTTAAAATAAATGACAAGGAGGATAGTGAATCTCTTATATCATATGAGTATTTGAGCTTTTTGATTTTGTAGGAATAAAACATAAAGAAAAACGAAGAATTTAACAGAGATGGAAAAGGGAATTAATGAAAAATATTAGAGAATATATTTTGAGCAGTATTTTGGATTTCCTTTAATATGGTGAAACTCCATCACTTTGTATGGCTATAGATATAGGATAGTTTTAGCTTAAACCCCATAAATTTTGGTGCTTTTCTCTGGAGTCTCTTATCTTAAGTTATTAATTTGTAGTTCTTCATATTCACTCTTGGTTAGTGCTTCTACAAACAAAAAGAAAAAAAAAATGTTTCCTAAAAGGACCACTTTCCCGAATAAAGAGGGACAAAGGGGACAAATGCTACTATTTGCAGATAATACATCGAAGCATTTAATTATGGATCCTCTTGAAACAAGCAAACATCTCTACAAAAAAATAATCTTTATTCCCAAATTCTTGAATCAAAATGTATAAACCTCAACCAATTTTATGATGAAGTAGAGCTACTAAGTAAATGTAAATCCATACACCTTTATTTTTTCTTGTTGTTTTTTACTTTATCAATTCTTATGAATAGATTAGAAGTATAGGTATGAATGGCTGGGTTTTATTTTAGTGTTAAGAATGTTTTCACATTAGTTGAACTGAAATGAGTTTCATTAAGACTGAGGTTTATTTAATAGGTTTGATTGGGAAGGTTCGAGTGGAATTTATACAATACATGATCTTTTTTAATGAAGATAATATGGTTTCCTATGAGGATCAAAGTGAAGTATATTTGCTTCAAAAATTGGCAAGCATGCATGGTTGAAAAGCATTTGGATTAGGATAGGGATTAGTACGGATGGGACTTGTTTGTGTTTAGTTCTAAAATTGAATTTTTAATAAATATGGATAAAGATTACCTGAATTAATTATAGATTCAAATAAAGTAGAAATAAAAGGAAGATTTTATAGAACTTAATAACATAAAGAAGTTAGGTAAAAAATGAAAGTTGATTAATGCAAGGAAGCCTTGAATTATGAGTGTGGAAAGAATGTAAAGGCAAGCTTTACACATAATATGTCACTATAAAATGCTTATGAGGAGTTGAGTGGACCTTGGGTTTTCTACACTAAACAGCAAGGAAGAATGTGCTAGGAGTGGGGAGTCGAAGAATCAAGTTATGGCAAATGAGAAAATAGGAGAGAAAAGGGGGGAAAAGCTTGTTGTTATGTTATAGAGGAATAGTGTGTGTGAGAGAGAGAGATATGAGGCAAATAAGAGAATGGGGTGGCGTTAGGATAATCAAAAAAATTATAACAAGTGGGTTTGTGGTATTAAGTTGCTACATGGAGGAATTATGCATAGTTTTAGCTTGGGTGTTGGAGTTAGGAGAGATTAATTATGAGTTATAAAAACATTTAAGAAGAGAAGAATACATTATAGTGGTCAACAGATATAAAAGGGAAAATAAAAAGCACAAATCAATCTACCATTGAGAATTTCATAGATTCCTTAAAATTTGATCTTTGTCACAATATTAAGCATTATCTTATTTGAATTGATAATAATGATTCTTACGATCAAGTGAGTATCCATTGATGAAAAGCAACATTGGGGAAATTTTTCAAAAGAAGAAAGGAACGAGAGAAGATGGAAAAGTTATTCAAGAGATAGAGAAGAATCATGTGGGCAAGTTAAAAGCAGGAAGAAACAAAAGTATAATTTAAATCCGTAAACATAAATTACAATACCTCATTTTATAATATAATGTCTTATCAGATATTATATCACGTGGCCACTCATCAAACTTATCCTAAACTTAAAAAAATCATATTGTGCATGAAAATTAAAACAAAGAATTTAAAACAAAAATAAGAACATACATACAATGAAAATTCAACTAAAATATTAAGAACACATAATTTATATTTGTTGTATATCAAATAGAATAAACATACAAAGCTCCCAAAGAAACATTGATCTTAAAAGATATTTAAGTTTGGTTGGTTAGCTTCTCTTTCCCATCTATAGCCTAATCAAAATTACAATAGAAAAGCAACAATCAAAATGATCATAAGTAATTACGAGAGAGAGAGAGAGAGAGAGAGAGAGAAGAGTACAAGCATCCAATAGCAAGCATATCCTTGAACCTGAAGTCAACATCAAGATTTTTTTTAGAAAAAAAGGTATTAGGGACTCATTTGCAAATGAAATATGGTTCTCACTCGTGAGAGAAATAAACAGGGGAGGGATTGATGAACATGATTAGTGAGTAGAGAAGAAATAGGACAAAAAAAAAACACAAAGAAAACATTCATGTTGAAAATTTTCAAATGCATTTTTTCACTGAGGCAAAAGTTCACAGGAAAAAGCAATTAACCCATAATGTACAAATCCTTTGTAAAATTAAACAAAAAGGCCAAAATTCTCTAACTTTTGCAATCAAAGAACAGAGAGCTAAACATAGAAATAAAGTAAAAATTAGCAGATTAAGCTATTTTGTAGAGAACCTTAAACAGAAAAATAAAGTTAAAGTTCTGAAATATCAAAATAATAAAAAAGTTGGCAGATTATGCTATTTTGTAGAGAACCTTAAAAATAAAAATAAAGTTAAGGTTTAGAAATATCAAAATCGTGAAATAACTACTATGAAAATGTTCAAAACTCAACCTAAAAAAGGAATTAATAGACTGAAAAAAGTCCAACGTGAAGGAAACACACTTACACTGTCTACAGACGACATACTTTCCAAGCTGCAGATAGAAAGGGCCCCAAGTTCCAGAAAAAGTGGAAATGCGCAAATGAACTGGAAAGCTTCGAAACAACCAGCATCAAGGTAAAGGACAGAGTCTGCAATGTCATCTGAAATCTAACAGATTGAAATAAATGATTAGGTATAACAGAACAATAACTGAGGCTCAACATTTCTAAATGACAAGATTTCATCAAACTTCACCAAAATAAAAATTATTTATTATTCATGATGTTAATAGCAGGGGTGAGAATAGTAAATTAATATTTCCCCGCCTCACAACAATGATAAAAAGTAGGATCCTTGAACACCTCTTCCATAAGGTAATAATAATTAGAGTGTGAGGAGGCATATAGGAAGGGAGAAAACAAGCAAAGAAGACAGTAAGAAATTTGAATGGTTTTTTTATCAAGAAAGATCAGTAATCAGCTCCGCAGCTTAGTTAAGAACCTCTTCTCCACCTTTAATTGACCGCAGAACATACCAAAGTAAATTCTTCTACTTCGTTTACAATGACTATATTGGACAAACAATCCTTCAGTGATATAAATAGCATGGCGTTCTCACTCTAATAATATGTGGCACAGTGGTTGAATGAGAAGGTTGTTTCTCAAAGGTCACAGATTCAAATCATATGCTTTACAATTTATCACTCATTATTCCAAGATCACGCATCTCAAGAAATGCAGTGTAGCTTCAGAAGATCCTCAGGTTATGGATGCTCAAATATGATGAATTTAATCGACTTAAAACACTAACAAATTTAATAAGACAAATAATAACATGACACCTGCACGCATGACTTGTCACGCTCAAAATTGAACTCTCACAGCGAGCCTGACCCGCAGCACAAACCAAAAAATCAAAAACTTACAACGGAGCACTGACTTCAAGCAATGAGAAGAATTCATACAGCTATGCATTCCACAAACGAAATTTCTTATCCAACATTCACCATCTTATACCTATGCGTTCAAATCAAATCATTCCATAGAGAACTAAAAATTATTTTTTAAAACTTATAAATTCTTCCCTGTATCAGAGTAACGGCTTAGTTTTTCTGACAAATTCTCGAAATTGGAACTACATTAATATAGTTGGATGACACACTCCATCTTAAACAAAAAAAAAAAAAGCCTGAATAGAATTCAATCTTGTATAATAACCGATGAGAAATTAAAACCTAGATGATCTCCCGGAAGAGCTAAGCAGAGACCTACGAACCTAATTCAATCCATCACTATCATCAACAGCTATATCACAACAATTTGGCGTGCTAAAAAAAGTGGTAACACAAAAGACGCAGAAGAAGAAGTTACCTGGCGAATAGAATCAAGGCACATTCGGACCAAATCAATCGAAGCCATGACAGTGAGTTTTTGGATTTACGGTACGACTAGAAGAATGTTACTAGTACGCTTTCGCCAAAGTTCACCGTCCAGAACTCCAGATGCCGTAAGGCGGCGAACAGGCGAGGAAGATCAGCGACCGTGAATCGGAGGAGCCCGCGGCAAGCGGCCGGGGTCGGGCTTCATAGCGTGCAAAATAAGAGCTATTATCCGGCAGATCTGATGCATCAACTTTAACTATGTCGGGAGAATCAGGGATTGAAGATGCAAACAGTTACCAGTGAATTGCCAAAAAATTTAGGCCTTGTTAGAAAATGTTTTCAGGGGGAAAAAAACATCTCGATGAGATCCAACGGTTTAGAAGGCATAAAAAGTATAATTAAGTAGCTCCACTCAAAGAAAACTAGAAGGCTCATTTACCTAACAAGACACAGCCGTCCCAATCAAAGCTAAGACTAAAGCAGGTCAGATGCATCCACAAGACTAATCTGATTGGGGCAGCTGCAGCTTATCCAGCTTCTGCTGATAAGTAGCTTGTCATGATAATCTGCTGATGAGCAGTTAATCCGGATAAGCTGACTAACTGCTTTGTTTGTGCATTTGAAAAACAACTGATTTATAGCTGTTTGTGGATAAATAATCTTTTTGCTCCTGAACTAAATAATTTATGTGTTTTCAGCAAAGGAATAATGGTTATTAATTTGTCAATATTTCACAAAAGCAGGTTTTTACAAGTCATATTCCTCTATGAGTGAGAGAACCGAACTACTCATAAAATTAACCACTACATTATGTAGCATTTTTTGGCCTACAAATATACAAATAATCATTTCTCACAAAATTGGAATTTACTGCCCAGAAGTCACATATACGCTCAATTTAGATATTGTTAGTGTTTCTTGAGTGGAGCAATGGAAAGCTTACCAAAACTCCACCTGTAAAGGCGATACTTCTCCCTGCTGCTCAAATCTTCTAGGTTGAAGTTACGTCCACTTCCATCTCGAGCAGTAGCCAAAAGCGAAATGCCAAACTATCGCTGAAAGGAAATTAGGTGGCGGACGGAGCTAAGAGACTGATCCTTCATCAAAGCAGAGGACGGAGGGTCTGGATTTGGTGGAGGAGAGCGACTAGGAGGCTTCGACTTGATTTCGGCGACAGAGAGCGATGAAGGGCTGGATATTCGGCGACGGAGAGCGACGAATGGTTGGAGAGCGACGAAGGGATACCGGCTTCGACTGGCTTTCGGCGACGGAGAGCGACGAAGGGCCGCGAGCTTCAATTGGCGTTTGGCGACGGAGAGCGACGAAGGGCCGGCGGGCAACGGAGGGTCGCGGGCTTCGGAAAGAGGGCGAGGTCGTGAGCGAGAGGGGTAGAGGCGTAAAAGAAGTGAAATAAGCTCCAGGCAAACGCGAATCGCGGGTATAACCCTGCGATTCGCATGTAAGAGAAAATATAAAACGCAGTTTTTATATACTCTATAAAACGTGCGAAACAACGGGTAGGTGGCATTTTTGAAAACGCCGCCACACTTATAAGCTGCCCCAAACAGGCCCTAAATGAGTTCGGATGTCCCAACCCGAACCCATGGGACCAAGGCAAGACCGATGGACATTTAGGCCAACCACCATAAGAACATCAAATCGACAATCAACCTTCCAGTTGACCAAACTCAAAGAAATACTCGATTTCTTATTACTATCAATCATCTCACAAACACACTAGAAGCTCTTTATTAAGAATTGAGAGGAAACCATGTGACAAGAAATCTAAATGATCCCTAAGGCTCTCCTTGTTGTAGAGTGAGATATCTATCTAGTCACAGGGATTCAACCTCTATTTGATAACTTAGCATCAAACTGCCAATAGAAGCTTTTCACTAAGGATCGACAATAGACGATCATAATAGATCAACTGATTAATAATCTCAGTCAATCGAAGGTCAATCAACTGCCTTGACCAAATATAGTAGAACAAGTAAATCTTACTGAATTGATGCCCACTAAGCTCAATCGATAGGTGACTAAGCTAGAAGGTACAAGGTAGTTGAGCCATTGACCAGTACAACAATAATCCATTAAATAATCCATAGCACCCCTAATAAAGTAAGCGTCATATAACTTCATATATTACACCCCTTCCCTCTAAATAGGTCATCTTTTTTTTATGAAATGGACTAGATATTTTACTGTTCATTAGTGCTTATCTCTCTCCCTCTCTCTCCCTCTCTCTCCCTTTCTCTCTCCCTATGCTCCCTCCCACTTGAGGAGAGAATCATGTGATTTACTGATATGTCAATATTCAACATATATATATATATATAATTTTTAATACCAATATTATACGTTGGTTAAATTAGGGCTGTAAAAAAAACTCGTTGTTTGCGAACAGCTCGTGTTCGGCTCGTTCTTTAAGTAAACGAGCCGAACTCGAACAACTCTTTGTTCGCTCGTGTTCGACTCGTTTTAGCTTGAACTAAAAAGAATTAATAATTATTTATATAAAATATATTACGCATATTATTTATATAATAATATATTAAATATATTTATATCTAAGTTTAAATCATATTTGTTTTTGTGGTAAAGTGGTTATGCACTTTGTTTTGCATACATTTGTTTCAGGTTCGAATCTAGCACTCTACATCTATTTCTTCAGTTTAATTTTAAAGAACCAATTTCGAGCCAAACAAGAACACACTATTCACGAGCCGTTTTAGAACACGAGCCGATTTCGAACACGAACAATTTCAAACGAATCGAACAAGAGTCAAGTCTGAGCTCCCTCAAGCTCAGCTCGTTTACAGCTCTAGGCTAAATGCATGAATTTAAGTACATATATTTTTTTAATTTCTCACAATAACCAAATCAGTCCCAAGCAGATTTTAAGAATTTCTATTTATAACTTTCTAGCTATTTTTATTTACATAATCTAAATTGATATTCTTTTAAAAAAAATTTGAAGAGCTTGAAAGTTGGGTGCACCATTATTGTTAATTTTGTTTTATTATTTGTATTTAATTTCATTAATGCTTATTTTTTATTTATTAATATAAAATGTTAGGTGCTAAACATTATTTTTTATTTAATACAACTACATTCACATCATTTTGATCTACAATTTTCTCAAATTTTTAATAATAATTTCATTTATTCATTATTAGTGCATTTCTATCATTTATTTATTATACATGCTCAATTAATTAATCTTTTTAAGCAAGGATAGATTAATTAGAGTTATTGAATACGAAATTTTTAGTATAATTAACTGATAAAACAATTATTAAATATATTGCTTAATTTTCATGTGATTGAAAGACCAGTATTCCATTTATTCTAATTTAGCATAACTGAATACGAGACTACATTATCTTCATGTTAAACTTATCATTTACTAATTAATGTGTAATATAATACTTTGTTTTAATTTCTTTGTGACTCACCACTCTTCAAAAAAGACTAATTATGTTTGATACTGAAATATGAAATACAGTGCCAAAATAATCTCTAATTATTTTACGTGAATTTATGTTAATCCCATAATTTATTAAAATGTCTAAATATTCTCTGACTATTGAGTTCTAATACTTCCCGATAAAGACTATTTCGAACTTAATTTAAAAAGACTTAAAACTATTTGACAATTCCATAAACTCTGAGACTAAAACATCCTCGTAAAAATATTCAGCAATATTTTAGCACTTTACTTCTAAAATGTTATTTATTCATTAAATTAAGAGTGACATGCATTTATTTCCCATAAATTAAGAGTGATATTCATATGTAAAATTCAACTTGAGTGTTATACATATAAACATAAAAAATTTAGATGTTAGGTATGTAAGCAAAAAGATTGTTTGGAATATATCTAAACGCCCTATGCTCCAAAATAAATTTATATCCGGACTCCAGACGTAGCTCAACGCGCGGACTCTCAGTAATATACCGTCATGTGTGCTATATCAAGCCCACCTAAAAAAAATATTAAAGTGAAACCGCGGACTTCACAATAACCTAAAATAACTCTAAAATAACATCCACGTTGTCACTTCAATAACTCCCTTGAAATAATATCACAAATGTTATTTCGGGGTTATTTCTAGGTTATTTCGGGGTTATTGAAGAGAAACTTATATATTCAAGTTCAATAACCCTGAAATAACATAGAAATAACCTCTGCGGTGTTATTTCGAAGTTATTGAAGTGGAACCGCGTAGGCTATTTCAGGATTATTAAAGTGGAATATATGTATTTCTCTTCAATAATCCTGAAATGACTCTGAAATAGCGTCTGCAGTCCCACTTCAATAACCCTGAAATAATCTCTGCGATGTAGCACACATGACGACATATTATTGGAGTCCGCACGTAGAGCTACATCAAAAGTTCGGAGTCCGGACAGAATTTTTCCGCTCCATTAGTGCAGCTCTTAAGAATTCAATAGTACAGATCAAAAAAGAAAAAAATTCAACAGTGCAGCTCTCAAGTAGTTTCTCTATGCATAGAATATCCATAACATTGTAGCATTGGGCTGCTACTCAAATGTTACCATTACAAGTGAAAATATAATGTAAAAATCTCAAAGGAAAACAATTAAAACCTACACAAATAGTTACAGAAACCAAGACCAACATATTAATAATACAACAAAGTAGGAGAGACATTGGAGTTCTTACTTGGAAAGAGCTGAGATCTTAGTGATCAAACATAAGGACGATGCTTCAGTTATTGTATTATAAGAGAACCAAAAGAAATTAAAACACAGCTGGGGCATCTACATGCATAGCAAACAATTCTTATGTATCTACATATCTCCCAACTAAACTTTCATATTTACACACAGCACTCAAATCTTTATTATAACATCAAAAATAACATTATTATTGGTTTTTAAAAGTGAAATACACATTTTCATGCATAAATTTAAAACATTTAAGTGTCATATATGCAAATATGAAAGTTTCGACGTGAGATATATAAATACATAAAATTATGTGCTATATATGAAAACTTCCCTCACAATTTAGCTGAACAGTCTGTTTCTGACATCAACAACTGCATCCACCAGACTGTGGCTGTGACTGAGAAGAACTTGCATTGCTAGATTTCAGATTCACCTCGACCATGTCTTCCTGCTTTGTTGATGACAGATTCTCCATCCCCGGCAAGGCTGCCGCGATCTTTCGAAACAGTGCCTGCCAGTTTATGCTCAATTATTTCCAATTGGGAAAAGAATGGAAGAGAATTGTGAGGAATAGACACACAAATAAATGCAGCATCATTTTTAGCAAAAAAGATAATAAGTTCAAAATGATCCCTAAATATTTTAAGTGTTTGTTTTTCTGCCTGAGACTTCCTCAGGTTTTAAATTTAGTCCCTTCGAACTGATTTGGTTCCAGTTCTACCATCAATCTTGCAATTCCTTGCATAAAAGCTGGCGAAAGGAAGCTTTTCAAGAGGATGTTTTGGACTACAAGGCTTAGGAATTCCTTAGTAGACTTTTCTAAAGGACTAGTTGATGGTTGGACCCAACTTATTTTAGTTGAGTCGATCATTTATTAGGTCACTGAGAGCTAAGGATTGAGTACCATTTGAAAGTCATCTTAGATGGTTTGGTCACATCAAGCGCCGATCCTCTGATGATCCGATTAGGAGAGTAGATGTTTTAAACTCCGTTTGAGGCAGCTTATTTGGTGTGGTGGCGTTTTGAAAACGCAACTGACCTGTTTGGGTAAACTGTGTTTTAGTAGCTTATGCGTTTTCAAAACGTTGAAAACAACGTTTTGACACCGCACCTACCTAGGTGCGGTGACAACTTTCTGAATGCAGTCTAACTTTTTAAAAAAAATAAAAAATTATAATAGCTACCGCACCTAGCTTATCGGCAGATTATTTTTAATCAGCTTATCAACAAATTATTCAATAAGCTATATCTGCCCCAAACAGATTAGATTCGACTTATGTTAAGAAAGGCAAAGGTAGACCTAGGAAGGCTTGGGCTTATTGTATAAAAAATGATCTTAATTTATCAGAACTAAATGAAAATATGACACTAAATAGAAAGCAATGGTAAAATATGACACTAAATAGAAAGCAATGGAGAAAAAACATTCATGTAGCCAACCCCACGTAGTGGGATTAAGGCTTTGTTGTTATTGTTGTTATTGTTGTTGTTGTTGTTGTTGAATGTCTTTAAGGGACCCTTTGACATTTGAAACTTTAAACCTAAGAAACTAACCCAAGGACTTAGGAGCCCATAGATCTCTTTGATTCACCCTGTAAACTAGGTTGATAAGGCTAACACTATTAACCTAACCATCTGGTAGAGACCCTTGGGAGCCAACCAATCAAACCTAACACGTCGATGGTAAAGTGGAAAATTCAGAAAATTCTAGCCTAGTGGAGAAAGAGAAGAGTCAAGAGGAAGGAGGAGACCTGTACACAGCAATTTCAAGAGAATCTCACTTGTGAAATCTGGGTTTGTCTTTTCTTTATAGTTCTTGATAAATCATATTGTACATACTACTTTTATGGATGAAATGAAGCTTTTCATGAAGATGTTTAGGATTACTAAGCTCAAATCCATTATTTTAAATTGATATTAACTGTGAGTTTGATAATAAAAGTCCAAAATATCATTATAAAAAGTTTCCCAACACCGTCTCCAGTCCAAAAAGACCAAAAGAAAAATGACAGTGAAATTGGTTCGGTTTTTGTGAATTGGAGGGATAAATTGATTGCTGAAAAAGTCTATAGATTGAGATAGGCGCGCCTAAGAGAAATATAAAGGCTACTTTCATCATTTACTCCAATGACAACATACTGCCTGAAAAATTGATCTTTTAGCAATGACCATGAAGTTATTTCTTTCGAGAATTGAAGAATATAGGGCAAAAAAATGAATTTTCAAATCTGTCTATACGTACCTTAATGTTGAAACCAGCTTTGGCGCTTGTTTCAATGAACATAACACCAAGTTCTTGCGCTTTAGCTTCGCCTTCCTCTATCGAAACTTGTCTGTTTCACCATCCAATAGGAAAGTATTTAACATAAATTACTTCGAATAGCTGCAAGGCTAAACTAACTTGAAAATGAAGCTAAGTAAACCATGAAAAAATTAACATTTCGGAACAAACCACTACGGCAATAAACATCCCAGATTTCTCAAAGGTCACAAAAATCTGACATATAAATAAATAAATAAATATATATATATATATATATATATATATATATATATATATATATATAAGAGTACTGCCCAGTTCTGCTCTCTCGCTTCTCTTATATGCAACACTTTATATTTTTCAAATTAATTGATACAGCAAAAAAAAATTACATTTAGGTTTTTTATGATTTATTTTATTTAAATTAGGATTTTATATTTATTTAATCAGACACGTAGTTTTGAAAATTGTATGTCTGAATTTAAATTATTTAAGATTACATTTAATTCATGCAAGACTAAATTCAAAGTCAAGCATGTAATCTTTATATGTGGGTTTTTCATTTGTAAAAATATTTTTACAAGTCTTTTGGCATGTATTGTGGAATAAATTAGTAAATTATAAACTAGTTGAATTAAAAACTCCTTTCTTACCTTATCTCCACCCTCTTTACTGCTAGATCCAGTTTCTTCTCTCCTATTGTCACGCTGCATTAGGAGTCACTCATACTAGAACAACGGGATGGTCTTCCAAAATTTTGAGGTCTCGTGCAAGATCAAGGGGATTAATTCAAACAGGAGATGAATATTTGCATCTACAATCAAATTTTAATTTAGCCAAGGTTATTTCTTACATGCCTCGAATTTTCACACCTCCCACTTCAAAGGAGTTGGCATCAATGTATACAGACTTTCTAGAAGTAACTCGTAAGAATTTAAAAGGTGACTCCTATAATGTAACACTTTGACCAAAATAAGTTAAATAAATGATTTCCATGGCATAGCACTGTTTTCCATATGATATTTAGTTTACTCTTCTGACCTGTGTATTACTCTAATACCATTCTTAAAGCTCAAACTCACATTCATTGAGATATTGTTCGCTTTGGCTTAATTCGCCTCATAATGTCACAACTCCTAAAAAACACACATCCAAAGAGTGTTCTAATATTAGCATGCTTACCTTTAGAGTTTCTAACAAAATACCAACCACTAAATTAAAAGGCATATTAAAGTTTAGAATTTTTTGTTCACAATACTTAATAGATCTAATATAATTAAAAAAAAAACTACCAACAAAAACATCAAACCACCCCTATCTATCGCTATCTCATAATGATATCCACAAGAATCATTGTGATTCTACCTTCGTAGCAAAGAAGCCACTACAAAAGAAATGGCCAGAGAAACTCCATCCAAGACAACCAATACATCATACATGCATATGAAATATAAAAACCAAAAAAAAAAAAGATCAAAAGCACAGTTTTTTATAGCATACCCCTAATTAACACCAATTGGCATGCATTCCCTTATAAAATAGCTCATCCATACAAATTCATGACTTATTTTTTACGTTTTAATCCAAATTCAAAAATAAAATATAACTTTTCTTCTTATAATAACTACATATCACCATCATTAATATCGACGTTAGTCATAAGCCAACTATTTAGGATAAGCTTTAAAAATCCCCATTTTAGTATTCATTTCTATTCAGTAATTCTTGTGGTGTATAATTCATTTTGCACAAATCTCTGAGTAAATTTTCTATCATGTGATTAATACATTATCTGATCCATTCGTACAGACATGTGAAAGTTGCATATGCATATGCATTTCTATTAATCACAAGATAGAAATTTAACTAATGATTAATAGAATAAATCTCTGTGTACACATGTGATTAATAAAAAATTAATTCCATTATCTGATCCATTCGTACAGACATAGTATTTTTTTATCCAACTAGATAAATCTTGGTATCTTTTATAGTTTTATTCGACCTTATCTTTATATTATTACTTTCTCTGTTATTGTATTAGTCCTAGTTAGTACTTTCACATAAACAACCCCTTTCTCTAACAAGCCACTCCTATATAATCAATTCTCAATATATCCTTCAAAGTTTTGCCACACATGCATTTTAGTCTTGTCATTTCTACTAAACTCAATTAAAAATTTTATCAATCAACACTCAAAACTGTGCAAGATAAACAATCTAATCACAAGTAGAAAATTTTCAGTTAAATCTCTATTATACTTTCTTATTGCATAGTATTCTTAAGATGTTTATCTATTTTAACCACATGGACATAATATAAAAGTTAAGTCCTAATCTATATTCATATTCTTTTGTACAACTGATTCAATATATACTAAAATCCACCACACCTACATACCACTTAGTAAATTAATAATATGCCAATGAAAGTTGCATATGCAATTAATTTTTGTTCTATTAACCATTAGTTCCTTATAAGCATTTAAATAGTTGTTCTAAAATTTCACTCATTATTAATAAAGGTATAGCAGATCAAAACCATACTATTCACAAATCGCATAAACCATGCTAATTCATTTTGAATTTGACAGCTTTGATATATTCTTGCTCTGATTTGGAACTCTTTGATGACTTAAAAAGTTTAATGCTAATTAATGTTTCAGCATACATATCTTAACAAGCTCAACATAATTTTTTATATCTTTTTTTTATTATGGTGCTTCAAATTAGCTCTCATGATAATTGGCCATATGCATTTTCAATGTCAATTAAAACCATTAATAATACTTTAAATATTTCCAATTCATTTAATAAACTATTTTCTCACAAAAACTACAACAATAAGAGCTTCACTTAACATTAAGCCAAATTGAACATTTGATATTGGTGTGGTTTTCTAAACATATGTTATATCATCTTCTCCTACATCTTCCTAATATGAGTCGCAAGTCCATTGATTACTATAATCTTCAAAATCTTTTTTTGATATAAATATTACTATCAAAATACTTCTTCAATCTTTTGGGAATCTCTTAGGGGCTGCTTAGTTTGTTGCATTATGGTGTTAAGTAAACAAAATGTAGGCGTTTCTTAAATTTCAGCTTTCGATTGGATGGAAATGGTGTAAAGTTTAAAATTTTGGTGAATTTGGAATTCATCCTATAATTTAAAAACAGTGTATTCTGAAATCATTAGATTTGGGTGATTTCAAAAAAAACTATAAACTATAACTCGCCGCCCACCACCCGCCTCTGACATAGCTCACCGCCTATCACCAACCACCACTGACCACCGCCACTTACCACCACCTGTCACCAACTGGAAACCACCACTAGTCAATGCCCTCCACTAGTGTCTGCCGCTTTCACTAGTCTACCGACATCTGCCATCTGGCGACCGTCACCAGCCCCACCAACTGTGTTTTACACTGATTTCATTTTTCATCAAGCTAAACAAAAAAAAAACTCCTATATTTACTTTATATTGAACCTATTAACTTCAACATATTTCAAATACACTACATTTCAATTAAACCAAGCGCCCCCTTAAACATTAAAATTTTAGTGAAAAAAATTGTGGCAAACTACAAACTCACAACTTCTCAAATGTCAAGTAATACCTCATTTTTCACTTAATCTTTATCTTTGAGCATCTACTTCAGCTAATACTTAAAGGTCATGATAATTAAGTCATACTGAAAAATTTTCTTGCATAAAATTTTCACTAACAAATTTTCAAGATATTCTTTCATCTCCCTTTATAAGGCATCTAATTTTCCCAAGTTTACTAAATCTATTATCTTAGAATTGACCATTATATATAATTTCTTTACCCCTCCTTTGGGAATTGATCAATAATAAAATTAATAAAAAATGACGAGTTTTCTTTGCTCGTTATCGTCTTCACAAGTCTTCAAGATTCCTTATAATAATTATAAGCCCCAATAATATTTATCTTTTTATTTTTTCATGTATATTATTCACTCTAAACAAACAAATATTTAAGGAAAAAAATACAACGTTTAGTTTGGCAAAAGAAATGTTCCTAGGAAATCACCTATGTTCTTACATATGTTACAAAAATGAGTTCACATGTGCCAAAAGTTTTGTAATTGTTTTTTGTTTAAATTACCATTGAAGTATTGATTCCTCCACCTAAGATTTCATTATATTTTATTCTTACCTCATGACTACCTTCTTATGAGATATTCATTTATCAAACTTTATCAACCAACTCCTCATCTACTATATGTTCTTCCCCCATTTTGGAATCTTCTCTTCCCAATAATAAAAAATAAATAAATAAAACCTAATTTATAATTTATATTATTCCGCCATCCATCAATTTCATATAGATTTTTAATTCTCAAATTCAATATATTCTCCATGAATAAATACATAAAATAGCCCACAAGCTCAAGCCTCTCCACTCAATTAAGCTTTATCACAATATCAAGTTCTCGCTCTCCAACACAGCAAGTAGACCCATTGTTCTCTCTAGCAACTACAACCTCATTTTTCAATGGCTTGAGAATTTATTTGAATCTCTCTAAAGTTAAAAATCAAGTAACAAGCACATCCTCCCTATAATTAATCTTCTCCTTTGTCGACCTCATTAATTTAGAGCCAAAGCAAAATAGTGCTCATCTAAAACAGGTGGCTCCATAATCTATTTAACTCACTCAAAGCTTAAAAAAACTAGCCTCAAGTCCTTTCTCCCTCCAATCAATCTTCCCCATCATCATCCTCACCACTTGTCACAACTTAGGATCAAAGCTAAATAGTTTGTATCTAGAACGTGGCTTGACAACTTATTTGATAGTCTCAAAACTTAAAAATCTAGCCGCAAAGGCCATCCTCCAATCAATCTTTTTCTTCATTTACTTTGGCACTCGCCGTCAACTTAAAATTAAAGCTAAACGGTTCTCACATAAAACAATTGCCTATTATTCTTCTTGTCTTCATCTACACTATTGATCCTAGTTGCAGATGGGCTCCAAACTTTAACTAATGAGTAATGCAACTTCCTTCTCCATAGTAATCCATAGTATAGAATATCCCCCGTTCTACAATACAAACCCAAATCTTAACTTTATTTGATTGGTCTGACTTAAGATGATCTAAATCCACTCACTAATGCTATTGATGCACATTGATTAAAGAAATAAAAGTAAAATTGTGGAAAAACACAAGGAAGTGATGTATGATTCCATCAATCTTCATATCATCAAGAAGGAGACAAAAAAAAAATCCATAAGATTTATATTTGCAAGCTAATCACTTCCTCTTACTACGAATCAGAGTGCCTTAAGCTCACATTTAGAACCCTCTCCTCTTTTCATGATGACACTCCCTATATCAAGTTCTTCTCAAAGCATGTATGGACTTTCTCCACAAGGGCGAGTCTAAGAAAGTCACTAACTAATAATTTTTCAAAAACCCTTACAAGTCTTTATATTATATAAATCCACACTCCCATCAACCAAAAAATAAAATCCTAAGTCTACTATTGTTCTTAGTAGCATCCAATCGCAAACCATATGTACCCTCCTTCGCCGCACAAATTTTAAGATGTGCAATCTACACACAATCCTAGATCCCCAGCTTTCAGCTTAAAATACATAACTCACGATTCATTTACAATGCAAGCCCAAATTCATGTTCTCTCAGCTACATAGACAATTCTACAGCCATACCTACCAAAACCCTTAAATTGCCACAGTTGCAACTATTGTTAAAATTGGTTCTGAAGTGGCTTTAGAGAGTTATTTAAAATTGTTGCTGGTAAAATAGTTGAATGTTTGTTTGGAAATAACAGTTATCGAGCTATTATTTAGAAATCAAAAAATTATCTTTTGGTTGGTTTAGTAGTTGGTATATTCAAATTTGGGATAAATGCCTCTTTTCTCACCTTAAAAATTCTAATGAGCAAGCTAACAATACTATGTTAAAAATTTACCCTTAGATTGTTTTGTTTTGAAATAAATAAAGAACCTAATTGTCCCGTATAAAATATCAAAAAGCTAACACAAATATAGCAAAAAAATTTCCATAATAAAAACAACATAATTACACATGCATTTAACATTCACTCTACAAAATACCCTAGAAATAATCACATGGTCTAACCATACAATGTTGTGCCAATCACATTTATCTAGAGCTGCGTCTCACTAAACCCTTCTCCATCCCTTCATGTACTTATTTCATCTAGGGAATTTTCTACAGTCCTGCCAATGTCATGTCCATGTGCTGTTGAAGGCATAAAGCTTGGATCATTGTCATATTCAAGAAAACTTTCAAGATTCCAATGATAACTTTTTAGAGTTAAGATAATTTTCTTAAAAATTAATGAGAAATCATCTGGTTAAATTATGTACCTAACTTGTGCCATGAATCATGCTTTGTTCAAAAATTAAAAACTCTGCGCCTTTCTTGTAAGCCTTAATTCTTTATAGATTTGGCTTAATAACTTTATCATTTCGCAAAAACAGCACACTAAAGTTGATTACCTTTTATCAACAAGATCGGTTTTGTTCCCAACAAGAACAATAATAACATCACTGCCCCTCTCCGTGCGGACCTCATCTATCCACTTTGCTGTGTTCAGGAAAGATTGACGACCTACATAACAAAAAATGAAGCACTTTAAAACTATAAATTATTGGCAAGGTAAACATCCAAGAAGCTCAAAATTAATAAAAGCCGCTTAAATGCAAAAAATATACTTATAAGTTGAGAATTTTGTCCACGTATAAAACTTCTTAAAGCCATAGAACAACTATTCTATATGCATAATATTAATGTTTAGTAATAAACATACTCGCAACATCATACACAATGACCGCGACAGAGGAGTCACGAATATAGCTAGGAATGAGACTCCTGAACCTCTCCTGCCCTGCAGTATCCCTGTAGATAAATTAAAAGTAATTCTTAAGGGGAACAAAAACTTTAAATCCATTAATAACAATGTTCATCAAATTACTCCAGACAGGGCAGCAAGAGAACTATTTCCCAGATCCAGACAATTAATTTTGGTAAGCATAAAATTAATTCAATGGTTTGTCAATAAGCCCTATCATCTAATTGAAGGAGTACAAAATACCCATAAAATGGGTAGATATATTCGTGTTCAAATACTAGAAAGGAAGGGAATGGACAAAAGTAACATTGTTAGAAGCTGTGCAAAAAGGTTTGCAAGAAATAGATCTAATTAGATTTAACTCCGGCTGCAGCACTCACATAGATGAATAGAGAAAGAAGATTCATTAGGGCAAGGTTGATGATGATGAAGAAGAAGATAAAGAGCAAATGTTTCTCACAGGCGTCCATCTCTATTGAGTATTTTTAAAACTTAGGTAATTTTTCAAGACAATCATCACATTTAATATGTCTTTATACTTAAATATTTCAAAAAAAATATTAGACTCATCAAATAAACTATCCTATTTAGAAATTCAAAACATAACATATATTTCTAGTACAGGTGAATGAAACAAATGAGCATGAAAATATACCCAATATATGTGCTTCCATAAGACTTTATATCCCAATCAGCCCATCCTAGATCCAACAACAACAACAAAGTCTTAATCCCACTACGTGGGGTCGGCTACATGAATCATTTTTCTCCATTGCGTCCGATTTAGTGTCATATTTTTATTTAGTTCTAATAAATTAAGATCATTTTTAATACAATAAGCCCAAGTCTTCCTAGGTCTACCTCTGTCTTTCTTAGCACAAGTCGAATCTAAAACATCTACTCTCCTAATCGGATCATCTAATGGTCGACGTTTAATATGACCAAACCATCTAAGACGACTTTCTCTAATTTTGTCTGTCACAGGAGCTACACCAACCCTAGACTCAACAACTCTAGGAAGAGCTACACCAGCCCATCCTAGATCCGAGATAGCATTAATAATTTTATAATATAACTATGTTCACAAAGTCTATGATCACCGTAAATTTTAAAAAATTGCATCGAGACTATAAATTTGAGTTTGAGGTGTCAAAACTTTTAAATTTAAAGTTCAATTTTAGTTTTTGAAACTTGAACTTAATTTTTAAATTTAGTTTAGTGAAAATTTTTAGTTATTACACTTCGAGTAAAGATTTAACATAGGTGGGAGTCTAAAAGAACATTTTGTGAGGCTAAAAATTCTGTTTTTAATCTTTATAATATATTATATACTAAGAAGGGTGAAAAATATATGCATCAACTAGCCAAACAAAGAGAAAAGAAAAGTAAAGATTTAACTCAAGTAAAGTGTATTAAATATGAAAATCAAAAAGTGATTTTCTTATAAAAAGATATTTAATATAGGTGAGTGAGTTATTTTGATAAACTTTTTAATGAAGTTTTTGAAAATATGATTGACTTTAGTGATCTTAATATCTTGAATAATAATAAGACGTTTCATCTTTTTTTGTCACATTAGTAAAAAAGAAGTTGATGAGGCTTTAAGGAAAACCAAGGGTGGAAAGTCTGTACGACCTGATGATATCCCAATTGAAGTGTGGAAATATTTATGACATTTGAGAGTTTCTTGGTTTACTAAACTCTTTAATATTATTTTAAAAACTAAAAAGATACCTAAAGAGTGAAGGAAGAGTACTTTGGTCCCATTTTTAAGAATAAAGCGAATTATAGAGGAATTAAGTTAATGTGTCATACTTTAAAATTATGGGAGAGGGTAATTGAAATAGGTTAAGACGTATTAAAAGGATTTCTCATAATCAATTTGGATTTATGTCGGGCAGGTCTACTATGAAAGCTATACTTTTATTGAAAGGTTTGATGGAGAAGTTCTAAGATAATAAGGAGAATCTACATTTGATTTTTATTGATTTAGAAAAAAACTTACAAAGATATCCTTTGGAAAGTTCTTGAGAAGAAAGGCGTTGATATGACTTATATTCAAGTCATTAAAAATATGTATACTAGAGCTATTACTTATGTTCGAATTGAAGGAGGATTGACCAAATATTTTCCTATTTCTGTTGGATTACATAAGGGCGATGCTTTAAGCCCATATCTTTTTGCTTTAGTTATGGATGGTCTTACTGGACATCTACAAGAGAATGTACCTTGGTGTATGTTTTTTTGTTGATGATATCCTTCTCCTGGATAAGACAAGAGAAAAAGCTCAGAAAAAACTGGAATTATGGAGGTCTACATTGAAGTCTAAAGGCCTTCATTTAAGTAGAACTGAAATTGAATACATGGAATGTAATTTTAGTAGTAGCTCTAGTGACAGAAGTGCGACTTTGGGTGATCAAATTATTAAAATGTGTGAACGATTTAGATATCTTGATTTTGTTGTTCAAAGCGATGGTGATATAGATGAGGATGTTAATAGTAGAATTCAAGTTGGTTGGTTGAAGTGGATGAATGCTTCGGGCCTTTTGTGTGATAGAAAAGTAACGCTTAGATTGAAAGGAAAATTTTATAAGACGGTAGTGAGACCTGCAATGCTCTATGGTGCTGAATGTTGGCCTTTCAAAGAAAAGTATAATGATAAATTAAGTGTTGCTGAGATGAGAATGATTAGGTGGACGAGTGGCTTTACGCTTAGAGACAAAATGCAAAATGAATATATCTGTGATAGGGTTAGTGTAGCTTATATGACGGACAAAATTAGAGAAAGTCGTCTTAGATGGTTTGGTCACATTAAACGTCAACCATCTGATGACCCGATTAGGAGAGTAGATGTTTTAGATTCGACTTATGTTAAGAAAGGCTGAGGTAGACCTAGAAAGACTTGAGCTTATTGTATAAAAAAAGATCTTAATTTACTATAACTAAATGAAAATATGACACTAAATAGGATGCATAGGAGAAAAACGATTCATGTAGACGACCCACGTAGTGGGATTAATGCTTTCTTGTTGTTATTGTACACTCTGAGCTCTATTTATATGTCAAGATAACGGTTAGGGAGGCATTTTTTCCTTATTTAGCAATGTTTTTTATTTGCGAGTTCTTATGGAAGCACAAGTCCAAAATAGTCCCCCGAATATTAGCAAATGGTCAATTTACTCACGAAATTTCATAATGCTCCAATTTAATCTGACTAATGAAATTAATATGAGTTAGTAACTTAGTGCCTATGTTGATCCAGTTAATTTAACGAACATGCTTCACTTATTGAGGACAATTTGGCCACATTAAAATTTTATAATTTATGAAAACTATTACGACCTTGTTGCTCGTCACTTCGGCCACTTGAACCTTCGCAACTTTTTCACTTGCACCAGTGAACTTGGCTACTTCTTTGTTGTGACCAAGCATCTTCACTGCTTCGTAAGTTCACCCGCAACCTTGGCTTCGACCTAAAGAAACCTTGAAAAGGCCCTACTTCGACCAACGTCAATTCGACTAGCAGAAATAGCAGTCGAAGCCCCAAAAGCATGCATAGTCATGACAATCAACATGCAAAGGAGAAGAGGATTTTGTCTGAGAAGCAAGTAACCTTGTATTTCCCTCAAACCCCTCAATGTTTTGGTTTCTAATCAGATTTAAGAAAAAATGGAAGAGAAACAGGATTTAATTTTTTGTAGGATTTAAAGTTGTCATTATTGCTATTTGGCAAGACATAACTCCTACTTAAATCCCGCTCACGCCCTACTACTAAACAACCACATATCGTGCAAGAGAGCAGGAGAGAGACTAAAACATCAACATTTTTTGTGCAACCAAACTAGAGTGAGTCTAGGGTATTAGTGCATGTAAGTCATTTCTGTGTGTGGGCAAGACATGGTGGTCAACAACAAAAATGGCTAACAGAGCAATCGATAACCACCTTGGTTCATCGAAGTCGAGTTCAGGTGTGAGTTATTTCAACATTTTTTTCAATTTAACTTACATCCAAAGAAAAAAAAGTCTCACTTTCAAATTGAAAATCTTAAGATGGTAAGTTTATTTCTTGTAAATTTTTTTATATTATGTTGTGGCACTTTTTATATTATGTTGAATTATTATATTTAATGATTTTTTAACCGAGCATAAGAGAATCATAATGAGATGAACCCAATAGAAAAAATGAAGTACATAAAGTTTACTCTAAGTAGCTTAACGATACCAACTTCTCATAATTTTTTGGTAATTTGCATGAAATGATTGGTATTAAACTACGAAATATCGAGGAAGTAATAAAGGCATAAAAGTAAACAAGATGAATTGTTATGATGATGATGATGATGAGAATGATAAATGAGAGTTTTTTTTTCAATTAAGAGATGTTGATTAATATCAAAGCTCATAAACAACATTAACATTAGATGTGTCCACATAAGAATAGTCTAATAAAAGACTATTAAAAAGCAACAAATAAAATTGGGGCAATTACATACATAGCACCTGAAACATTGTTATTTACAGCTCATCCATTTTTCAAAGTCTCACTCAAATATCAAATCCATGATAAAATCCCAACCCGTATTTTTTATTTTTATCAAATTCTCAATAGTTTGATCATGACACGCGTAAATACATTGTTTCAGTAGTTCAAAAATATTATCTGGGTGCTAGAGTTTGTAAATAACAATGTTTTGGGTGCTATGTATGTAATTATCCCAAAAAAATTTTAAAAAAAAATTTGTGCAACACATCGATTACTAACGTGACATTTTGTTTGTTACAAGCCCACACTTTCAAGAGAAAGAAATGTAAACTTAATGATACTTGGAGGATATCATAAGCTATCAAATTAGCTTTAGAGTTTTTTTGTGTAAGCTTTGATTTTTATGTTTCGAAGGAAACTATGAAAAAACATGTGTAGTGAGATTTTTGCATTTTTGTAGCTTTGCACTCGATGAAAAAAATGTTTTGGGTTTGATAATATGCATTCAATGCAATGACAATGTTACAAATTGAAAAATTTTATCAAAGACAATTTTTATAGTACATATTCAATTGATCTTCTTTCCATAAATCTTTTTTTTCCTTCAGTAAATAGCATTTCTTTTTAGACAATGAATACAAAAATAAAAGGGCATAATGTTAAAGGGGAAAATTTAATCCAAAAAAAAAATTATAATTAGAGACCTATATTAAAATGACTAAAGTAAATAAATTAATCATTAAAGATAGAAATATTTTTGCTTGAAGATAGAGAAAGATATGAAAATAATTTTGTGCATACGATTTTTCACTCATTAATATATTACAAAAATATTTTTAATCAAGGAAGAGAGAAAATTAATTTTACATGAAAATATGATTTGTACCTCCTTAATTAAATGCCAAAATAATTTATTACACATGAAAATAGAGAAAGGAAAAAATTATTATTCTAAAAATATCCTCAAAGTTAACTGATTGGTGTTAAGCTTAATCATGAAATTCAGTCTAGGGACTGATTGGGTCAAATTTTCAATAGTTTTGGACTAGATTGAAGTGCCATTAAACTTTGGGACTAAATTAGCCACTTTTTAATAATTGGAGGATTATTCCAAGTATTTGCTCCTTTATGTGGCATCCTTGCAAGTTTTTTTGTTTAGAAGTTTAGCTCTATTGAGGCTCCTTCCAAAAATTTTCTTCTTCCTGTGTAATCTAAATTCATTTTATAACAATAAATTTAAGTTTAGTGCATGTGAAAATATGATTCTATGTTGAGTAAAATTTCCCTTCAGATGTGTAAATCATCCTTCATCGAATTAAACAATTTCATCAAGTGTAATAATTGCTTTTATGATGACTTCTTTTCCTATTTTGCACTTCTATTCCCTCCCCTAGGTCTTCTACTTTTTAATCTTAAATTATTTTGGTTGCTAAACTTCAATTAGAAGTTAGACTTTCTGATTTAGAATTTTATAATCATGATTTTTAATATAATAACACAAACTTTTCTTTTGTATTAAATTTTAGTATTTTTTTAGTTTTCAAATAATTTTTTAGAAAATTTGTAAACTGTAATTTCGGATGTTCGTCACATCACTACCACTTTGAATGTGAAAATCTCTCTTCTTTAGGAATTAACCTTTTCAATTAAGGGTTTGTTTGGGGCAGCTTAATAGGTGCGGCGGAATTCGACGTTCGCTTCTGATTATCTCTGCCGCTCCAAATCGCGATTATGAAATTCCTTAATACCTGCCGAAGCGGGATGGAAGCCGCGTCCCGCGTATTTTATCGCGTTAGGGTAAAGAATTTCGTAGGTGCCCTTCTCTCCCTCGCGCTAGCCCTCCCGATCTCTCTTCTGCTCCTCGCCCTCGCCCTCTCAATCCATGGTTGCTTCCTCACTATCACTGCGCAACTCCATTTCCTCGATCTCTCTACTCTCCCTCATCCTTGCCGCCTTTGTTTTCTCCACATCATTGGCCTACCAGCTCGGCAGCGTCCGTGGATGGGGGAAAGGGTTGGAGGATGGACCGATATACCCGAAGCTGCTTCGAACCTAGAAGTGCGAGATCTAGGGCGCTACTCCGTTGATGAATACAATCGCCGACTCTGAGGCCTCGGGAATGCCCCCATCGCCTTCTCAGACAGCCACCACCTTACCTTTGATGTTATCGTTGTCGCCCGCGGTGGTCTTTCATGCCAGCCACCACCTTACCTTTGATGTTATTGTTGTCGCCCGCACTTGGATCCCTGAACCCAGCCACGATCTCATTTCTTTCACCCCATCCGATGACTAGCTTGTTCTGTGCTTTCTCTTACGTATGTGCAGGTTCCTGTTTTCTTTAGCTGTTAACACCTTTCCTATGCTTTGTGATGATGATGAAATTTCTGCTGTCTATGTTTGCTCTGTGAATACATTTCGGATTTGAACTTCACTGCTTGGGAGTAATTTGGTTGGCCTTTGAGAGCATTATAGTGTTATGTTAGAATTATAGTACTATGTGAGAATTATAGTGCTATTTAAATCTGTTTTTCGGTTCATAGATATATAATCTTTCAGATTTGGTTAATAAAATTTCCGTGAGTTTCCTTCTGTGGATGTAGGCCACTGACCGAACCACATAAATCTGTTTTATCTATTATTTTTCATAAATAGTCATGTTGCAATCAGCTTAACCAAATAGGGGTAGAATAGTCATTTATCCAACAACAACTCTCAGTAAGCTGTTCTGAATAAGCTGTCTCAAACAGCAAGTCAGTTTATTCTAATAATCTGCAGATTATCAGAATAATCTACTTATCAGCAGATTATAAATAATCAACAGCTGTCCCAAACAGACCCTAAGTGTGATGCTTGCTTTTGTGAGTACTTTCATATTTTGTACATTCATATCCACTCATTCAGCTTCTATGTTTACATTATCTTTTCTTGTTCTTTGTTAAAAATATGAAAAAAAATAGTCAAACGCAATAATATGAATTCCTTTTGGTTGCTAAACTTTTAGTTCGGAGTTATAGTTTTATGATTCATTTTTTTATGATAATATTTTTTAACAAAACATAATATATATATATATATATATATATATATATATATATATATATATATATATATATATATATATATATATATATATATATATATATAATATATATCGCAAGCTTTCTTGTGTATCCCATGTCAAACATCGGCAATGAAGATTCAAATTTGATAGAAGTTGAACAAACTAAAAGACTTATCCAAAAGATTAGCGTAACATAGAATATATTTTGTGCCACATGTTTAATGTAGCTCATTCAGTTGCTCAAAATAAAATTTGAAATTTATATATAAAAAAATTTATGAACATAATATAAATAGATTCACGTATTTTATATTTCATCTTAATTTGGTACTAGACAAATTTGCATAGACAAGTCATCCTCACTCCTAGGCTTCCGCAAAATATAAAAAATTTTAATAAACATGTTCCTGAAATTCCTTACACCATCAATTTGGCCAAGAAACATATTGAATATATGGTAATTAATCAACTAAGGATGAAAACATATTATTGGTATGATTTTCAAATTCAAATGCCATTATATACATTTTTTATTCAAAACCATTTGATTGCTTTACTTTTTTTCCTTACCAAATTTATTCATTTTAATAATGGCCCATTCGAAGACAAAGTATAATAGCACCCTTTATTCAAGCATACACAATTCTCTAGAATTGCATAAGCTTTGAATTTGAAACAGCACCCTCAAGGGCTTATGTTTCAAAAAGGCTTCAATTAGGCTCGGTGATTTATTGATTTTTCATACTTTTACAAGGGTAGGTTTTGCTAGGCCTATTAGTCTTTGCATTGTACTCAAAGAAAGAGTTTTTATTGAAATTAATATGCTTCAAAATATATCATTCTATAAACAACAAAATTTGACAAGGGTAATTACTAGTTCATTTTGGGTAATAGTGCTTACTTTATAATTTATATGTATGCTAGGCGCATATCCTCCTACGTAAGACTTAGCTGAAGCTCACCTGGGTTGGTTGTAATCGCTTATGAGAAGGCTATGTGTTGGATTGAAGAGTCCATATAACCAATTGAAGACAGAGGTTTGTGTCATGGTGAAGACAAAGGGTCCATTCATGAGCTAAGAAAAAGGCAAATTGCATACATTTTGCCTCCTAATTTGGAAACAAATTAAATCCAAATGAAAAGCTTACTTACACTCTCAAGAACAAAAGATATGACTATCAATCATATCAACTTATAAGCAAAAAACTTTCTCAACGCATCTAAAATATAAACAAACTCATGTGTTGAGCATTTAAAAATAGTTTAAAATATTTTGGAAGTATCTAGTTGAGTAGAGTTGGTAATTATGATATCATAAAGGGACTTGAATACAATCAGTTATCAAGGCTTAGTTTAATCTCCAATGGAAATAAGATTGAAATTTTAATTTGATTTATTCTTAAAATATTTATGCATTACATGTATTTGATAGCCGCTATAGTAATAATCATGCACACGACTTCAAAATTTTGGTATGCATATTATTGATATATATAACAATTTATATATTTTTCTAAATATTTTACAATCATTTCACCCCCTCCCTCCTTTTTCGGTCATGTTAATAGGCTAAACCCTTCATCAACTTTCAAAACAAAAACAAAAATATCGGATACATTATTAAAATGAATAAATTTGGTAAGGAATTTAAATATCTTAGTCATCTAAAAGGGAAAAAAGCAATTTGGCTTGTTTTTGAAAGAGGGGCTAAGAACAGAGAACTAGCCATCAACAACAAGAGACTCAATTAAGGAGGCCTTAATATGATTCAGAATTCATTTCAGCTCCTCTCGAAAAAATACATATAACATTTTCTAACCATTCTGATTTCATTTTATCCTTGTGTTACAATACTAAGAAGGTTATTATAGATCAAACACCCCTATTTATTTTTTTCAAGGTAGCAATAATAGTTTTTTATATGTATTTATCTTTAACTAAAATTGCACTATCATAATGCACCCAGTGCGATTAACGTTTATGTATCTCTTACGCCATGGCTATTTTATATTAAACTCTTTCTCTCATTCCTTAATACCAAGTTTAATAAATAAATCATTATTGGCCTTGCTTACCATCCTCTTTATTTAACTCCTTTAAAAATCAATCTTAGCATGGGATAGGAAAGTACTAGTATGATAAAATATGTTTTAATTGCTACACAAAGAAAAGGTTATTTTGGTTGAAACACTGTAAATGCAATTAAAACTTATGCGATACATGAAATAAAAAAAAGCCCAACAAGGTCATTGCAAATCTAACCAATAAATTACCAAAATGCCTAGCATATCATTAGCAAGGGAAAGAAATGCATCATTTATGCTACTCGGAGGAAAGCTTGAGTTCAATGGTGGTAACTTAAATTTGGATCCATCTATTTCTCTAGTTCATAAGAGTTACTAAAGAAAAGGAGCAAGAAAAGAGAGTGGAATTATTGAAGAAAGGTGTGACAATATTATAAACTCACCAAAGCTGCAGCCGAACAGTTCGATCTTCCAAATACATCGTCTTCGAAAGAAAATCAATCCCTATAGTAGCCTGTTAATTCATATAGAAAATATAGTGCTGACTAAAAAAATCCAAAATAACTTGAAGAAATCAATATATAAAAAGTGATGAATACAAAAGTTAAATCACAAAAGAATTAAATGCTACAAAACATACATCCATGTATGCATGCAAGTGCTACTAAAAAAATTTAACATGCTAAACATGTCTTCTGAATGTTGATAATGTTGAAAGAATTTAATACTTCTCGGAGAGATAAAATATTCTCCAATAGATTTTATTATAGGTGTATGTATTTATGTGCATGTGCCTAAATGAGCCGAATCGAAATTCCACTTATGAGTGAATTCCATCATAAGAGGCCGATGTCAGGAAGCTTGAAATATTATATATCACTTTTCGAGGGCAAAAGAAACTTTCTAATTCACTTATATCAAGGGGTGTAATCGAGCCGAGCCAAACCGAGCCGAGTACAACATTGTTCAGAACTGACTTAGTATAATTATATGTTGTTTATGTTCAGCTTGAGCTTGTGTCGAGCTTTCATAAATAGTTCAAGTTTGATTTGTTTAACTTTGTCAATGGTTGAACTTGATTTGTTTATGATAAGTGAACGAGTATTTAAACGAGCTAAAAATTCAAACGATAATATGGATTTTCATGTAAAAAAATTTAATAAATCATTTTGCAATTCTAATCACAGCTACTAATTTATAGATCGTGAACTCTATAATCTTTGAACTTTACTAATTAACTACAAAATTCTTATTGATAGGACAATAATAATTCAAATTTTGTAAGTGAAAGAACTAAAGTGAACATAAAAGTTATATGGATGATCATTTACTAAATCATATTAATAAAAAAATAATAGCAATAATGTTGTTGGTAATTGCAATGTGCTAGTCATAAAAAATAAACTTATTACTTTCGAGGTTATGAAAACTCCACAAAAAAATATCTTTTGTCACTCTCTTTAAATGTAAATATCTCATTCTAAATTACCATTAATTTATTAATAAAAATATATATAATTATTAATTAAATTAAAATATTATTGATATAATAATATATTACTCTTAAGTCTATAATTAAATAAATTCTAAGTAACTAAATTTTATATAAATAATATATCATTTATATAATACGAGTTATTATAGAGCTTACTATTGAGTACTTAACAAGTTACTTGTTGAACAACAAACGAACAAATTCGATTATGTTCAAGTTTAGTTTGTTTAAGCTTTGAAATTTTAAATTTTATTCAAGCTTGTTTATTTACTAATTTGAACGAGCATGATTGAGTCTTAATCGAGTCGAGTTCAAGTTATTCATCGAGTGCATTGATTCATTTACAACACTACTTGTATCTAAACAAACAAGTAATGGATTATTAAACATCACGTAGTAGTACTATATTTGAAAGAGAATCCAATGCATGGTGCAAAATATGCTACTATACTTAACAAATATTTCTCAAATTGAATATTCTATGATTTAAAAGTCTTAAAATAATTTTTCTAAATTACGAATATGAAGAAATTTGGAGCTAATATGGTGTACGCTTCATCAAAAATTCAAAAATTGTTAAAAAAGAACATTATCAATCAATGATAAATTTTTTAGACTTCTTCTCAACAAATTGAATCACTAGATTACATAAATGGAAATCCCAATGCATAAGGGATTTTAAATAATCTAAACTCATCTTAAGCTATTGAAATTCAAGTGGGTAAGCTTCAGCAGTGCCGCCATAGTGTAGGGGAAAATGGAATTTCAAACAATCAAAATTCACCCTAAAGTTCATAAATAAACGTGGGCAAAGGCACAAACTAAAACCCAAACATGATATATGACTAAAGGAGATACAAAAAATGTAAGAGTGAGCACTCATTTACCTCAATAGAAGTGTAAATAAGTAGGTCTTGCAATAAAAATTAAAAAGTAAATAATACAAGTAGGTGTTGCAATCTAAGTAAGCCTCGATAGAGATAATGAGCATTGACAGAAAGACTTGGGGATCATAATAGGATTGAAAGGACGCAAATTCCAACAAAATTCAAATAAGTTTGACAAAAGCATGCTTGGAATCTAGCAGACAGTGCAAGAAAAAAACCAATTATAAATAATTTTAGCAAAATATAGTATGCCAAAAGTTTTCATGGAATAGTTATCATATAAATAGATGTGAACTGTTATTTTCAGCTATATCCCTGGTGCCAGAGTATAATTCTATGGAAAAACTCAGGTTGCCAAAAAAAGAAAGCATCTTAGGGGACTTTTGTTCACTTATAATTTACAAAAAACATATATTGAATTTTGATTAGATTTGTACTATGATGACTAGATTTGATGTATTTAGAAATGAGCACTGATTTTAAGCAACAAAAAAGTTCCTAAAAAAGTTCAAATAATGTTTTCAACTCCATGACAAAAATTAAGTTAAAACAAAATCATCTTGATCAAGAACATGTTTTATTTTTCTATGCCAACAAATGACTATATAATTAGTTAATAAACAATAGAGTAGTGTAGCGTGATTTCATATATTTAATCTTTAAGCAAATAATAGCTAAATTCTCAGCATTCCTATATAGAATTTTAGGACAAAATAAATAAACCTAAAGATATCTCCAAATTTACGTTCAACTTGCATTCTTGTTTTATATTTCCTTCGTACATGAACAATAAATGCATTCCTTTAAGTTCTAAACATAAAAAATAGCAATATTTATGTATATACCATTCAATTCCTAGGTATTTACATATCTAACACCTAAACTTCAATTTTTACAAATATAAAATCGTAACAACGCATGAAAATGTGTATTTCACTTTTTAAAAGTTAAAATGATAATACTTTTTATGTGATATAAAACATTTGGGTCGTATAAATGTATAACGAAATGTTTTGGAGTTGGATATATAAATGCATAAGAATTGGGAGGTATGTATGTAAATGCCCCATTTCATAATTTTTTTTGGGGGGCATTTGCATACACACCACCAAATTCCTATGTATTTACATATCTAAGATCTCAACTTTAATTATTATATTTCATATCATCCAATCTTTCATATCACATCAAAAATGCCATCATTTTAACTTTTAAAAAATAGAATACACCTTATCATGCATACGGTGCATGTATTGTAAAAATTAAAGTTTAGGTTTTAGATATGTAAATACATAAGAACCATTAAAAATGTATATAAATCTTCACAATTGATGTTGACAAGAAAATGAAGCAGCGTTGATCCGGATATCTAGCGGCCCAAAATGAAGAAAGTACACAAACGAAAGCCCACCAACAAAAAAACATAAAGCCCTTTTATCCGATCAGATGTAGCCATCCGAGTCAAATGCGAAGGACAACCAAGCCAAGAGAACAAAAAGACGACCTATCAATTTGAATCTGGACCAATTGAACTAAAACAAGACATATAAACAACCAAGTTAATCAGTACGAGATAGTCATCAAATGAAGCAACCTACCTTCTGGTAGATCCTACCCAAATAAAGAACAAATTCCTCAATATCATAAGCCAACCCGCAACGCCCAGAGACTCCTCATTAAGGATCAAAAATCAACAATACAGCAGAGTTTTATAGTCATCCTGCAGACTCCCCTCATTGAGAAACGAACTACCTATCATTTTATGGTGATTTGTACTCTATCAGATGGTTTAGTCTCGCTCTGCCGGCAAAAACTCCTCATCCAAAGATTAAGGATCGACAGTCATACCAGATAAACCAATCGGCAAAGTCTAACAGATCGAACCAGTTCTATTGATCTGAAGTCACTTGAGCTCAACTGATTGACAACGCCAACTCAGTCTAACCAATTAGACTTGCCCTACCGAGTTGAAGTCATACTAGCTAGTGATATACTCATATATGTAAAATACCTAGAATATTTTGTATAACCCTGATTAAATCAGTGACAAATATTAATATATTGTACTATTTCCCCTATAAATACAGAGATTATTTTATGAAAAAGATACCAAAGACGACGCATTCATGTTCATTATTGTTCATTCTTCTCTTCATTTCTCTCTCTTATTTCTTATGTTCTATTTCTTGAAGCGTGATTCACGGAAAAATCAGGATTCAAAATATCCTAAGCCGAGTTTAACAACAAACTGAAAGATCTCGTTTTGAAATCAGCTAGAAAGCTCAAAACCCTAGATAACAAATAATGGTCGATCCATGACTATAAGCATTCTCTATCAATAACAACTGCATGAATTTAATGAATGGTAGAGTTTGGATTCAACCTGGTAGGTGTTGTCAAACTTATCGTACATAAATCGAGTGATGATGCTGGTCTTCCCCACAGACTGATCGCCTAGGAACACCAGCTTGTACTTGGCGAGGGCCGACACCGGAGCCATCGCCGCCGCTTCCTCCTACAAGATCCAACGGAAGGAGAATCAGAAAGAACAGGCGGGCGATAATCGGAGATCTCCGATCGCGGCTCTCGCTGCTTCCGTTAATTTAGGTTTTCATTTTGATTCTGTTCTTTCGGGCCGACTGCGTGTGCTGCCCTGCGAGTCCACCCCTGCTGGCTTTGCTTCCTATTTCGGTCTGTTTAGATACATAGCACACAAAACGTTGCCATTTACAACACATTTTTCACTCATTTTTTTCAAATTCTCACACAAATATCAAAATTCATGATAAAATTACAACCCAATAATATGATTGCGGCGCATTTAAATACATTGATTTGATAGTTAGAAAATATTTCATTAGTGCTAGATTTTGTAAATAATAATGTTCCATGATGTTATGTATGTAATTATTCATATTTTATGATCATAAGTTGGACACATAATTTTCTTACCTAAATTAAGGGAGCTACATACTTTTTTCTTTTAAAAATATGAGGGTCACGTCTAGCTTTATTAAAAAATAAAAATAAGTTACAAATTTGACAAATTGAAATACAACTTACAACGAAATAACAACAAAATAATAAAGTAAAAATGTTCGTAACTTAACACCAACTATATGGAGTTCAATAGCAATAAATAACCACTAAAAACAATAGCATACATCCATAGGGCTGTAAAAAAAGCTCGTTGTTCGCGAACAGCTCGTGTTCAGATCGTTCGTTAAGTAAACGAGTCGAACACGAACAAGTTTTAGAGCTCAAATTATAAACGAGCCGAACACGAATGGTTATTTGTTCGCTCGTATTCGGCTCGTTTTAGCTCTCTCTCTCTCTCTCTCTCTCTCTCTCTATATATATATATATATATATATATATATATATATAATTAATTATTTATATAATAATATATCACATATATTATTTATATAATAATATATTATACATATTCATATCTCGAGTGGTAATGCGGTTAATCACTTATTTTGTATATATTTGATTCAGGTTCGAATCTCACACATTACATCTATTTTGTTTAATTTAATTTTAACGATCCAATTTCGAGCCGAACACGAACACGTTGTTCACGAGCCAATTTGAAACACGAGCTATTTCAAACGAACCGAACACAATCCGAGTCTGAGCTATAAATCCACCATCTATAGCAACTAGTAAACCGACTATATGCCTTCAAAGATCAATAATCCAATATTGAGCCTAAAAAAAGTGCAACAATATAAATAAATAAATACAAAATGATTGTCGAACAAACCAGAGCTCAAAATTATTTGCAAGTAAATGTTAAAAATATAAAAAATATATTTTAATCTCGTTGAATTATAATATTGGATGGAGATCATCATGGCTCTAACCAAACTCAGCAAATATATAAATTCAATGAATAAAAGAATCTTATCAACAAAGTCAGTCATTAAAAAAAAAGCACCAAACTAATTAACAACATAAATTTAAAAAAACAAAACAAAACAAACAAACAAAAAACAAAAGGACAAAACAACATCAAAATAATAAGGCAACACTGTCAGAACTTCAAAACCAATTAGATAGATTTCAACAACAACAACCAACCACAATCAGGAGCAACAAACATCCACCATATACTATATCCCCTCAAAGATTAAGTATATATAAGTATATTTTGATCTGGTTGAATTATAATAATGGGTGAAGATCATCACAACTCAAACCAACAAAAAACATTATAAATAAATAGAAAAATACGGGAATAAAAAAGAATGAAGGAATATTGTCTCTGAACTTTTATTTCCTACTTTTCCATTTAATCATCTCATGAATTTTTAAAATCAAGGCATCTATTAAAAACAATTTATTATTTAAAATTCTATCATTCATTTCCTTCCAAATTTAATAAGAAGTAACATAAAATGCTAATAAATAAATTTTTTTAATAATACTATAATCAATTGAATTCACTTGAAAAAGAATATGTAACATATTACCACTAAAAAAATATGAATTCCCATAAGAAATATCTTTTTGATAAGGAATGTTAAAAGTAACATTTAAAAAAAGATGATTGTGCAATTCATCATGATGCCAAAATAAAACATAGTAATGGTTTAAAGTTGTGCCTCTAGCATTCATGATATCACAAGTTTTCATATCATTAAGTAAAATTCTTCAAGCAATAATAGCAAATTTAAGGGAGAAACATTTAAACCAGACACACATATACCAATTTACTAAATAAGAGTTATCAAATATGAGATCATAAATGAATTTATGAATATACTTATCATGTCCCTTCCAAAGACAATTTATAGAATCAAATTTGAAAGATATGTCCAAAATAAATCTCATACAAGCTTCAAGAATAACAGAAGCAAATGAGAAATTTCAGTTATTAAAGAGAATCACATAACCTACTTTAGAAAAAAGTAGAAATATTAAACCAATTAAAAATGTCACTACCAAATTTTTCAAAAAGAAAAATACTATTCAACTAAGGGTTTAAAAAGAAAAAAATATTGAATTTGTGAAATTATTTGAATTAGCAAATAGTGTCTAATTTTAGAAAACGAGTGAACTATATTATTCTAAAAAGGGGTAAGCAATTGATTGACAGTTCAATGCTAAGCATTAGAAGACACGTCTCTAAATCCAGGATTGGTCAGAACTATGAAAATGTATTCCTGCTCGACAATGATAAGATATGTCAAGAGTAAGGCGTAAATCATCCTGACAACGAGTCTCGTCTGATATCTCATACAGGCAACGACAATATCCGCCCAAGACCTTGCAAAAAGGACTATAAGACTGATGTGATGAACCAGCTAGACAGACAAAGATGCATACCTTGTAAGACTTCAGCTAAAAGATAAACGAAGCACAACTCACTCGTTGAAACAGATTGACCAAATAGCCGACTGATAAACTAGGGAGCAGGCGAGAACCATCAACCATGTATAATATGTTGACCCACTCTTCACCATGACATACAAGATCAACACTTGACCGGATGTCTCTAATGACCAACATAAGATAAGGTTGTCACTAAGCGGGTCGTTTCAACTTGCTAAAGTCAAGCAATATAATTAATTACCGCCATGTTAGAATTGATATTGTAATACAAATATGATATAAAATAAATATAATTAATCAGAGTACTTAATACATTAAGAATGATTTCCATAATCAGTCATTCATTTTTTATAATTGCACAAAATACATTCATGTAAATAAGGGACAAAAGGACGATTGACGAAGGGGGCAACCCATTTGGACTCGCCCTTGGGTTCCCTCGACAATAAAGTCTCAACCCACAATTTTTTTCTCTCACTCTCATTCTACACTAACTCTCAAGACACTCTCATAGAAATAAAATATGAGATTCAACACTCTCAATTGCACGACGTTCTATAAAAATTTAAAGCACCTTAATAATGTTAGAATGAAGCGATCTTGGGCTTATTGCATTCATCTAACGGAGACGCTTGATTCAGTTATCAACTTGTCAGATTTGAAATTTGTTTAACGTTCTAATTACACGCCAACTGTTTCCAAAACTAGTTTAACAACTTAATTTGGGCTTCAGTTGACTAAATATGGACTAAATTTGGTGTCATTATGTTCTTATTGTCAAATTTGATTAAATTGGGATTTTGGATGATTTATAATTCATGTTTGAACATTTATTGCTAAAAAATGGATCGAGATTCGTTTTGATCTCCCCGAAATTTTTGCCAAGCAATTCAAGATCCATGTCAAATGATAACTTTGTCGACTGCATATCAATTGTCGCTTTATTTTTAATAGTAACTGTCAAATATATTTTGAACTATAAAAAAATTTGAGCTTCACTTGAAAATGATCCCAAATATCAATGATGCTAAAAAAATTAGACATCATGATAATCTTTAAAGAAATTTTTGCTTGAGGTAGGCTGGATTTTATAAGTTCGATATTCATAATGCTTTAGTGTCATAAATTTTAGCAGGAAAATATTGACTTCACTTTTAAAAAAATTGATAATTGTAGTATTATTGATGCAATATTTAAGATTTGACTTTTATACATGTAAATATATAAGTTTTGGTGCGAGACCTATATATGCATAAGAATTATGTACTACTTATGTAAGTATATAAGTTTTGATGTATAAATGCATAACAATTACGAGGTATGTATGCAAGTATACAACTTTTTGTGCCAGACATGTAAATGCAAAAAAAAAATATGAGGTACGTGAGTCAATACAAATGTCAGGAGGTGAGATATGGAAACACAAAATAGTTGCATGTTATGTATGTACAAAAATATCAAGGGAAATTTAATTTTAAGGTTTTATCATAAATATAATATAATTTAAATATTTTGGAAATAAATTATGGTATATTTAAATTATAATATATAATCAATTAAACAAAAAACATGAGATATTTTTTCTCTTTAATCTGATTAAAAAAAAGGAAATTATATTTATTTTAAAATTTAAATTTTGTTGAAATAATATTCTTTTTTCTTTTTATCTTCATTTCTAAACCTATAAATAAGTCAGAAAGAAGAGAAAAAATTTGAAGTCCCCCATCATATTAGCAGATGATCAACAGACTCCAAAACTGCATAATACATGTAAAGTTTTAATTAAAAATTATTAAAATTATAAAATTATAATCTTAAAATAAAATTAAAACTACTTATTTATTTTAATTAAAAAACCTAACAACCGTTTAGATACCAAAGTGGCAACTAGGGCATGAAAGTTTTAATCTCACATGAGAATAAGATGTCATAGAGTCATTAATATAAAAACATTGAAAGACTTTTCAATATTGTACTTGAATTGGCTATGTTTCAACTAACTATTTAAATAACCGCTATGTAATTCAGTGGGGAAACAATAGAAGCTTGTTTTATTATCACATAATATTTTATTTTAAATGGTGAAATACATGTTTTAGATGTAAAAAAATATTTAAATATAAATATTTAAATTAAGTATTTGATAATAAAAAAGAATTGTGTGGTATACTGGTAAAATTTCCGGTGGCAAATAATTTGCTAAAATAGAGAAAATACTTTTAAAAGATCATACATGACACTTGCCCAATGGACTGAAATGAATGCACTTAAAGTCAAACTCTTTCACCACAATAACATCATAGCACTTATGATTTGTTTGGGGTAGTTGTAGCTTATTGAATAATCTGCTGATAAGCTGATTTAAAATAATCTTTTTATTTACTTGGTTGCGTTGCTATTATAAAATTTTTTTTATTTGGAAAAGTTAGACTGCTGCCAAATAACTACCACCATACCTAGATAGGTGCGGTGTGAAAACGCTGCTTTCAGCATTTTCAAAACGCATGAGTTGCCGAAATATAATTTACCCAAACAATCCAGGTGCATTTTTAAAACGTCAGCGCACCTAATAAGTTGTCCCAAATGGACCCTTAATAGAAGTTCAAAAATTTCGCGAGTGTCTCGCTCTCTAATTTTGTTAATTGATGAGTAGTAAAATATAATTTAAAAATAACAAATTATTTTTTTATAAAAGTATTTATGATTTCATAAAAAAAATCAATGTAGCCATAAATTTTTTATTAGAATAAATTATTAAAATAATTAAAAATATTCGATATAAATGCATTCACGTATAGACTATAGTAGGATATGCACGTGTCCTCCAAAAATTTGCTAAAGCAAAGTTTGTCGGAATGGCTGAATCCTACTTGTAGGCAAAACAGCCATTAAACACTCGACATTACAGATTTATAGTGATTGAAATACAATTGATCGCAGCCCACGGCGAAGAACGGCGAGGAACGGTGGAGCGAAGCCTTGCGAGCGAAGAAGATTGGCGGAGCGATTCCTTCTTCCTTTGCTGCGCTTCGGACGGTAGGGAGGATAGGTAAGACGGCTAACCCTAGGCGATTTGCTCGGACAGGGTTTGTCTTCGTTGCGTTTTCCCTTATTCCTTTGCAATGTTTAACCTAGCTGCCACTGCCTTCTTTCCCACTTCTCTCGTGGCTGTTGGGCTACGGCCCACAGCATCACGGACTAACCGAGCGTCTCCTCCTCCCCCTCCTCTTCTCTACTTGGTCCCCCACCTTCCACCTACTGGAAAAGCCTTTTGTCCTCTAATCTTTCCAACCCTACTACCTTCAACCTCTCTTTTCTTCCCTCCACTGTTTATAAAGCGGTTTTATCCGGGAGGAAGTGGAAGAAGGTTTGAGACACTGGAAGCTAGCATCGGTGGATTATTCCTTTGGGCAAAATGCCATTCTATAGTACTCTCTTGCAAAGTATTTAAAAAATTTGGAAACTCAAAGGTATGGTTGAACTGGTCTCTCTCTCGGATGGCTTCTTTCTTTTTAAATTCTCTTGTTCGGAGGACCTTAACATGGTCATGGATGGTAGACCGGGTTTATTAGCGGAAAAAACTTTCATTTTTAGGCGTTGGTCACCTGATTTTCAGCCCCTAAAAGAGTATTTCTAGAAAGTTCCTATTTGGATCAAACTTCCTAACCTTCTTCTTCGCTACTGGACAGAAAATGAAATTTTTAAGATTGCTAGCTCTATTGGGATTCGAGTCACGGTTGATACTTTAACTGATAAAGGTACTAGTCTCAGCTTTGCCCGGGTCAGTGTTCAAATCAACACTCAATCTCTTCTGCCCGATTCTATAATTATAAATGTTAAAGGAAAAGATGTGGTTCAACCAATCTTATATGAGTGGAACTCATAACCATGTACTTCTCGTAACACTTTTGCTCATGAGACCAAATCTTGCCTCAAGTCTCCACACTATAAACCAACTCCGATCATTCCTATTTCTAGACGTAGAAGTCACTCCAGGAGCTTCATACCTCCTAGAAGCAACAACACCCAGCGCCTCTCACCACCCGCTCCCCCACTCCACCTCAGTCTGTTTCCCTTTCTTCCCTTGACCCCACGACAGATCTTAATGCCCCTCCTTCTTCCCCTATCATACACAATCCCCCTTCTTTTCAACTGCACTTATCACCAAAGACTCAGGTTACCTGGTCAGCCGGTTCCTCCCCCTAGCCCCTCTATTCCTTTGCACTCGTCTTCCTTCCTTTCTACTGCTAAAACTAGGAAAGGTAGGCAATAAGGAGGGGGTCCTCTAGTTTAGCAATTAATTTGTCCATATTTTTTCCCAATATAGCAGTTTGTAACGTTATGGGCTTGAACTGCCTTGTGAGAATTTTTTATTGTAGAAACCTTGTTAAAACCACAAAATAGATCTTATCTGTCTCCTAGAGGCTATACTTTCCTTTGATATTGTATCAAATGACCCCTCCAAGAATTGCACCTCGTTCCATCAAGCGAACAACATTCATAACTTTCACTTCTCTTATAATGGTAGAATCTGGATAAAATGGAACTCCAACAACATTTCTTTCTTTGTTTTGGATATTAAATCTCAATATATTCATGGCCGAGTTAATTTTTCCAACTCTATTTCATATTTTGTTGCTTGTGTTTATGCTGATAATAGTGTTGTAAGGAAAAAAAACTTTGGAATTCAATCTCCAATTTTGTTGCTACTATATCCGATCCTTGGTTATTTGTTGGAGATTTTAACTGTATAAGAAACATGGAAGAGAAAATTGGTGCTCTCCTCCAATTCTTAGCAAGTTGTTTGACTTCAATGCTTGTGTGTTTAATCATGGTCTTCATGATCTTCCCAACCCTGGGTTCACTTTTAGCTAGTTTAATCAACAAGTTGATAATCCTATAAAGTGTTTGTTTGATTGGGCTATTGCAAAATCTTTGGCTGCAGTCTTTTTCATTCTCATCACACAAAGTTCTTCAGGCTTTTACTTTTGATCGCTCCCTCATTTTGATTTCTTTGGGCTCCAACTTTACTCACAATTACATATTTATGTACAAAAACTACCAGAACAACTGTGATAACTTTTATGATACCATCTCTGATGCTTGGAATATTGTTATTCAAGGGGATCCCATGCTTGCTCTCGTAAAAAAGTGAAAAAATATCAAAAAGGCCATTCTTAATTCTAAATCGACTCATTATCACTATATTATCACTATATTTCACTTAGCTTTGGAAGCCCAACCTCTTTCTAAAGAGCTTCATTGACAAAGTATTACCATCCATGATAAACTATCCAATGCTATCTCGTGGGAAAGCTCTTGAATTAGGCAAAGAGCTAAGTGCTACTGGCTCTCTAAGGGAGAAGTGACTTTAAATTCCTCTAGCAAAGAATTAAGAGTAGAAATATTGGTAACTTTATAAGAGAACTCCATTATGCTAATGAGCGTATTAATTCCCAACAAGGCATCATCCGGGAGGCTATTTCCTATTTCTCCACTCTACTTAATAACTTTTATTCTAATTTTAACAACTCAATCAACATTCGTGTGGGTAAATCTTTAACTCAACACAAATATGATAAACTCATTGATTATTACTCTGAAGAGGACATCAAACTTGTTTTCTTTCAAATAGGAACTGATAAATTCCCTGGTTCGGATGGTTTCAATTCTAAATATTACCAAAACAACGAAAGCTTCACTCAACAAAATTGTGGGCTCTATTTGATTTTAGGTATTTACAACACAAAAATTTGGGTTTCCATACTATGAATGAAAACATTAACCCAATATTAGAAACCACAGCAGATAATTTTCTTACTTTTAGATGGGCCTTGAATCAATTAGTATTATAACGCTAAAATTTTTTTTGTGCTTTGCAATATGAGAGAAAACCTTGATATTCCACTTTTTATTAATGTCCACTTGACAAAGTGCTAATCTATAACTCTTGAGCAAAGAGGGAAAAAATATTGCTCTTAGAAAGAACATGATGGCGTATGGTTGAGAGAGCTTTGTGCTAGCAAAATCCACTTATAATGAGGTTAGTGCTAATCTACCTCTTGAGCCAAAAAGGCAAAAATATGTTTCTCAGAAAAATCATGGCATAATATGGTTGAGAGAGCTTAGTACTAGCAAAATCCACTTATAATGATCTTATACAATTGTATCTAAAGAGCATGTTATGGATTGATTGATGTAGCGAGCCCAAAGATGATGGTGAACATCCTAGACATGGGTAATAAAAGGTTTCTAGAAAGATTAAAGTATGAATACCACCTCATTATTCACACTCACAGACCTTGTGTATATTATGATAACATAGAGAAAAATCTATAATAAATTATTTCTATTGAGCTGTCAATAAAATAGTCATTCAACAACGAAAAATCAAACATGAATATACTAGTAATCTTCAAGTTGAGGATTTGGAACTAAAATTTTGAATAAATTTTATATTTACACATAAATTTTATGTCAAAGTAAAGTCACACTCAATATGTTGTTCATGTGTTAGTATTCAATTTTATATAATGGATATTAAGCTTTTGTTTCGTTTCATTTGGATATGCATTTTAATGGCCTTTGAGGGATATTTCATGTCTGTAAAGCCCATGTTGCTTGCTGGATATGTTCTTAACTGGCCTCTACAAGAGTTGTCTTGCTTCTTAATCAACAAGAACATCGCTTACTCTTCAAGAAGCATGTTTTGTTTGTTAAGTCATGTTCCCAAAGTTAAACTTCACGTTTATTTGATAATTCATAAGAACTTGGTCACAATATAACCCCATGAGTTTAATGATATGATTAATTTATTTTTTACCATGAATAACAAATTGTTAGTTGGTTTGCAGCTCTATTGAAGTGTTGCTATGAAATCCAAGAAATAACAACTATGACCAAGAAAATCCTTATGGTGTGCTCATACAAGTTAAAAATCATAGCATAATAGATTTTTTTTATATGCTTACAAAAAATAAATCATGGATAGTTTATTTTAGATTATTTGATTTGACAATTTTATTCTTTCATCTGTGAAAAAAGCTTAGAAAATCACATCAAGGCTAAAAGTGTGCGAGTGCCTACCTTTTAGTTGAACTGCATGTTTAGCATATTTATAGGAGAAATAGTAGGATCTGATAGTATTTAAATAGAAATGTGGAAATGTTTAGGAGAATTGAGAATATTTTAGCTTACTAAATCTTTTAATATTATTTTTTAAAAAATATGCCTAATGAGTAGAGAAAAAGTCTATTGGTTACTATTTTTAATAATTAAGGTGATGCATAAGAATGTGCAAATTATTGAAGAATTATATTCTATCATACATTAAAATTATGAGAGAATAATTGAACACAGTTTACGGCGTGATACGAAAATTACTCAAAATTATTTTGGATTCAAGCCGTGTAATTGTTACTATGGAAGTTATATATTTATTGAGAGGTTTGATGAAACATCATAAAGAGTAAGGAGGATCTACATATAATTTTTGTTGATTTGGAAAAAAATACTGATGATAAAGAGAAGTACTTTGGAGAGTTCTAGAAAAGAAAGATGTTGATATTTCTTATATTTAAGTCATTAAAGATATATATACTAGAGCAGTTACTTGTGTTCGAGCGCAAGGAGGACCGATCAAGTATTTTTCTATTTTAGCTGGATTACATTAGGGACTAGCTTTAAGCCCATATTTTTTTGCTTTAGTTATGTGTGTTCTCGTAGGACATTTGGAGGAGGATGTACCTTGGTGTATGGTTTTCATTGGTTTCTTCGAGAGAATTTAGAAAATAAATTAATTACATAGGTCATCTTTAGAGTCAAATGGTTTTAGTTCGAGTAGATCTAAAACTGAGTACAAGAAATACACTTTTAGCAATAGTAGATCTAGTGGTGGGTGATCAAGTCATTAAATGGAGTGATTGTTTTAGATATCTTGGGTCTATTGTTCAAAGTGAGGGTGATATAGATGGGGTGTTATTAGTAGAATTCAAGTTGGATGATTGAATTGGAGGAATATATTGAGTCTGTTATGTGGCAGAAAAAGTATTGTTTAGACTTGAAGGAAAATTTTATAGGATGATGGTGAGACCTTCAATGGCTTATGGTACAAAATATTGACTTGTATAAGTGAAACATAAAATTAAGTTAAGTGCGTGGAGATGAGAATGTTCAGGTGGATGGGTGGTTCTACATGTAGAGATAAAATATGAAATATATATCCATGAAAGGGTTAGATTAGCTCCAATGACTCACAAGATTAGAGAATCACTTTAGAGGGTTTGGTCACATTAAGTGCTGGCCATCCGATGACCTTGTTAGGTGAGTACATGTTTTAGATTTGACTTATGATAAGAAAGTTAGAGGTAAACCTAAAAAGACTTGGGCATGTTGTATAAAAAATGATCTTAATTTATTAGTATTAAATGAAAATATGACACTCAATAGGATACAATGGAGAAAAAGGATTTCATGTTTCTGTCGTTGTATGTCACTTCTTGGGAATTCATTTTAGGAATTTAGGCATATGTTTTACAAGTGCTTGTGAACATGACATTATGTTAGCCATTTATATTTTAGCTTGAAATATACAAAGATATTTCCATGAGAATTAAATTTCCCATAAATTTTTTTGATGCACCTTTTATACTGGCCAAGCTTGAACCCTTGCACTTTTTTTGAAGTACTTGTCATTTATCATATGTATGTTATTATTATTTTTTATTTTTTAATATGACCATCACTATGAATGTGTTATTTTTTGAAAATGTCATTCTTGTTCAATATTATAAATCATTTATATATATATATATATATGTGTGTGTGTGTGTGTCGCAATATCCTGGAGGTAGTCGCAATGATGAAATCTGCTCACTTCTTATAGTAATTACGTTCTTTATAATTTCTTCTAATAAATTTAAGATAATGTTTACTGTGGTGATTACGTTGGCAATATCACTTCTGTATAAATTTAAGATAAAAGCAGCATAACTGACATTATATTTCCTTCAGGATTTGCAATTGTTATTCTATAACTTGACCATTCATTTGATTAAGATTATTTCAGTTTAATTTAAGAAATGATCTTTTAAAACCATATGGCAAAGTTTTGATTTATGATCTTACTTTGGACTCCACAGTTTTGTTGAATGCTTTCAGTTAGTGAGCAAATTGAATAATGATATTGTTGCACATAATTTTATTTCAAGTATGGCTTTAATAAAAGAGAGGGTTTCTCAATTTTTGTAGAATCATGTCGTTATTGCTGATTTTCTCCTTCTATTCAAAATGATTGTCATCTTGGATCATAGTCATAACTTAAATTTTCTCTTCTAAATGATGCAAGTCCTCAATCCTGGAATTAATAATAAGAGCACATAGCATCAGATGGGACATCATTCATTTATTGTTAGGGTTGATATGTGCAATCAGTTGCTTTTTCACAGTCGAGATTGTTGCTAGGCATTAGGGTGAGCCGGTAATGGAGCTTTCGGCCGGTCATGATTGGGTAGATAGAGAAGGCAAGTAGCTTCTCATAATGGATTGGAAAACAATGTGGCTATTTGTGCTGCAATTTATCATCTTAAGTACCGCAAAGAGTCAGCTTGTGTGTACGTCATAGCAATTATGGCATTATTATGTGCGAGGTGAAGATTCAAGGCTGTGATGGATTTGAAATTTCTCCTTAGGGCTACAATTAAATTGGCTTATTAGATAAAAGGATGAAGAAAATTTTGAAATTAACTAATGAACAAGTTTATGCAAAATCAGCATAATAGGATTCTTTTTGATCTCACACATCCTTTATCAAAACTCACCTTGGACTAGAGAAACATGCCTTTAGTGGTCCAGCATCAACCCTCATAATTAAGAACCGAAATGATGAAAACAACACCAAATAAATACCCGGGCATGAAATCATAACTAGATCAATTCTATGGTTCAGACTGCTTCATTGACTCTGAATAGTTACGAGATACATGCTAGTAAAACACTATAATGTTGACCTTATTTATTTGACTGTTGACAATAGTTCATTCTCTGTTATTTCGGCTTCTCGTTACAAAATCAACCATAGGCTTGATTATAAAAATATGAATTTGCATCGCTTTTCTGCTTTTATTTTTCTACAGATTGATGTGGAAGCGTCCATCACCAGCCTTCTCGATCTTGTATTCTGCATGAAAAATTAATTCTGAAGATGCACGTTGGGTTTAACCATAGTGTTTTTCGGGTGGATCTCATTTTTGAACTTTTAAGACAGTATAAATAAGGCTTGAGACATACCTCATCATTTTCTATACTGGAATGAGGCATGATTTTCACCATGGAAGTGTTATGGGATGCACCTAACATTAGCCAAGTGAAGGCATGTCACAACTTATGCACAAAAAAAATGCTACAAAATTTTCCTTGGCATCAAACATGTTGGGAAAAAGTGAGAAGCCATTGCATTGAAAAGGATGAAGCCATGATAAGTTTTATTGTATTGGTTTAGGCTTACAAGCTTGCATGACTGCTCTCCTAATTCTCGTAAATAAGTTTGTTTACTGATCCTTGTACACCTTATGTTGCTCTACTTTTCCTTATTTTTTTCCAAGCAGAAATTATCTTATCTTTACTCCCTCTCTTTTTCGTTAAGCAAATTGACCTCTGAAAGTCCCCAAAGAGCAACCCGTTCACACAGTTCTACAGCCTGATTGTTTCTTCAGATTTTCGAACTAATTTAGGTATTTTTTCCCCTCTTTTCGGCCTGTGTGAATCCTCAGTTATCAAATTTGGGCATAATATCTTTGCTGGTCTATATCTTTGATGCTATCCGTGTGAAACAACCCTTATTGTTAGCTTTATGTAACAGTTCTGACTAGCATCTTAGTAAGTTACTCCATTACTGGCTCTGATATTTGACATTTAAGTTGGCTCTTTATAACTCCTAGAATTTCACTAGCTTCTCATCCTCTCTTCTTAGTATGCACAGGGCTAAACTAGTTTTAATAAAGTAGGGCCATCAGAGATTGTTTTGGGCAAGAACTACTATATTCCTTACTCCAGGAATGCCAAAACAATTTGTCTCTTGTTTAAAGTGTGTAATCCTTTCTATTAAATGAAACTTAAATTGGAACACCACCTTCTAATTTCTGTTTTAGTTTATTACATTTTAATATTATTTGTAACAGTTCTTGGTGTCTTTTAACAGGGAAACAGAAACTCTATGCAAGTGTGCTCTGTGGCTTAGTAACTCTTTCTATGCTTACAGAATTCGTGCTTTAATCCAGGTTTACCATATGCTTTTCTATTTGTTTGATAAGAAAACATTGGATAAATTGTCATGTTCTTTGGCTGCATGAATTGCCATGGATCCTGTACGCAAAATTGGAGGTTTATTCTGGCATCCTATTTAGGTTGTATCTTGATATCAATTTTTTTATCAAGCCTTGAAGATTGTGTGGTTAAAGGATTAGATTTAAGAGGGCTTGCTCAAGGGTCTTTTCGACCAGTTTTACTTGATTCTTACCGAAGGAACCAGTATAACCAGGCTGAAGAGGGTTCCTGTTTATCTTTGAATTCTGTTTCTTGTCAGGACCTGAAAGGTATTGGCTCACTGAATGAAACCTGTTTCATAAGTTCAAATGTATCTTACTTGGATGACTTATGTATATATGGGACTGGGAACCTAGAGATATCTCCTGGTGTTTCTATAATATGTGCTGTAAAAGGATGTTATGTGACTGTCAACATCTCAGGCATAGTTAGAGTTGGTTCATATGCAGAAATTATTGCGGGATCAATCATTTTTGTTTCAACCAATCTTACTCTCGACCCCTATTCAACCATTAATACAAGAGCCTCTGGTGGGCCGCCTCCCGAGCGAACGAGTGGCACACCGAGCGGCAATGATGGAGCCGGCGGAGGGCATGGTGGTCGCGGTGCTTCTTGTTTGAAGAGTAACAAAACAAATTGGGGTGGAGATGTTTATGCTTGGTCATCATTATCCGAACCATGGAGTTATGGAAGCAAGGGAGGCAGCACATCTGCTGACAAGCTATATGGAGGTGATGGTGGTGGGAGGATCAAGTTTGACGTTAGAGATTTACTGAATGTGGATGGCTTAGTAACTGCTGATGGAGGCGCAGGAGGTCTCAAAGGTGGTGGTGGTTCTGGTGGAAGTATCTTGATTAATGCTTTAAAATTGTAAGTTTTAATTTTATCTGCTTTTCTATATTATTTGTTGTGTGATAACTTTGCTGTATTTTCAACTTAGAAGATTCGCGAACTTGTAATCATAATAAAATTTTATCAATGTTTAGGGTTTATATGCGGTTATTCTGGCTTTTTTTTTTTTGGTTTCTTTTACCGGTTTTAGCAGTTGTTTTATGCTCATAATCTTTTCCTCTTCCTTTTTTTAAAGTTTATTAAATTATGCTTTTCTTTTAAGCAATGCAGATTGATTAAATGATGGCTAGATATGTAAAGCTCTTGTCAATAGATTGTCATCTTGGTGGGTGGGTTTCAGTCAACTTTTTTTTATTTTGAAAATAATTTTGAAATTTAATTTGTTATAATAGGTATATAGTTTTCATTTTGAAAGTAGTGTATTTTAATTTTTGAAAAATGAAACCAAATAGATCTCATTCGTCCAATAGTTTATATAATCGTGTCCGATTCCGCGAATACTACATATTCCCGAAGATAAGTGTATACCTCGAAGATAGACCCAATCATACAAACTAAGGGATTTGTGACTTCCGTTTGGCTTGCGAACCTTTTTTGTGTGATTGACAAGTTCTCTTATCTAATATAAATATTGAATATGATTTATTTTACCTGAGTTCCAAGTTTCCTGTAAATTCAAAGCCCTATAGTTAATTACATCTCAAATAACGAGGTCACTTGAGAAAACTCTCAATAATGATCAAATATACTAGTATTTAAGAATTCAAGGTTTAAGTTTTCACGGTAGAACATGAAAAGACAAGTGAGAGTGACAAATAACAACAGTTTTTTTCAGGTGTCCAAAAAAAGGAAAATGTATGAGACGTCAAGAATCCTGAGAAGAACTCTCAGTGACTTCCCAAACTATCCTACTGTGTGACTGCGTTTTGAAGATAATGTTATTTGAGTGTTCAATTATGCAAATTTTATTATTTGAGAATTAAATTTGCATAATATACGATTATGCAGATAGCTCGCAGAGATATGAGTGTTTAAGTTATACCGAACGACAACCTCGGACTCTTAGGTCGAGTTAGGACTCATACTGCTCAACATGACTGTGCAGGTGCCTAAAGATAAGTTAAGAATTTACGTCGTGCTAGACGAACTACATCGAAGTTCTATGATTTGTTGTTTAAACATAGGAAATATTTACTATTGTAGACTCGTTTGCTCTATCGAAGATGTCCTTCTGCAGGTCCTCTTCTTGATGCCCATGGTGTATACTCACAAACTTCTTGCCGTGCTGCCAACAAAGTTGGCTCCAAGCTCCTCGTTGAAGTAGTCCTAAAATCTAAGGTTTAAAATGTTTTACCAGGTGTGTTCCAAAGTTTTAATTTTATTGCGTTCAAGTATTATGGGGGGTTAAAGTTGATTAAAGCGACACCAGTTAGGATCTCACGGTTCCCTTATTCCGGTATCACTATTTTCTTTTGAATTACTTAGTCTAAATGAGTTGTTATGCTCATTTAAACTGGGGAGATCTCGTTAGCAACCGTGAGTTACCTCATCCGAAGGACTCGCAAATTCAAAAGAACGAATTATGATGATTGTGTTATTATTATTATTATTATTTTTTTTTTTTATAAATTTCATCTTATTGAGTGGTTCAGAGAGATCTCACCGGCGCGAAGTTTGATGTCGTCTCTTTTATCTGTTTCAGGGGCAGCTCAACAATCATTTAACGTCTCGACCACGTCCGAATTTACCTCGCAAAGACACACCGAGAAGTTGGTTTAAAAGAAAGTAATGAAAACAATTCTCTAAATCTAAACCAAGTCAAATCATGAAAATAGCCATGTAAACCTGATCAAATAAACTTGTTTGATTGAAGTAGATGCAAATAAACAAATGAATAAAGCAAAAGACATCAGATAAGCGAGGGAAAGTCACACTGAACTTTAAACAAGAGACATGAAGCGAAGTTCCAAAAGAACAAAAGCACAATTAGGTCCGCTAAAAGCTCAACATTAGCAAGCAACTTTTGATTAGCTAAGTAACTCACATACAATTATTCCGTTGCTAAAACAATTTGAATATAAACAGATGTTTTAAATTCTAATATATGAATCATGTGGCATGCTTATAAATACTCAAAGGGAGCCCATCCATAACAAATTTTGACATGAGAAGCAAAGCTACATATATTATACACCTCTCTAGACCTCTTTGTGTGTAAGCTACCCTTTATATGTAGATTCAAGTTGTTTGAAATTAAATGAAGAAGTAGCAGCAGGTCAAAGGCCCCCCTGATTTGTTAATGACTTAGAAAGTTCCAAGCATTTTCAGGAAGAAATAAATCTATTTCATGAAACTGAACTGTAGCTTAAATAATAATAAAAAAATCAGATCCAGGAGTAAAGACCAACTTACAATACAAATAACTAAGTGAACATCAAGAATACTAGGCGAGCAGCAAGAAAACCGAGCAAAAACGAAGCACGAGATTGGTCGATGGCTAGCCGTTTATCGATGAGTAAGAGCGCTAATCTCTGGGCAGCTTCGGGCTGAAGAGGGAGGCTGTGAGCGAGGGAGCTTCGGTCGTGAGGAAAGGAGAAAGTGAAGCAGACGAGTGCTGGATGCGAGAGCTTTCGGGCTAGTGTGAGAGAGAAAGGCTAGCGGGGGTTTGCGGTGCAGAAAGGAGAGCATACGCTGCCGGGAGAAGGGAAGGTGAAGCAGGCGCGTGCTGGTGAGGTGAGCCATTTCGATGTGGGAGAAGGAGCGGCGAGCGGGATTTGTCGTGAGGGAGAGAGAGGCGAGCGGGAGAGGGAAAGCAGACAGATGAGTTCGGTGCAGAGGAGAGGGATTCAGTGCAGGGGAGAGGAGTCGAGCGGGGAACTTTGGTGCATAAGGTAGGAGTCGGGAGTCAAACGAGAGGAGGAAGAGGCAAATGCTTCAGTGCAGACGAGATCAAGCCGAAGGAGTTTTCAGTGCCGAGCAATAGAGGGGGAGCCGGACTGAGCGATCTCTAGCCATGCGAAGAGGGAGCGAGATTTTGTATATTGGAATTCCATAGAGACGTTATGCAACATATTGGCAGGGAATTGAATGTGAAGGGTTAAATTGGAATGTAATAAGGGTTAGTTAAATTTAAATAAGGGAGTTTGGGCACTAATTTTGAAATTTCAAATTTCAAGTTATACATTGAGTTATCAGCTTGACCTGACTCAGTTTTGTTGTGTTCAACCCGAATCGAACCTGGGCTAAGCCTAAACCCACCTCCTTTAATTAAGTTAATACACATCGATTTTTGTGCAGCTTACGTGCGTGCGGAACCACAATAATATGGGTGTCTTTTCTGGTTAAAGTTGACGTTCTTGACACATCCGCATGTCCTTTTCCTTTATTCTCCGGACAAGTTTGCGGACGATCAAGTCAATTCAATTAAACATCGTGTGTGGTGCAGTGAGTGTAAATTGCTGCGTTTGCGAGTGTTCGAGTCACAAAGGGTTTACTTAAGACCTCTTTAATCTTGTTGGAACTCATTTTCGGGCCATCTGCATGTTAGTTCTTAGCCTTTGCAACTAACAATCGAGTGCTTGGGACTACTCATGCGAGGTCTTCACAAAAATGGGTCAAGAAGTGATTCAAAGTTCTACGTGGTGTGGGTCTCTGGATGGTCAATAAGGAACTCCTAAAGCTAGATCCTGAGTTCTAAGAGTAGGAGACTAAGACCTCATTGAAAATGAGGTCAACAGTGGGGTGACCTTCTTTTGCAAGAAGAGTTAGTTGGGAGTTATCGTGAAGCCTAGTGAAGCAAACATTTCCGGACCCTGTCTTGGGAACTTTGGGAAATCCTCAACCTCCCATTTTGGTGCTTACAATAGTGAACTCGAGATTCCATGTGAACAATCAGTCGAAGGAGTGGAGCACTTGGCATTGAATCTAACTCTTGCCTTTTGCACTTTAAAATATAGAATTGGCACTTTTGAATTTTCTTATTTTGCACAAGTATACTGCTACCCTCGCTATTTTTCACTTCTTAAAAAGGGAAGCTTCACTCAGGTTAAATCAACAGCAAAGTTGTCCGCTTGGTTTAAGAGCTGAAACATTATTTGAGTTTCCTTGATGCATTTCTTCTTCATTTTTTTTTCAGAAATTTTCCATACCATAGTTTTGATTTGAGCTGTAAATGCACAATTGAAATGCGAAATTTGTGTGTGCACCTCCTCCACGGCTTCATGACACCGAGAAGAAAAGACGGTGCAGCTTATATATGTTAAATCAAACTAGTAATGACTTTATTTGAAACAATTCAGCATAATACTATCTAAGATAGCTTTCCGGAAATAATCTACCCATGAGAATTTGCTATCACTTTTGTCAATGCAATATGTAATTTGTGGACATTGAAAATTACATTACAGGGGGTTTTCGAGGTATCATGCTTTTTTTGTTTTAGCTTTGAAGCTTCTTTATAGGCTTGATATCTTCACCTCCTGAATTTTTTTTAAGGCAATTCAAATGCCTCTTTTTTGACAGTATGTCCTGTTATTTTTAATTAAAACAAATCTTAAACTTGCATAAAATATCATTACAATTAGCTATAAAAAATTCAAGTTTATACTCGATAAATAAAATCATTTTTTCAGTTCAGAATTCTCAAATTGTTGCACTAACACATCAATTTGTATCATGAATAGTCTGAGATGTAAGTGATTTCTTCTCAGATAATTGCCGTGAGACTGGCATGCATGAAAAAAATGTTGCGAGGACATGTCTATTTCTACTTTTATTTTTATTTTAAAATGGGGTGTGATGACAACTTTTAACAACTACTTTATCGTGTTGCAATAGCATGGTAATATATGGCTCTCATTGGTCTTATTTTTGTAGCATTCAGTATGAATTTTTTTTGTTTATTATCTTGGAAACATTGTCCTGAACTAGTTTTAGTCATCTCTAGATTAAATTGAGCGCAAATGCCTAAGTGGAGTAGTTTTCTGTAGTTTTGCATGCAAGGTTTTGTTAAACTTTTATTCTTTTAATGTGAAAAATGATGGCCTTAGCCTCTTAGGTATTGATAACATATTGAATGACTCATTTCTTTTTTTTTAAATTTAAATAGATTATTTTTATGTTGATTAACGGATATTGAATTGTCTGATATCTGTTTTTGCTTGATGCTTAGGAAAGGAAAGGGTACTATCAGTGCTGCTGGAGGGAGTGGGTGGGGCGGTGGCGGTGGCGGCAGGATATCTCTTGTGTGTTATGCCATCCAAGATGTAACAATCACTGTTCATGGTTTGAACCAAGGATATATCTCTGTTTGAATCATATTTTGTTTGGAGTATTGCCTCATACCTGAAGATATGGCCATTATTTGATTTAATAAAATCAAACTGTTCTTATCTATCTTGATTTATGTATGCTAAAATGGGATAGCATTAGTTACAGCATCTGTAGGTATTCAAGGTTTTAAACTTTTGGTTAAATAAACATTTTTTTTACCACATCTATATGCAGGTATATAAACCATTTTTTTCATCACATCTTTCTGCCTTTTGGTTTTCATGGACTGCCTAAGTAAATACTAAACATTTTCCATGGATGAAAATTCCCTATTTTAATTACTGTTTGAATGACATTCCCACCGTTAAAATTAGTTGACAGAAGCTCGTGCCAAAAAAATTTTAAATATTGTTCTGACATGCTATCGTGTTGGTTAAGAGCCATTATCATAATAAAATGGTTTTTCTCTGTTTAATTTATGAGGCATATGTAGTTTCTTTATTCACATTGTTAACACACTATTTGTAATTTACGTTCTATTCTATTACCATGATTTTGTAGCACTTCCCATTTTGTTAATAAGCTCTTCCCTTAATATTGTTTTCTTTTCCAATTCATTTAATTCTATGCTTTCTTGAATCAAGCAGGTGGGCAGAGTGTTGGATGTCCAGAAAATGCCGGTGCAGCTGGTACAATTTTTGATAGAACTTTGCAGAGTCTTAAAGTAAGCAATGACAATTACACAACACATACGGAGACACCGCTACTGGATTTTCCAACTGCTCAGCTCTGGTCTAATGTTTATGTGGAGGGTAATGCAAAAGCCTTGGTACCTTTGCTGTGGACAAGGGTGCAGGTTGTAAATCTCGGTACTTTTTTATTTTTATATTATATTAGCTGTTATTATTTGCTATATAGTTATGTGCTTTTTCAGGTTTGCATGGATCGTTATGTTTCTCTAAGGGAATGAGGTTAATTTGTTTTTTCGGTGGGCATACGGGGTGTGGGAAGGGATGATGTTGGGTATGGTGCATTATATTATTGGTTTTTACGAAATTGATCCTTTTAAGGCTGGTGATGGACTTGATAGACACGTGGTTAAATTTGTTTTCACCTAAAATTTAAGACAGGTTGAAGGCCAAAAATATTCTAACTGAAAGCTGGAAAATTGTGGTCTTAATTAAATAGAAAAACAGCACAATTAAAATATTATGGAGTTGTAGAAAGAAAGTGAAAGGTTTACAAAAACTAAGTAATTAAGAATCAAATATTAGAATTGTATAATTCTGAAGGCTTATCTGGAAGATTGTTATTTTTAATTTTGTTATATAATTTTAAGAGCATTTTTTCATGACTAGAAAATTTATACTAAAATAAGCTTGAGATATGAAGTCCCACTTGATGTTTTTTTCCCTTAAAATATATTGGAAAAACATATGTTATTCCTCTCCAATCAAATGTTTCAAGGTGAATTTTTCCTTGATAAATAAATCTCACAACAAGGAAGTGATGCATCAGTACGCAATATAACGGTTTTATTATAACAAACTTGGTGATATATCCTCTAAAATTTAGTGATAAAGCTATATTTAAAGAAAATGTGAGTATCATACCTCGAAAGAGAGTTGCACTTGGCACTAGCTGTAGAATATTAAATCACATACGTGGAAGAAAGATTTTACCAGGAATCTTGCTCATATAAATGATTCATCCGAAATGAGGCAATTTTACTAGGAATTTACAATCCAATGGAGGCATCCAACTAGAAAAAGTAAGAATATTTCTATGCATAAGGAAATTGTAGTAAGAGCTAACCTTATAAAGACTTTTTGATGCAAGCATCCATTTAAGATAAGTCAATGGTATGATTTAAATTAATTTGAATCAAATAATGATAGATTCTTGAAATAGCTTTAGCAAGGTGAAGAAGGGTTAATTAAGAGTGAATGTCGAAAATACCATTTTGGCATGTTCAATTTAGTTGCTCACTTCTTAGACATGTTCATTTTGTCCCATAGTTTCGAAGTTTTTAATTTAATCTCTCTACTCACTAAATATGGATCAATTTGGTCCTACTGTCAACTTTATCATTTATTTGGACCCAAATTGGTGGATTGGAACTTTTCATGGGTGGTTTTTGGATTTCTAAAAATCAATTTCGTTACTTAGGACTAGCTCAAAATAGTGAGGTTAATATGAAACTACTTAAAATCCCCTCATGAAAGCTTCTAACCCGTTTCCATGCAAAAAAATCTTATTGTTGGTGGTATGACCAAATTGGTTTTTATTTGACTTATTTATAGACTAAATCAAACACTTGAAAAATGCTTAGGACTAAAAATAGGCACCTTTAATGGTTTTGAGATTATTTTTGTCTTTTACTCGAATAACATATTTTCATTTAATTTGCCGGCCAAAAGGAGAGGGTCAACAATTAACATATCAACAACAATATATTTGTAAATCATCAGATATGGTTTTGAATCCAATATTTTCATATGTTTAAGGATTTGTTTCTATCATATAAGAGCGCTTTGCTGTGATATTTCATCTCTCGATTCTCTCAATTTAGAAATTTTGCTGTGGCTTTGATACTTGACTTTTGTAAACCCAAATTGCATTGTGAACTTATTATTGGGCCCAGTGTGGCAGTCACACAAACTTGCTTAACCAGCAGAAAATTGTTTCAAGGCTATTGACCATGCAAGCCTCAAATTGCATAAATCGCCCAACCCAGTCAAAATTTGCCTTTTTTTAGTACAAAAGTTGAACTTGGTAGAACCATGCCAAAGCTGTTTGATAACTAGTTCATGCGAGAATAAACCATCTCAAGTGCTTTAAGATATTTTGTTGTTTAAGTTTTGATTACACAAATGGCTGTAATAATGTCATATCATTTAGTTTTACTTTCAGTCTCCTCCTTTTACGAAATTACTCTTGAATTTGAAAGGGAAATTGGTTTCAATTCAACATGTTAAGTTACTGTTTTTACCTTAGTTTAACGTTAAGGGTGGGGCTATTGTTGACATTCCTATAGACTGGTATGAAACCAAACTTTATCCCACTAATTGGTTTACTCAATTGGGAATAAATCTGTTACATGCCTCCATTGGATTGTAGGCCTGTGTATTGGATGTTTTATTTGATCCATTTTGATCTTGGTTCATGTCATGAAAAGAATCATCTGCTGTCACTTTGATATGCGTGCCTTATCGGTTTGGCTATTGGCCTCTGGTGACAAATAAAGAAACTTCTGTTTGCAAAAGGAAAAAAAAGGGAGAAATATGAAACTGTTGATAGTGTAAATCGTTTGGGCATTCTATTAGCTTTCGAGCCATCACCATAAAGGAACTAATCTTATTAAACAACATTTTTTTTTGGATTGTTGTTACTGCTTGAAAAATGGTTAGGGATATAGATGTATTCTGTTTAGGTTTTAGTAGAGGTATTTTGTTTGTTTAAGCTATGATTTATAAAAAAGTTTTCTTTTGTACTCCTACAGCGGTTCAATTGCAAATCAGTCACATTAAAGGTGAAATATTACTGTAATTTAGATAATGTCTTAATACTAACATATAACAGATTGTTAGGAACATTTCCGTATTGCGGTTTTGGTGACTTGTGCTGGTTTGTACTGCCCCTCAGCATAAAATGCTGAAATAATATTTTGTACTTATTACAGTTAACCGTCCATCAGTGCACTGATGTTCTCTTATGGGAAATTCTATTTTTGTAGATATTGAATAACTTTCTTGGTACACTTTATGTTTACATGCTCACGAAGCATTATTATGTTAGTTTACTTCAAAATACTAATATACAATGTAATATAGAAATTGTTGATGTTTGCTATCTTCTTTCAACAATTGATATTATTTTAGAGCTATTTTTTTCCTGTTGAGATAATTTTGGTGGAAGGATTGGTGCATATGTAAAATATTAAATCATTTTTTCTTAAAGTTCTTGCCTTTTTTGTATTTTATCACTTGCCAAATTGTTCCCTTTGAGCATTCTGGATGTATAAATACTTGGGAGCAAATTTTTTTGAGGTAGATAAGATTTGTTATAACTTGATTTTCCTTAGTGTCGTGTCAATCATTTTTTTTTATTTGAGGGTTATGATTTCTTATATGCCTAATCCCTGAGTTAATTACAGTTTTCTCTTGCAAGGGATTACTTTTGATTAAGAAGGTTTCTTAGGCTTGATTTTTGGTTTATATTTCATATTTATGTTTGAATTTAGTTGATGGTAAATAGTTAGGGGATGATGGTAGACCTCTTCAATATTCAATGTTTTTTCTTCTTGGATATGCCAATGGATCCAATCTACCAACATTAGGGGTCTTCAAGTTGTAGCGATTAGAGATCTTAATTGGAAATAATGCGTTATCTTACTCAGCTATCTTGAGCAGATCTTGGTGTCAATATTTTATTTGTGCATAATAGATGTTTTTGAGGCTTGCATCAAATCATCTACTTTATTTGAACAAATCTTTTTTCTGACAAATTTTATTTGACTAGGAGTAGACTATATATTTGTTTTGTCTTATCACTTCGATTGAGCATTCGTTCTATTTTGTTTCTTCAAGCGTAGCCTGAGTACTTCTAAATTTGTCTAAGCATACGTTTAAGTGGGACACATCCACTTGAAGGCTCCAAACTTAATTTGCTTGGATAGAGTATGTATTGGCTTGGAGGTGACATCCACTTGAGGAAGTCAACTCTTTTGATCGGCCACATCTGCCATAGATCCCTTTTGCTTGAGCAAGTCACTCTTAATCAAACATTTGTTATCTTTGCACTTTTGAATTTTCTGTGCCATATTTAAATACTTAGAACCTTTTTGTTAAATGTGAACCATATTCACCCATTTGAATTTTGCTAGATGTTTAATTAAAATAAACTTCCAACCTTCATATTCTCATAAGTCAACACTTTTAATTGCCTAAGTGGATTAGACCTTGTAGTCTTAGGATTGACCAGGGGGTATGATGCATTAACACTAATCATCAACGACAGTTCACTCGATCATGAAAAGTTAATTATAATAATTAAATCTCTTATGATGGGTCAGATATTCAAATAACCTATGACATGTGACCAAAAAGTTGGGAGGCACAAAGACCGATCACTTCAGGCTCTTAGTCACGTGACATAACCAACAAGGGCTCCTAGGCACTATATTCAACTTGACTCGAGAACATATGTTCAAGTCACGTGTGAGATTTTTGGTTTGTCATCTGTTCATTCTTGTTGGTGGATTTAATTTTGATTGATGGGATTGCTAGTTTGATGTTTGTTCGAGTTTTGGTTGGGGCTTACATCTTTTGGGAAGACAAATATTTGATTTAATATGTTTTTTGGCTTTCTATTAACCCATTAAGGTTGGGATGGTGCGTACATCCATTGGAAATTCCATGAGCGAGAGTTGTATTTTTGTGGATATTGAAAGCCCAATAATTTTTCTTACGAAATTGTTCTTAAAATGTTGCTTTTGGATTACTATATTAAAGGACAAAAATGTGTACAAAATTATGCCTTGGGCATTTACAAAATGAGATCTATCCTCTAAACTAAAAGAAAAAAGAGGATGTTTTTCTTTTGCATCTTTATAAACAAACTCCCTTTGAAGAGCTATTTGGGCACACCATTTTGCTGCTCTATTGCTATCTAGTTGTCTTTTATAATATGAGTTGTTTGAACTTTCACTTTTCCCCCCTCTGTGATATTGCCTTTGCTCTTTAACATCTATAGTTCAAATGAGCTTTTAAAGGAAAAGAATGGCTTGAATCTCTAATTGTTGTGTGATGTCTCAGTGTTGGAGTAACGTCCCATAGCCGTAGAGACGTTTGAGTCTTATTTATGATGATGACTCCAATGCTAGACAAATATGAGAGTAATAGAGCTCCATTCACATTGCCTTTGCTTGTTGGGTGTTGTTGGTTTGTTGCGTTTGAGTGGGTGAGAGACACTCATCAGTGTGCTTTGGAAGAGATAGGCACTCTTCAAGAGTTGAGTGAATATAAGTAGAGAGAGTGATGGGTGGGAGAGGGAGACACTTAACAAGCAAAGAGGTGATTAACGAGAGGTGGAGATGTGCAGCGTGAGAACTTGGGAGCTTTATTGGGTAAGTGATGGCACTAGAGGATGCTGGGATGCGAGATTATTGTGCCAGATGGTGTTCTCGGGAGAGGGAGCAAAGAGAGGCTTAGTGCTATGGGCTGAGTGCAGCTGAAGTTTCTCTAGAAAGTGGACATTATTTGATCTTTTGTACTTGGGACTCGGTGTAGTGAATGGGATAAGGTGTATGATTGTGCTAGAGGGATCCTTATGGCGCTTGTGGTTGGGTTTTATACACTTTATGCAATTCTTTTTTGTAGATGATGCACAACTAATGTCATCTATCTCTTGACATCATGCATGATTTCTCGAAGCTATGAATGGCATACACAAGTGTGAGGATTAGGCTGTGATTCATGGTAGTTTCCATGTTTATTATTTTTATGAGTAAAATTTCAAGATTTCAAAATTTAGGATTTTCATGAAGAAGCAAATGTGATGTGGGATAAAGTAAGAAACACTATTAAACAAGTAACAAAAAATGTTCTTGGAGAATCAAAAGAAAAAATATTTACAAATAAAAATAGTTGGTGGTGGAATAATAATGTGCAAGAAAAGATAAAATATAAGAAGTTATGTTATAAAAATTGGTTTAAATGTAAAAGCTTAGAGAACTGGAAAAAATATCAAACGGCCCGCAGAGAGTCTAAAAGAACAATCGGTGACGCTAAAAATACTGCGTTTAATGATCT
>NEWO01000122.1:33586-71998 GCA_003013225.1 Phalaenopsis aphrodite | reverse complement strand
ATTCGACTTGTGTTAAGAAAGGCAGAGGTAGACCTAGGAAGACTTGGGCTTATTGTATTAAAAATGATCTTAATTTATTAGAACTAAATGAAAATATGACACTAAATAGGACGCAATGGAGAAAAAGGATTCATGTGGCCGACCCCACGTAGTGGGATTAAGGCTTTGTTGTTGTAACCAAGGTCTTCAAACGACATAATTGGCCTTATTTTGGGGTAATATTCTCAAACAAGATTGTTTTCTTCAATAAAACATTCTCTTAAAGCATTGTGATGTTGGTTATTGCCAACCATTTCATAGTTTCCAAAACTAAAATGTAATTTGTTTCTCAATTTTTTTCATTCATCGAGCAAAAAGGGTTGAGTGAAGCTATGCTTTTGTTGACTAAAGCATTCATGACTTTTATATCATGTATGCATATATTTTGTACTTATAATACACATTTAATTAATTGGACCTAAAACAAATCAAGGAATAAATCTTGGTTCATGTCCAAATGGAACCAAACCATTTCTTAATATTTTATTATATTCAAAATCTATATTTATTTATGACTTATTTCATAATCTCTCCTCTCTTCTATTATCTCTCTCCCAATCCTGTCTTTCTCACACACATTGTCGATATCAAACTTGTGATCTATTTTGTATCCACCTGCCATAGCTTGTAAGCCATCCATCCTACTATATCCCTTGTGAGAAACCACTGTTGGGTTCCCCTTCGGTGCGACGCTACTTGCATAATAACACAGCTCCACTTCATAGAGCAGTGAGGCTCTCTCATCCTCACTTCATGCCCTCATACTATGTCCCTTGCACTCATAATCGAAGCATTAAAAGAATTTTTGCTTCATCACACAACCTTCTGAAGCACTTGCTTTGCTTAACAGTTGCATATCGCAACCTTGGTTAGCATTTTTCTTGGTTGTTTTGTTTTGAAACTGTGTATCAAAACACACATTTGAAAACCTTTCCATTTTTATGCCCGTTCATTTAGATTTTCTTAGGCTCTTTTATATATTTTATGGTTAAATTTTATTTCCATTTTTTTGGTTGAAGTGATGGATGTCATCTGTAAACGTTAAAAAAAAAAGAAAAGGTTATACATATATCAAATTAGATTTACTTATTGCATGATCAGACTCTGCTTTTTGTGATTTTACTCTGCTTTAGAAATCATGTCAAGTGCTATTGCAACATTATAACTTGTGAGTTATAAATTTATGTGCTAATTATGTTTCTCAGGTAAGAGGTCAAATAAAACTACTTAATAGTGGCAGCATTTGCTTTGGTCTATCTGATTACCCAGTTTCAGAATTTGAATTGGTTGCTGAAGAGCTTCTACTAAGTGATTCCGTAATAAAGGCATGTATCTTCTCTGAAATATCATTTTATTTTGCTTTTTTAGCTTGTTTTAGGTTATACATTCCACTTGAACAGATGGACTTTTCATGGCAGAACTGCGGTTCCTATGTTTTATATCTTTTGTTGAGTTTTTGTTGAATGATTAATATTCTAACCTCTGATGCTTTCTTGTTTGACGGAGTTGATACTTCTTGACAATTTAAAATAACAAGGGCAACTTTTATACCTCTGTTTTTTTTCATTTATCCCTCAGCCGTCCCTGCGACCCCTCTTAAGTGCTTTATAGGTTTAAGTGAATGATGCACTTAGAGATTTAGATAGAATGCTTGCGCAACTTTAAGAAATATCTCAAAAGTATTGCTTAGGTTATGCGAGAAAAGTTATTTTGTAGTTTATTATGCACCACCTTTGCCACAGTTGTTGCATCACTTTGTCTGACTAGCATATTTTTGCCATGTCACGAATCACATTATTTTTTCGAAAAAGATCATGTGCTGTTTTGCTAACCATAAGATGGGTTGAACAAGCTTTAGATTAATACCTATCGTCTTTAATTTTAACCAAACCCTTTTTAGTGTGAACATAATCCTGATTCATCATCATCATTTGCCTTTTCTTAACTAGATACATTTTTTGCAAGTCCTGAACCATTTAGTATTTGTAAAAAGTGCATGCACTATTTTAGGGCCCGTTCGGGGCAGCTTATTTGGCGCGGTTGCGTTTTGAAAACACACATTGCCTATTTGGATAAACTGCATTTTGGCAGCTTATGCGTTTTCAAAACGCTGAAAACAATGTTTTCACACCACATTTATTTAGGTGCGGTGGCAGCTTTCTGGTTGTGGTCTAGCTTTTCCAAAAAAATAAAAATCTGTAATAGCTGCCGCACCTAGCTTATCAACATATTATTTTTAATCAGCTTATCAACAGATTATTCAATAAGCTACAATTGCCCCAAACAAACCCTTAATAACCATATTAAGTGTTTAAGAAGCATAGGTTTAGTACCTGTAATGTCTATTGCCAACCAAACCCCTCTTCTTGTGCTACAAATGATACCGGAGTTAAACAAATAACAATAGACAAACAAATATTATCACTAATAAAGCCAATAGTCGATTACAACTAACACAATTGAAAGAAAAATAACAACTTACTAAACAATCCAACTCAAATTAGAGTGGATCTTAGGGTGGTGGTCGTGATCAATGAAGGGTGGAAAGTGGAGGGTTTGTTGACGAGGTGATTGACAAGCAAAAAAACAACAAGACAATAGTTTTCTGAGTTTCAGATAGCAAATACACAACATATATTGACATCACACTGCTGTCCGCGATGATGGCAACAAAGGGGGAGGTCTAGAACAACAGCGGTAGCGATGATGGAGTGTTGGAAGCAAGTCATCGGGGAAGGTAGCCTAGCAGGCGAAAAGTGCTTCATTGCACCAACACCAGGTGATTAAAAGTTATTGTAATAGCCTCAAGGACCGAAGCAGGCATAGTAGTTGAGGTCCCATATGAGGGCTCATGTTTCTTAGCATTCTTGCTTCTCAAACTTTGGTAAACATTGTGACAATAAATTTTTCCACTGAGAGTACCCTTGGCAAAAGAGCTAAAAAACTGAAGAGTTTGCTCGATAGAATTAAATCCGGCATTCGAAAACCCCATTTATCCAAGATGTTGAGAATTTCACGAAGCACCTTACAATTAGCAGTTATGTGGCTGGTATCCTCGATGTCTTCACAGCTCCAGGGGCATCTATAATCATCGCCAATATTGTGCTTGCATAACCATGAATTTGTTGGCATAGCATCATTGAAGATTATCCAACAAAATATGTACTCACGGGGATGGAGATGAAGTTTTCCAAGCCATTAGGGACAACTTGGGACCTCCTCGAACAATTTGCAGTAAGCAATTTTGGTAATAGTGTTGCAGATAAAGCAAGAGCCCAATATCAACCGACAACATTCTTTTAATGAGAAGAATAAGTTCCGAACCAAAAAAAACGTTCCAGTTGAGCATCATTCCAGTGGCCATGGATTAAGAAGCTCGCAACCACCACATTCACATCCAAATATAGATTGACAAATGTGGGTCATTGTAATAATGGTAGATCCATAGTTCAAATCTGCTTGAAAGCATTATCCGTCTTACCATTGCCAATTTGCCATATGATGTAATTCCCCAAACTCTCTCCACCACTCATTAAAAGACGAGAAGATGTGGACATTGCAAGGCCCTGCATGGGTATCCAGGGGTTATGGCCATATTTTTCACACAGGCACCTAGAATAGAAACTCTTACGTTTTGAAAGAAGATCCTAGAATAAACGAGTCCTTAACAGGCTTTTCCAGTTCACCCTTGAGTGTAAACTGATTACACCAACTTCTTTGGGCCTACACATATCATCCTACTTAATGTAATGCAGGCCCTTTTGATTAGGCCCCTTTCTCCACAAAAAAAACATATCTGCATGATTGTTTCGTCAGGTTGAAAATGTTTTTGGGAGGTTCAATATGAGATACAAGGAACATTGCCATGGGAATTAAGGATGTTTGATAAACATGATGTGCCCAGCCGGGGACAAATGTTGATTTTCTCAGGCCTGCAATTTATTGATGGCTATATTTGAGGGATTGAGTGTTGCTCCAGCTGTTTCTCTGTGCCGAATTGGTGATTATCTTCCCTTATCCCCTTCACATCCGTCCCGCTTTGCTGCTACACTTTCTCCCTCGCCGCAGGTCGCATGACAACAATTTTTTTACTGTCTCTGCCGTGAGCCACCTTCCTCTAGTTATTTTGAGGTCCACCAAACCCCCATCGCTGCTCCAACTCTCCAGCCTGCCGCCATCACCTCCAGTCCGCTGCTAACCATGCTGCCATTCCCCCAACAGCCCACACAGTCCTTCCCCATCCACCGCTGTCTCCTTCCCAGCTTTGCTCGCAACCTCCTCCACCGGCTGACCCATTGCCGACCTACTTTCTACTGCGTCCTCTTTGCAACTGCTTTCGTTGCCACCCTCCCATTGCTGCCATCAACTCGGACAACCCTCACACATCGTCCTCAGGCTGTCTACTTACTGCTTGACAATGGGGAACCACTGCCTAACTATTTCTACTTGCCAATTTTTTTTCAACCCCCGCACCACCGCTATCACCAGTGATCCGCCCTTGTTGAGTGCTTGTGCGTGTCAATTGCTATTTTTTATTTCAGTATTTCTAATTTTAACCTTTATTTGCTTTGAGTAATCATATTTACTTTTTCTATTGTGGTTTGAGTTAACTCTGGTATCATAAACTCGCGTCAAAACTGACCTAAAACATAACAAATAACATATATACATTCTTAGGTTAGAGTGGAGTGGGCTCGCTCCAAATAGGTGGGATTGTGTACAAGGAAGGACAACACAATCCTTTTCCTACCTGGACCAGGCCGGTTGGCGTGTGACAGTTGCAGCCTGAACAGACATGGCTCCCCCGCGTCGGGCATAGGCGCCCCCGTGCTCCCAACTTTCCGTATTAAGGCAACGAGAAAGTGTCCCCCTTCACATCAGTCTTCCAGGATTTGGGGAAAATTCTACCTCATAGTATTTTGTCAAGTCGACCAAATTGCAGATGGCGAAAATGACATAATCTTCTGGCAAGTCATTATGTAGGTGTTTTAATTTGAAAGCACGTCCTGATAGAATAAGTATCTATCATATTTTGGCACAATCTGCGTTGGAGTTACATATCGACGTAGATTTTCATAAAGTAACTCTTGAGTCCCTAGAATTATAATTTGCTTCTTCCACTTGTACTCGACTAGATGTATTTGATATCAAGGCTGTCAGGAGGGTTCAAATATGGAATGACATCTTTGATAGGCTATACCACACTAACGCGTAACCATTCATGAGAGACATCTTTTTCTTCTTGTGAAGGATCTCAATCCCATTGTAAAATGTTCTTTACCACAAAGATTCTGAGGTGGTCTCCAACACTACGGTTTATCCATCCTGTCTGATCCTCTGTTGGGGGGTACAATGCTGACCCGATTTTAATACTAAGTTGATTTTTTATGGGCTTCCAGAAGTGGCACAAAAAGAGTCATCTTGGACATATACAATTTCCTTTGTAGGGGCAACTAAGGTAGCGGCCTATATACATGAAAAGTTTAAATTTCTATTAGTTGGTGTTGCATCGTAATTAATATCGGCTCGTCAGACTCCTGACTCTTTTGGACATCTAATGCTAGTCCTGCTGGTGCTTCTCCGAGCTTATGCCAAAAGTTCTTTGAGCTGCCACAATCTCGTACTTTGCACGACCGCTCATTGCCTCAGACTTACTAATTTATAAAAAAACAACTGTTTACTCAGCTGGAGTCTCTCCTGGGTTCAACTGGAATCACTGACATTTCTTCCTCGTCGGCTCGAAGTTGAGAAACATCTGAGAAGTCTTCATCTTCTTCTGGATCATTTTATATCTCTTTAACTGCTCTCTGATTCGTGAAAGAGATCATTCTCTTGGTCTCTTGGTTGTGCAATTTGATTCGGTAGATCCATGACACTAAAAACACTCCCTGGTTATGATGGATTTGGGTCTATGGATTGGTTCTACTTGTTTTCCACTCAGAACTAGTTTCTTCTCCAGCGGGGCTGGCTTGGATTTTCCCTTTGATGTACATGATTGTAAGATTTTGGGGTTGAATCTTATCATTAAAATGTGGTGGTTGTTAGTCTCTTCACTTTTAAAATTGTTGTCTAAACTTCCGGTCTATTGTGCATTCGTAGGTACTGACGTTGCATATCCTGTTTCATCTCAGATGAGATAGTGATCTTGTTTTTTCTCTCGCGCTGACGTAGGTAGTTCAAAATTTGCCACCAAAATAATATACTCTTCTTTAACTTGCCGACAATTAGTTTTATCATTCTGCTTGGTTGGGCGTCTCGACACTCAAAAACACATTCCAAGTCCAAATCCACTCGATGATCTCGTTCTGATCTATGTAGCCATCAAAATATGGCAAATCCACTTCAAAACTCTTATTTCTCAGAATTTTAAGGTCAAGTCTTCAGGGTAGAGCTTCTTCATGTCTGGCGTCTGCATGATGTAAGAAATTCACTCCATTCCTTTGATCTCGCAAGTCACCGTTGTAGCTACGGGCGACCCATCTAGATTGCCTCATCTTGAATGCACAGAGTTGTAGCAGATTTTACTACTTGAGAAATTACAAGATTTTACTACGTGATTTGACATACCAGTCGATCGTCTTTAATTACAAGAGGAATCTTTCACTTTGTTGTCCTTTGTTCTTCTCTCTCTGTACCGAGATACACCGAAGAAACTCTACATCGATATACACCGAAGAAACTCTACATCGATATACACCGAATAAGATAAACTTAGAAGAAAAATAAACCACAAGCCACCAAGAAATCAAGGGAGAACAATCTTCTTCTTCTTTCTTCTTCCTTCTGCCACAAGGAACTACTTCTTGAACTTTCCTTCTTCTATCTCGAGGAAACCCGAAGAAGAACACAAAAGGTTGTGCGATGAATTGTAGGAGAGCCGCTGCGATGCCTCTTATCGCGCACAGGTAGGCACAACGATTCACGAAATGGCAGAGGCGGGAACAGTTCCTCTGTCGCGATCGACGCCAGGTAGGAGACACATCTTTTGCGATTGGGCGCGCAAGGGGGAATTAGGATCGGGGGATCGGGATCGTGCTCCAGCACAACATTTCCCATATGCGACATCGTTTTCTTTCTCCTCGATCAGGCTTCCGACAATTGTAGGTTGAAGCGGGTGTATAGGGTTTTGTAGGGTGGGAAAGAAAATTTTTGGATGGTCGGTTTAAGAAATCAATAAATAGAAAAGTTTTGGGAGGAGATGGTTTGATATTAATGAATGCTAGAAACCCTGGTATAGGACTAAGGTTAAACTAGATCTGATACAGTATTATATTAGAGTTAACGCAAATAACAATAGACAAACAAATATTATTACTAATAAAGTTAATAGACGATTGCAACTCACACACTTGAAAGGAAAATAAAAATAGAATCAACAATACAACTCAAATTAGGGTGGATCTCGAGGTGGTGGTGACCGGTTAGGGGTGGAAGGTGGCGGGATGTTGGCCAAGGTGGTTGCAAGCAGAAAACAACAAGAAAATTGTTTTCTTGGTTTTGGGCAACAAGTATGCTGTGGATATCGATGTTGCACAACTGTCTGGGATGATGACAACAAAGGGGGAGGGCTAGAACAGTAGCGATAGCGAAGATGGAGGGCTGAAACAACGATGACAACGGGCATGGAAGACTGAACAATGGTGGTGCCAAGTGGGAGGGATTGAAATAGTGGCTAGGTGGTGGTGAAGTGGGTACAAAGGGGCGCTTCTCATGGCCGAAACAACAGTAAGGTTGCGAGGGGACTTGATATGAGCTGCTGGAACAACAAACAAGAGGCGGGGAAGGCGGCTGGAAAATAGAAATCGTAGAAACAGCCAAAAGACTTTGTTTTGCGAGGCTGCAAAAGTGAAGAGGCTATCAATAGTGATGTGGGAGGATGCGGAAGGAGTTAGGGGAAGATAATCATTACCTTGGAAGAGAGATACAACCCTCCAAGGGAGAAACGAACGCCGGTGGTTGTCCTAAATAAACCCACGCCAAATAGGACCTTAAACAACAAAAATAACTTATATATGGTTTTAGGGTAAAGTGGAGTGTCCCAATCCAAATAAGCCGGAATTGAGTGCAAGGACCGCTCGATCCTTCTCCCACCTGGACCAAGCTGGTTGGCGTTTGACATTTGCAGCGCCCCCACGCCCTCGACTTCCTTCATTAATGCTGGTTCACGAGAAAGCGTCCCGCTCCGCGTCAAGCAAACTAGACAGTACCATGATTAGTTACCAGCATTGGCCTTATCCCCATCCACATGAGGTTGGTTTTGTAGATCCTTTGTTTCAATCGGTGCTCATTGAATGCTTTCAAAAGCATCAAAACTCTTGAACCTATTCCGTTAAGTATATCATTAACCTTATCTTAATGTTCATGATGTTTACTATTTTGGTGATTTTATATTGACGCTTGGCTCACCTGTGGGTTGATTGGCTGCTGAACCGGTTCAACCAAGGAGCCTCAAAGCGGCCGGCGGGCCCTTTGGTCTAGGCTAGAGTTGCCGCCCAAAGGGAGGGGTTTCCCTACCCCTTTCTATTTATCTACTACTATATATATATATGTTGTTTTATTTCGTTAGGGTTAGTTTTGGATTTGAGTTTTTTGTTAGGATAGCTTCCGACGTCCCATTTTCCTTTTTAGGTCTGTATCCAACTGCACGGAGGTGCTTTGACAAATACTCATCTCGAGGTGGTGTGTATCCTTATTTTTATTGCTTGTTGCCCCCTACCCGAGCCTTCATGCAGGGTGTGGTAACTTACCCCCTCACATTTCTGTCTACTGTCGCTAGCCCAGTCCCCCCTGTCTGCAGACTGCCGTAAGCCCTCTTCCTCCTGCCGCTGGTCCCAACTAGTACTGTAGGCTATCGTAATCCCCTTTCCATGCTGCTTCCCAGCAGCCGGCCTTCCTCCATCCTCCCAATCAATCCCGCCAACCAATCACCAGGTTGCTGTCCTTCCATCATATAACTCTCCATAGTCTTTGCTTCCTCTCAAACCACGACACAACCTCACCAACCTACGCCGTTGTTCTGTGTTTGTCTTGTTTGTAAAACCTTCTAATTTTCAGCAATAAAAGTATTATTTGGTTTAGGTTGTGGGTTAGTCTGGTATCATATATTTTAGTGTATGGACACACATGCGCTAAAAAAAAAAAAAAGTATTGTAATCCCTGTCATAACGCTTTCTAAACAATCTGGTCGTTTGAGATATAAGAGGTCTTACAAATATGGTTTGCTGGTTGGCTGACTCTCTCTCTCTCTCTCTCACATTGGATTGTTTGTCATAACAGGTTTATGGTGCCTTCAGAATGTATGTCAAAATGCTTCTCATGTGGGATTCTAAAATTCAGATTGATGATGGAGGTGATCATGATATTGGTGCGTCCATGCTTGAAGCTAGAAACCTTATTGTTCTAAAGGTATGAATTTTATAGTTTAGTTTATTTTCTTTAACTTTAGCGTTATGAAGTTTTACTGGTTTTCTTTTGCTTGAAAAGTAATTTATATTTCTGCTACAGCAAAATTCTGTCATCTCTTCAAATGGAGACTTGGGGGTTTATGGACAAGGACTTCTCAGATTGTCTGGCTCGGGTGATGCAATCAAAGCTCAGAGGTTATTCTTGTCGCTGTTTTATAATATAGAGGTGTGGACCTTTGTGTATGGTGTTTTTTTTTTCTTCATGTTATGTTACTAAGGCAATTTGCCTGACTATATCAATTTTTGAAGGATTTTCATGCATGCATGTGAAATAGTTTACACAACTTTTTTCTTTTTTTATTTTTTATTTTTTTTGAAATCAGAGAAATGAATGCAGCAATATAAATTTAAGCATTTGTGCTTGTGTTTCATGATTTTTTTATCTCTTATGTTTTTCTTTTCTTATGGTTTATATTTACTAGGAATGACCATTTTTTCATTTTAATATCGAGATCCCATAATTTTCATCATTAGTTTTATGCTACTCATCTTGAAATCTGGATAAGCAAATAACACAATTGAGAAGTGCTATTGTCTTCAAGGACTGCAGCTATCTGTAAAATTGGTAAAAGTTTAATTTATGCATTTGTTTCCGATGAAGCAAATTAAACTTAAGGAAATCTATAAAGCAAGCTTGTGATTAATTACAAAATCTGTAGTACAAGCCATTTATTTCTGTTTAAAAGCAAAAGCAGGCTTGTCGGTCAACCATTTTAATCAGCAAAAATGGTTCATTTGGTGCATCAAAATAATGGATAACATGTTTGCTATGTTTCAAAGTATTGTCAGAGTATCTAAACAAGAGAAAGGTCCAAAATAGTCTCTTGAATTTTTGCAAGAGGGTTATTTTAGTCTCAGAGTCCATAAAAGTGTCAATTTAATCCTCCCATTCTCTTAAACTAGTCCCCACAAAGTACTATGTTTGCTCTAATTTAAAAAGTCTGGGTGCTAATTCGACACTGTTACGAGCTGCAAGACTAAAATGGCCCCATGTAAACAATCATTGGACTATTTTGACTCTTTGCGTGTATCTAAACTTTTGCAGTGCTATAATTATGCTGAGGAAATGTTCTGTCATTTTCACTGTGCAGGTTGGGCCAGGTTCCTTGCTGCAAGCTCCAGTGGATAATGATATAGGAAGCAGTTCGTGAGTCATATGTTTTACTTTTCTCATGCAAAATCAGGATCGCTAGTTTTTGTTAATCTTTTGCAGAACTAAATTGGCTTGAAATGTGCCTTGCTCAGGGCCGCTCAAGCGCTCTGTGAGAGTCAAACATGCCCACAAGAGCTACTCATTCCTCCTGATGACTGCCATGTGAACAACTCCTTATCTTTGACATTGCAAGTAGGTTTTTCTAAATTTGACGTGAATAATATTTGAACATTTCATCTTGTGGTCTGAAATCCTTGTTTCTTACTGTGGTACCAGAAATAATTTAAATCAAATAGTTGAACATTTGACCGGAAATGTTAAAACCATAATTGAGGATTGGAAGGCCTTTTTTTGGTCACGTAGATCTTCTTCCTGGCAACTATTGCTATGTTTTGCCTTTATATTTTTTTCTTCTTAATGGAAAAATAACAATGCATGTACAATTATACATGCTTGTGTGGAGTATGTGTGTATGCATTTATTTTTAGTTAAATCATTTGAGATTGATGTGTTGTTTATGGTAAAAATCGGGTATCACTTGGTAATTTTGGAGAGTTTCCTAACACACTCAAAATTTTTTTTCTCGTTGAGCAGATTATCTTCATTTAATTTAGCTTGTTAATTAATTTCAGTAAGCAAATTTATCATTATTTATATCTATAAATTTGCAGATATGTCGTGTTGAAGACCTTACTATCCAAGGCTCAGTGAGAGGGACTATAATTCACATTCACAGGGCTAGGACAGTTGTTATTCATACTGAGGGGGAGATAAGTGGAACCGGGTTAGGTAATTCACTGTATCCTTTTTAACTGATGAAAAAAAGGGAGCAAAAAACATTATTCTTCCTTTCTTTTTTAATCTAACCTATGTAATCAATGACACATAACTACCTTAAAATTCAATTCCCTTTCAAACTAAAGGTCCTCCCTCTCCTCATTTATCAAGTTTCTCAATCCTGACCTACCCCTTACAGGCTTAAACTATGCCAGTCTGTATTCAGCCTTGCATTAAATCTTAACCCTCCTTTCCGGAATAAAAATATAAATTTAAAATTTTTTCTTCCTTCTGGTTTTTCTTGCAGTTAGCTACCCTTTCTTTTGCAATCCCACTCCAGAAGTAAAGCTGATTTCGGTTATGTTTTAGGTTGCAAAGAGGGCATTGGTACAGGGAAATTTTTGAAGCATGGAGTGGGAGGAGGTGCTGGGCATGGAGGCAGAGGTGGCTTTGGGTACTATAATGGAACTCAAATTGAAGGCGGCCAAGCATATGGCGATGCTGACCTTCCATGTGAGTTGGGCAGTGGAAGCGGAGGATCCAATATATTTAATGAAAATGGTGCAGCTGGTGGTGGAATGATAGGTTTGAACTTTTTTTACATTATTCTTGGTGATATGGTGGATGCATTTGTATTTAGCTGAATTCTTGTCGATTTCTTTGCTTTATATCTATTAGTATGTATGCTTTCTTAACATCTATTTTTTTGCTTAGTAGTTCTCTTTGTAATACAAAAGCTAAAAAAAAAATTTGTTTTTGGCCTTTATTTACCCATCAAATTGCAATTTGCACTCCGTTGTGGGTTTTATAATTGTTATTTCCTTCCTCAGCTGAAAATAAACGTTTTTGAATATCTATATTTTTTATTTTGTATCCTATTTATTAAGGTCTAGAGAAGTTTCTCCCTTTTACTGCTTGTTTGTTTGAGGTATAGGGCTGGTGAGGGATGGAGAGCAAGCCTCTTCTATTAGTACTTCGGAAGTTATTATCTCATTTGAAAGTTTTCCTAGGTTTTAGGAATGTCATATGCTTCTGTTTCTGTTTTTGTTTTTCTTTGGGGATATTCAACCCATATTTTTGGGATAAGGCTAATGATGATGATGTGGGAGATAATGTCGAAATTAGTGATTATAACATGCTAGTAACTGTTTGTAGGACTGTTTTTTGTTAGATCGCGCTGTTTATGCTTAGAAACTTTATTATTTTTTATTTGACGTTAAGTTCACTGGATTAGAGTTGGTAGCTTATGTACTGCTTTATTTTCTGCTTAGTTGGTAGCATTTGTACTTTGTTATTTTCCACTGAATGTTTCTTCATTATTCAAATGATGGTTTTATAATTTTTTTTTTCTTTCTGCTCTTCAACATTGTTACCATTACTGAATTAATTGCTTCTTCATGCCCTCTTTCTCTTCCTAATGCTTGCTCTTTCAAAACACTTACTCTATGATTAAATGTGAGATTTTGCAGTTATGGGTTCCATGAATTGGCCTCTGTCCAGATTAGATATTTATGGATCTTTGAAAGCTGATGGCCAAAGCTACAAAACTATGAACTATAATGGATCTCTGATGAGCGGGTTGGGTGGTGGATCTGGTGGTACCATTCTTCTGTTCCTTCAAACACTCGTACTTGAAAAAAATTCAAGCTTGTCAGTTGCTGGTGGAAATGGTGGTCCAACTGGTGGCGGTGGAGGTGGTGGGGGAAGGATTCACTTTGATTGGTCTAATATGGCTACTGGAGATGAATATGTACAATTTGCTTCTGTTAATGGAACAATTACATCAAGGCATGTCACTTCTGTTTCGTTGATGACAACTGAACTTTTTATCATGCATAATTAATTGAATAGTTTCTGGTGATACTTTTTTTGATGGTCAGGAACTAATATTTAGGCTGTAGTTTAGTTGCTTTTGAAGTATTGTGTGGCTACTATTCCTTTAATTTTAAGCTTATGTCTGTTGATTGAAAAATGAAGTTAGATTTGCTATCCTTTTCTATGTCTGTTGAATTCTGTAATCAAATTGGAACTCTGCCCTGAAATTCTTAATCTGTACATGGCCTTTCCCACACTTTTGTTCAGCCCTGATATGTGCAGGGGTTATCAGAAGGATCAGAATGTATATAGGCTATAGGTTTTTTGTAACAATTTACTTTGTCTTGGCCTTATCATGTAGGCTGGCAACTTATTATTTGTCTCAAAGATAGGTGTTAGCAATAATTACGCGGTTGCATTAGATTAACGCTTTGTAGGATTAATATTGTTGAGACTTGTCTGAGAATAAAATTGAATATAATTTCGTGGATTAATGGGACTAGGTGTGAGTTTTTGGTCGTGAGTTCTACACTAGAACAAGGCGCTGCTTGGGATCCAAAAAAAAATTTAGTAGTTCCTTTAAAAAGAACATATACCCAAATCTCAATTGATTTTTTTTTTTGCTCTTTTAGATGCTATTTGAATCATCTTAAAAATTATCCATACTCACGATGAAAGGCACCATGTTTAAATAAATATAAAGCTCAGAGCTACTAGTTTATGCGGACATATTGATAATTTATATTTCCTTTCATTAATAATCAACTTGTTCTGCTAGTTCAAACAGGACCTATGGAAACATGTATGATGAGTAGGATAAAACAATGCTGGTCTTGAAGTGAGTTTCATATGTTCAAACTCCTATTGGTGAAGTATTTAGTTGAAACAATGTAATTTAATTTGTTTATTGCTTTAGATGATTTGGCTACCATTAATCAGAAATCATATGGTTTTTTGTCATGCATGCATTCCACGTACATTCTTTTAGGTACTTGAAGGAAGATTGCTTACCACTAGTGTTTTATCTTTTTGACATTTTAACCATTTCGTCATGTTCATTCAATTGATAGTTCTTTGTATTGTTGTAAGAAAAGGTTAAGCTTTTCTCCTCAATATTTATCTTTATTGTATCAAATTCACACCGACACTTCTGTTGACCACCATGTTTATAGCGCAGGCTTATTTGATGAAAATACTAGAATGCTTTTTTTGCGTGTTTTCTTTTATTTATATTAGAAACTTTTTTCATGTGGGATATGGACAAGAATCATTATAACGCGACCTGATGGTGTCCAAACCTGTTCTAATATAACTTGGAGAAGTTCAGTCCTTCTTATATTTTACTCTTACCGACACTTTAAGTTTTTTTTATTATTCTCACTGAATAGTTTTTGCATGCATTTCTTCAAATTTGTCCCTGGGCTTCTCAGAAGCTTCTGATTAGGTAGATTATAATGCATATAAACTTTATTTTGATATTTTAGATATTCAAATTTAAACATTTTGATGTTTACGGCTCATACTATCGTTTTGATACCCCAATCTTACAGGCCAACCTTCAGAGTTTTTGAATGTGCAACTTAGCTTCTCTTTGACTAATCGGGGGACTGCCACAAGCTATGGTACTTTAAACATAGTTGCGAGTATATTCGTTGAAGTATCAGATTTTCAATGGCTCACAAAAATATATAAGACTGAGCTTTAACCAGAAGGCTAGCTCAAAAGCTAGAAATCGTGAAGAAATCTTGTCAGAAATCTGGATGTCAAACGAAACAAATTTAAATAACTTGGAAAATACAAGTTGATAATTTTACCTATATGAGAAAACATTGGGAAGGCAGTCAAAATAAAAAGACATGGTAACTCAATGAGGCATAAAGTAGTCAGAACTATTATTTAATTATTTTTTTGTTGGAAGGGTAAAACTGTTATTTATCCTTTATTGCTAGTTTGGTTTTTAATAATTTTTTAGGTCAGTTTCTTTATTTTTAAAAAGACTTAAAAATTGTAGCTCTTAGGCTGTCTTTATCTCAACCACTTAGATCCTTCGATTTACATTGTTGATGCAGTGAGGTTTTTCCCCTTAGTCTTCTTCGCTTAAGGATGGCTGTCCCATTTGTAATCTCTTATTGAGGATGAATTTTCCATTCATCTCTCTTGCCATGATGAATGTTGATAGCTCTGCAGTTCAATTAATACTCTTTGGTTCTCTCTTTAACAACATTTCATCTTTATTCATTAGAGTTCTTTGTAGGTTATTTGAATGGCTGCAGTGTAAGATGCTTAAAATGTTAGTTAATAGAATTGAGTCTTGTTTTTGTTAAAATGTTTAGTTTTTTATTTTGTCATTTGTCCTTCGTCTGAAAGATAAAATATTCATTTATCATTTTGGATTGGTTTGGGTTGATCGTATTTTTTTGAAGGTTAGTTTCTTCATTTTTAATAAAGCTATTTCTATAATGGGTCCCAAGATCTTTTAATTCTGTGAGAGCTGATGGACTAAAGATTTTGTTTAGCTTTTTCAAATTTCTATCGATATTCTTCTCCCTTTTAGATTTTCATCTTGATTTTGTCTTTTTACCTCTTCCCTTTCTTATTTTGAAGTTTTTATTCCTTTTGAACTTCTCAAAACTATTTTTCTCTTATCTTATATATTTTCCGCCTATACTTGTCAACAAGTCTTTATCCCACTTAGTTGGATTGGCTACATGAATCCTTTTTCTCCGTTTTGCTCTATTGAGTGTCATATTTTCATTTAATTCTAACAAATTAAGATAATTTTTTATACAAATATGCCCAAGTCTTTTCAGGTCTACCTCTGTTTTTTTTAACATAAGTAGAATAAAAAAAATCTACTCTCATAATAGTATCACCAAATGGTCGATGTTTAATGTGCCCAAACCATCTAAGACAACTCTCTCTAATCTTGTCTGCTATTGGAGCTACACCAACCCTATCACAGATATGTTCATTTCGCATTTTGTTTATAAGTGTCTGGCCACTCATCCACCTAAGCATTTTCATCTCAGCAACCCTTAACTTTTCATTGCATGTTTTCTAAATTTTCCTCCTAGACTTGTCCAACAAATAAAAATATTAAAAGGGAAATTGAAAGCCATGATAATTTTCCTTTACATTGTCCTGTTCTTTATCAACCCATTGTTGATTTATGTCCTCGTGAGCATTTAGGTTGTTGTTCCATATTACATTAGCTTGTTTTGAATTTATTTCACACCATATAGCATCTGTAAAAGTTAGCTCATTGTGCCTCATTTGTTACCTCTAACATTGAACAAGCACGGTAGACTCCAATGTAGCATGCATCAAGGGGCTTTTAATTTCATATTTTCATCACATGAAGCGGCAAAGAAATGAACAAGCCATGTAAAAATACTCATTATAAAATGTCATAATTGTTTTTAGTCTATTATACGTACTATTAAGATAATCATAGTCATCTAATACTTGGGTTTTAGAAATCCAGAGTATGATATTTAGCTAATATGTCAGTATTTTTTATGTTCTTTATAACTATCAAGTCTATCATTTAAGAAAACTTAAAGAAAACAAGATCTCTTGGTACCCATAGCAAGATTATCGGCTTGTTTGATAATGTTATTTTGTCGCACATATTTCTAAAATGCTAACATATCGTAATTTTGATTTATCCGAGAGAAAAAAGAAAACATGCAATGAAAAGCACAATGTTCCATGCTCTCCTTGATTTCGTGATTAGTTAAGAAGAACTAGTCTATTTATGCATGGACGCCTTCCATGATTTAACAAATGATGCCTTAGTCATCACATCTGCCAATTTATTGAAAAAAAGCCTATGGAAATAACTTTCACTTAAATTTATGCGTGTTTAGACGATAAAAATTAAGGATATATACTGTTTCTCTTTTTCAAAAGTCTTTCCTTAGTTTAAAACTCTTAGAGTTTTATTGTTTCCTTTTGTGCTAAGTGTTCACTTGAAGAATGAATGATAAGCTTATATTTTGAATTTATGTATGTTTACTTTATCACATTTTCTTTGATAAAAATTTAATATTCTTGTTACAAGGTTTTGTGTTGATATTTTCCATTGAAATTAATTTTCATGTTCTTTAACAAGTTTTTATTCTTGCAGTGGAGGACCGGGTAATAGCGGGGGTTGTAAAGGCGGGGAGGGAACAATTACCGGAAAGAAGTGTCCAAAGGGGCTTTATGGCACTTTCTGCATCGTATGTTTGATTTATCTCATTTTGATGGATTTTTTATGCTTATATTTGTTTTTTTAATAGGGCACAGTGCCATTTATTTCACATCAAAGTATTGTATCAATATTTGTTATTTTTCATGTGTGAAAGTGCGTCACATTAAAAACGGTCGTGCCATTACACTCAGTTTCTATACAAATATATAAATAATCTTTTTTATTGTGGTGATGGATTTTTTAGTCAATGAGATGTGTAGATTGATGGGCATGCCTCAAATAAATGATTCCGTTGTAGTCTATTCCATGCATAATGATTGCTTAGGGTGTACCATTTTAGTAAGGACGCCCCGTAGGTTGCTTTAGCTGACGTGTACATCTATAAATGTGCTTTTTTATTTTTATGTATAATGTCATATCATCTTTAAGGTTGATTAGGGCTTCAATAGGTGTTCAAGCATGGCATTGCAAAGGCTAGTTTGCCTTGCACTCTTCCCAAGTGGTTGCTATTACTAGAGCTTTACTTGGTGAGTGGCTTTGTTTGACTTGTGAGATGGGTAATAGTACTTCCATTGTTGTAGAGGATTATTTTTTTGCTGATTACTTGATACGGGATGATTTAAAAAGTGCATTAAAATTTGGAGAGGCAAGGATACATTTTCCAGAACAAATTAGATGAATTTTGTGTAGCAACTTGTTATTTTAGGTTAATAAATGTTGAGGATGAAGATGATAAGTTGAAGGAACCAATACAGTGCTACAAATTCAGCGATGGAGGAGAGAGCATGAATGATAAGGAAAATTTCATAAATAGTAATGATAGTTTTATTTTCCTCAAATGATAATGTCTCCAACTTTGTGTTTTAGACAGATTATTTGGCAACTTACTCAAAACTTGAGTGTAATAGAACTTGAAGATTCATTATTTTACCCAAACAAAATTATTGTTTTGATCTTTAGTTTATACTCTTAACAAACTGTCCACTATTCTGTTTTAATTAAAGTAAATTTTGAATAATATCAACAGCTTTTTTAGCTCCTTTTTTCTTATGGTGAGCATCCAGTGGGCATCCGAGTCTGGCTATAACATCCAATAAAATCAATAATTAGGTCGTTATTTGTTTTGCATTGTTTCTTTTCTATTTTTTAATTATATGATTTTCCATAATATGCCTTTTTATGTGACATGTTATGTTTTTTGCTAACTTCTGCTATTATGACATGCCCTGAGTTTGCATAGTTGTGAAAAGCATCGGGTTAAAGCACATGCTCGAATGATGTTCGGTAAAGCGATAGAGTAGACTAGGAGTACAACAACAACAACAACAACAAAGCCTTAATCCCACTACGTGGGTTCGGCTACATGAATCCTTTTTCTCCATTGCGTCCTATTTAGTGTTATATTTTCATTTAGTTCTAGTAAATTAAGATCATTTTTCATAGAATAAGCTCAAGTTTTCCAAGGTCTACCTCTTCCTTTCTTAACACAAGTCGAATCTAAAACATCTACTCTCCTAATCGGATCATCAGATGGTCGACGTTTAATGTGACCAAACCATCTAAGACGACTTTCTCTAATTTTGTCCTTCACAGGAGCTACACTAACCCTATCACGAATATATTCATTTCGCATTTTGTCTCTAAGTGTAAAGCCACTCATCCACCTAATCATTCTCATCTCAACAACACTTAACTTATTATTATGCTTCTCTTTTAAAGACTAACATTCAACGCCATATAGCATTGCAGTCCTCACCACCGTCTTAAAATTTTCCTTTCAGTCTAAGCGGTACTTTTCTATCACACAAGGCCGGAAGCATTCTTCCACTTCAACCAACCAACTTGAATTCTACTAATAACATCCTCATCTATATCACCATTGCTTTGAACAACAGACCCAAAATATCTAAATCGTTCACACCTTTTAATAATTTGATCACCCAAAGTCGCACTTCTGTCATTAGAGCTATTATTACTAAAATTACATTCCATGGATTCAGTTTTAGTTCTACTTAAATGAAGGCCTTTAGACTCCAATGTAGACCTCCATAATTCAAGTTTTTCCTGGGTTTTTTCTCTCGTTTTATCCACAAGAAAGATATCATCAGCAAAAAGCATACACCAAGGTAAATCCTCTTGTAGATGTCCAGTAAGACCATCCATAAATAAAGCAAAAAGATATGAGCTTAAAACCGATCCCTGATGTAATCCAATAGAAATAGGAAAATATTTGGTCAATCCTCCTTCAGTTTTAATACAAGTAACAACTCTAGTATACATATCTTTAATGACTTGAATATAAGGCAAATCAACACCTTTCTTCTCAAGAACTCTCCAAAGGATATCTCTTGGAACCTTATCGTGAGGTTTTCTAAATCAATAAAAATCAAATGTAGATTCTCCTTATTATCTTTGAACTTCTCCATCAAACCTCTCAATAGATGTATAGCTTCCATAGTAGACCTGCCCGACATAAATCCAAATTGATTATGAGAAATCTTTGTGATGCGTCTTAACTTATGTTCAATTACCCTCTCCCATAACTTTAAAGTATGACACATTAACTTAATTCCTCTATAATTTGCACATTCTTGTGCATCCCCTTTTTCTTAAAAATGGGGACCAAAATACTCTTCCTCCACTCCTCAGGCATCCTTGACTGGGCCTATCTTATTTATTTCGGATTTTTCATACCACAAAAAGGGTGGAAAAAAGTTTGCCGGCTAGAAATTAGATGTCTTGAATACTATAATAAATATTTCGTTTCTAGTAGACAGACATTTGCTTTATTAGATGGTTAGACGTCATGACTTTTGCATGCTAATGGGTGAATAGTTTTCATGTTCTTTCACTTCTTAGCCAAGGTGCTTTCTTGTAACTAAATTTCATAAAGAATGTCATAGTACTAGCTTGTTTGCATGCTTAGCAGTTAGCATAATGTGGAAAAAGATTAGAATTTCATCATTTTTTTTATGTTCTGGAGTAATCGTTTATATAGAAGTTGGAATAGCATTTTGGATGCTATTTAATGTGACCAAAGTACTTGGAGTTAGGCTAGGTGAAAATGGAGTTAGGCTATCTGTGACATACACTCTTGATTCAGTTTCTACCATAGGAAAGATATGAAATGGTTCTCTGCAAAATTCTTTCAGGAATGCCCAGTTGGTACATACAAAGATGTTGTTGGATCGGATCCATCATTCTGTACTCCCTGCTCACTTGCTTCGCTTCCCCAAAGAGCAGATTTCATATATATACGAGGTAGCTTCTTGGCTAATTTCTAAAATGTGAATAGGCATTATAATTGTTTTCAAACAAATTTTTCATAGAGGTGTTTGGCTGCTGAAAAAGTTATGCAGTGTAAAAATAAGATATTGTATTTGGAATACTTTGAAGTTGTTTGGTTATGTAAAATAAATGTAGAACTTCACATTTTCTTGTTTTGTATGAAGAAAATCAAAATTGATGTAAAATACTTGTTTAGCGGGAGATGGCAGCAGGTCGCTGATGGGCGAGCGTCGGCTGGGGCTGGTGGTGGGGGGCAATACTTTACACAATTTTGCATTCGAAATTCACCCAAATAAAGCGAATTCAAATACAGAAAATGAACTAGAGAATGAATTTCGAATGCATTGTATTTTTACGCTGCGTTTGGAATTCACCCTATCAAACACCTAGATTTCTGAAACTCATGCATAAAGAATGCAATGCACTCATTTTGCAGCAAGCTGAATAGGCTCTTTTGAGCATATGCCCAATATGTTTCTTTTCTTGCATTACATCATTATTTTTTATGGAATATATTCTTTTGAAATTTATGCAGGTGGGGTCACACAGCCATTTTGCCCATATAAATGTTTATCAGACAAGTATAAGATGCCAAAATGCTTCACGCCACTTGAAGAATTGATATATACTTTTGGAGGTCCTTGGCCATTTGCAATTGTACTCTCATTTATATTGATACTTTTAGCACTTCTTTTAAGTGCTTTAAGAATAAAAATGGTCGGAACTGATTTTAGATATCAAACTTCAAGTCCTATTCAAAATGATGGTTCAACATCTTTTCCGTGCCTTCTGTCACTGGCTGAGGTACCACTTTATTTAGGTTCATTTACCTACACACACCACTTATGTATTTATATATCTAACACTTAAATTTAATTTTTACACTTATAACACTAATAACTTCCATCTGACATTAAAAATACCACAATTACTAACTTTTAAAGGTGAAATACCTTGTTTCAAGCATAAATAAAGTGCTATAAATGTAAAAAACAAAATTTAAGTAGTAGATATGTAAATACACAGGAATTATGTGGTATGCATGCAGTTTTTTTTTTTTAAACCAATTTTTCCTCAAATATGTGTATTACTATGAAAAATACTCCTTTGAATCGTGTAGAATTGACTTCTGATTAATAAATTAGGTTCCTGGGACTAGCAGAGCTGAAGAAACTCAAAGTCATGTGCATAGGCTGTACTTCATGGGTCCAAATACATTCAGAGAACCTTGGCACCTCTCTTACTCTCCGCCAGATGCAATTATCGGAATTGTGTAAGAAATCTTTAATTTTTGTAAGCCTTCATTTTCAAAATGTTTGCTCTTTGTTTACTATTAGTTTCTGGATGCACATGCATGCTGTAAGAGTTGATCCGACCAAAGTTTTGTCAGAAAAAAGTATAGACGAGAGAATTTATTAACATGTAATAAATCATTATATATATATAGTAAGGAAAAATGCAAATGTCTAAATGATACAATGGATGGATGCTGATTTCTGAATGATGCGATGGTTAATCTGTATCTTACGAGGTTTATAATGGGACCTCTATTGATGACGTCTTATCCTAAATTTCTCAAATTATCTTTTAGCAGGAATAATTTTAACTTCTGTGTATAAGATTAAGTATTTGATATTGTTATACAATCTTCCTGGAAAAAATACCATTTTTTTCGACTATGTTTCAGCGTGCGATGTTTTCTTTTTAACTCTGGGTATCTGTGAGAAAAAACTTTTTTTAGGTATGAAGATGCTTTCAACCGGTTTATTGATGAGATCAATTCAGTTGCTGCGTACGAGTGGTGGGAAGGATCGGTACATAGCATTCTTTCAGTGCTTGCCTATCCCTGTGCTTGGTCTTGGAAGCAATGGCGCCGAAGAAAGAAAATTCATCACCTTCAGGAATATGTTAAGTCAGTGTATGACCATACATGCCTCCGGTCTTGCAGATCACGCGCTCTTTACAAAGGGATGAAGGTTTGATTCTTATGCCGCGGCACATAAGATTTCAATGCTCGGTTTTTCTTATACCGATGACTCTCCTATGTGTGCTTTTTAATTGTATGAATCAATGGTATTTAATCGGATCTAAGCACTTTTGTATTATTAAACTAGCGTCTGAAATTTACACTTAATAGCTTTCTTTTGTGCTGGTTTTAGTCATTAGATAAATATGCAGAATGGTATTTGGATATTTTATCTGGTTAAAAAAGGTAAAGTTTTTTTTGGATTTAATGAATTAAAAACAGTAAGAGTGGAATGTCGAAATTTAGTTTTCAACCAAGATAGCTTGCTGATTTAGTTAAATTTACGTAATTTCCATGCATTACATTATATAGTAGCATTTGAAAATACTAGTCCTCGAGACATCCTACATTAGTAGGCTTGGTTGACTAGTGACTACAACGTGGTGGTAGAACTATAATGCACAATTAGAGGATGTTTGCCACAAATTTAGGGAGACAATGCTTTCATGTTACACACAATCATAAGAGAATTAATGTTCAAACTATACTATACATAGCTATAATATGTTCATCTGAAAGCCAGGGGGTGGAGAATGAAAGCCCACCTTAGCTCCTTCTTGCTTACCCCATTGCTATGAAGTGGAATTTTTTTCCCCCCAACACACACCCAAACGTACATATACTGTATATGCAAGGCTTTGAGCTTAGGACCTCTTAGTTGAAAAGTAGAGCTCTCAACCAATAGACCAAGATGGCTTGTATCAGCACAACTTAATTTAATCGTGTAAAAAAATTCTTAAAATTTGATTAGGTATAAAAGTAAGCTTTGATTTACTATATGGAATTTAGGTATTTTGAATGTGAAGACTATTAAATTGTAGACACAACGATTGAAAAAGAAAATTAATAATGTATTTTCTAGAAAATAAATGGCAATGGGAGAAATATAGGGACATTAGGGAAGGTAAGTAGATATTGTTGTTTGAAGGTTAAGCAATTGGAATGGTGCTTTAGGGTAGTAAATAAAGAATTTAAGTTAAAATTTGTTAGGTAAATATAATTAGTGATGAGGAGATTTTTATTATAGTAATTTTTAACAAGAATATAATAATGTAATAAAGTTCTTGTGCTACTCAAATTGATTTGAAAAATTAATTTTGACGGGATGATAAATTTTAAATTTTATAATGGCGAAATATAATAATTATTATGTATGACTAAATGGAGAATACCCTAGCTCTTGCAATTGAATCACTGCAACCAACAATTTGGTCGATGTTGTGTAGCTTACGAGGGTGCATCACATCTTGTCTTGCGCTAAGCGTGGCCTATTATAGCACCGAAGAAATTTGTCTTTTCTGATTTGGTTTTTGTTGCAATATTCCTGTAATAATAATTTTTTTTTGTAGTAGTATTTCTTATGTATGTAATTTATAGAAGAATATGATACGACTTGAGCTTTAATCTTAAGCCAGAATTTTCATGAAATTCAACTGAGAATTTGGTGATTTTAGGTGGGCTCAACTCCCGATTTAATGGTTGCATACATTGACTTTTTCTTGGGTGGCGATGAAAAACGGTTAGACGTAGCATCAACTATGATGCAGAGATTTCCAATGTGTATTATTTTTGGTGGCGATGGAAGCTACATGTCACCTTATCATCTTCATAGTGACATGTTATTGACAAATCTGCTTGGCCAGGTATCCTTTCAAGCTTGATTTTATGTTGCATTCAGACATTGTGATGTTTTCTTCAACTTTATTAATTAGAAAATCATCATGGCTGCAGTATTTATCTACAGCTATTTGGACTAGATTTGTTACTGGATTAAATGCTCATTTACGGACTGTAAGACAAGGAAACATTCGTTCTGCCCTCGTCCCTGTTATATTATGGATCAACAGTCACGGTAATCCTCAGCTGGAGCCCCATGGTGTTAGAATCGAGCCTGGTTGGTTCCAGGCAACGGCTTCTGGCTATTACCAGCTAGGAATTGTGGTTACTATTAGTGAACAATTTTTCGCAAGTGTGCATCATGCAGATATCTTGGATACAAGGTAGTACTTCTACCTGATATAAATTTGATAATCTATAAATCATTTGTTTTTTATAAAATGTGCTTCTATGCCATTTTAGAACTATTAATAGTGTTTTCATCTGATGGTTCTATGTAGGAAAAATGTCCCGATTTCTCTTAAAAACGCTAAACAAATTCAGCAGGCCCAATCTTCAGTTAACCCAGCAACTTCACGTAAGAGATTGACTGGAGGAGTGAATGGAGGTATAATAAATGAAGCAACATTGAAGTCATTGGATTATAAAAGGGATTACTTTTTCCCCTTTTCTCTTCTACTGCAAAATACTCGACCCATTGGTCTCCAGGTAATTCTTTGGTTTAATGTTATCTTGTATGGGCTTGTATGGGCATTTACATACGTTACCGCACAATTCTCGTGTATTTATATATCTAACACCTAAACATTTAAATTTACATGCATACCACTCAAATTTTTTAACATCACATAAAAAATACTACCATCATTGTCTTTTTAACACACCTTTTCATGCATAGGTTTATGACACCAAAGTGTTATAAGTGTAAATATGAAACTTTGGGTGTTAGGTATGTAAATACGTAAGAATTGTGTGGTTTGTTTGTAAATTTTCCTATCTTGTTCCTCTCTGGAACCAGTCTGACTAGTGAATGTTTTTTGAATTTCCATTTTTGTATATACAAATGATTATTTTTTCAGGAGACCGTGCAGCTGTTGATCTGTATAATGGTATTGGCTGATTTCACCATTACCCTTCTCACGTTGGTTCAGTATTACTGGATTTCATTGGGGGCTTTCCTTGCTGTCTTGCTGATTCTCCCATTATCTTTGCTCTCACCTTTTCCTGCTGGGTTAAATGCTCTTTTCAGTAGAGGACCTCGAAGATCTTCTCTTGCTCGAATTTATGCATTGTGGAATGCTACATCTATGTCAAACATAGTAAGTTTTTTGACCTGACGAGAGCTTTTGGAATTCACAATGATAGTAAAAAAATACAAATAATTTTTATTGGATTTTGGAATTTTGATTCCCTTAAAAACAATGCTGATTTGTTATTTATTTTTTTTAGTAGTTTCTATCTAATTGGGTGGCCTTTTTCTTATTACTTTTCTGCAGCAAATCTAATATTGGTTTGAGACTTAATATTTGCCCAATTTTTTTTCCACCATTGGGTTATGTTAATTGTGGGGGACTTTTCAATTAATCATTGTTTATTTCTCATTCAAATTAAGTTAACTTCTGGCACGTTACTTTTGGAGATTTTCTAGTAACGCATTGCATGGACTACCAATGGAGTTTTTGTTTGATTTCACTATCTCAGTTTTTTTTATTATTTTCTGAAGGTTTTTCCTTGGAAAACTGATGTAAAAATACCAGTCTTTAGCTGATATTGATCTAGAGCTCCTAGATGGTATTTGGGAAGCAAATTTTGTGGAGTGGTGGTTATGGAATAGCGAGGGAATGAAGTACGGGGGTTTGACGGTGTTTGGATGAAGATAGGTGTCATCGATGGCTATCCCAGCTGAAATAAATGTAGAAAACTTAGAATTGACAATGTGAGGGCGACAAAGAGCTTCCACTACCTATTCTTAGGCAAGATACATGCACAACATTTGCAAGCTACGACAGGAATATGATACAACACTCTAATAGAGATAACCAGGAGAAAACATCCACATAACATAAACCAAATCAAAAGTCCTCAAAAACAGAAAATAACATATAAATATTCTAGCTAGAATAAAGAAATATGAAAGAACTGAAAAAGGAAACAAAATGTTGTAGAAGTTGGGCCGCGGAGGGATCGCATCCTGCGATCGTGGGAAGATTTGTGTTCTCGCGGTATACAAGGGAAACCACATCGTCGACGAGGCGCATCTTGTATCATTCTCTCCGAGTAGGAGGAGCTTCATCTTCTTATCAAGAAGCTTCTAGAGTCAATCTAACAATCATGATAAAGTCATCGTCTTGTTGTGTTTGAGGTAACTCCACTACAAAATCTGTACTCACGTTCATTTGAGGGAAGTCCAAAACACATGTCCTTAAGATTGTTTTGTTAAAATAAATACTCTTTCTTTTTTGGCACAACCTGAACTGGAATGATACATAAACATGTATTTTCATGAACCATGTATTGAGCCATTAAATTTGTAGCATGATTTTCTCACTTTTCGTACTCTTATGAGTATATTTGATAAATAAGCATGCAGGCAGAATCAATTATGGGATGAAATCTATAACAAATTGGGCAACTCTCAATGAAAACCACTTAGGAGAGGCCTCTTCTTCTTTGGAAGGACCCAAATCCATCTATAAGATGTTCTTTCCCATAAAATATTCGTCAAATTTTTTTGAGGTGGCATCTCACTACTCTTTTCTGGCTATCTATCTGGGATGACATTGCTGAACTATACTAAAATTTAACACCACATTACTTCATATAACATTCAAGAAATAGCTCAAAATTGGCTCATCTCTGACATGTTAGACCTGCTTCAACATTGGCGACCCAAGAGATAGACTGTATATCTGAAAATTCTGAAATTCTCTTAATCTGAGCTTGCCATGTGTTTGATGATGGCACCTCGAACTCATGAACCCCGTAAACTACTAATGTCAATACTGTTGATGCTTCGCTTTATGCCTGCAAAAAGGTAGTTTGTGAGACTAAATCTTCAAACTTTGTTCGAACGTTCATTATCTCAGACTCACTACCTTCTTGAACAACTAGTGTTAATATACCGAGAATCACTGAATTATTCTCTCATGGGTTAAATTTGAATCACTAGCGCCACTTCCTTGTCGACTGAAAGTTGACCCCTCTCCGAAGGCTTCAACCTCGCCCGTGTAATTACTCATTTCATCACTTTCTCCCTGCTCAGTGAAAGAGACTACTCTCCTATTTCGGCTATCAGATGCACTGTGCTCAAAGGTGTGGCATTTGAAACACTTATTGAATCAGAAAAATTTGGGATTACTGTTCGGCTCCACCTATTCTCCAATTTGAACCGGTTTCTCCTCAGACGGGGTTGGCTGTGATGTCTCACTGAATGTACTCTTGTTGCTTGATCTTGGGGTTGAATTTTGTTGTAAGATGTGGCAATCATTTGTTGTTATTTTCTCTTCATCTTTGAACCTAGGGTCTGAATATCCTGTAATGTCCCATAGAGTTGTAACTAGATCACATTGCCAATGGACGATTCCATCCTCTCATATATTGAGCTATGGTTTTCTCTTCGAGCTCCACTTGCCGACACTTCAATATAAACTGCTCGAATTCAATTGTGTACTTTACTGAGATATCTTGTTGCTACAACTTTTCAAGCGCCAAGAACATGTTTTGTTTGTAATTCATTGGTAGGTACCTGCGTTTCATCTTGAACCAGATATTAATTTTACTAGTCTCTTCTCGATATCGAAGAATCTTCAAGTTACTTCATCACAAATATGCACTCTTCTTTAACTTAATGGATGTGCTAGCTTCACCATTTTATCAGGTAGAATAACATTGTATTCAAAGACACATTCTACTGTCGGGAGCCATTAAATGAATTCTTTCAGATCTCTGCGACCATTAAAATTAAGTATATCGACTTTAGCTCCAAGTTCAAGACTTTTCTTTTGATATTTTATGCCAAATTTTGGGGCAGCTGTTCTTTATCACTGGAAACTACCTGGTGGAAGAGATTCACATCATCTTTTATATCTGGCAAGTTATCATAGTGGCAACGGGTGGCCTCTCCAGATTGCCTTTTCTCAATTTGAGGATTTTCTGCTGCATAACCTCTATAGAATGTTTTTGGACCCCTCTTTGCGAATTTCTCATAAGTGGGATTGTGTCCTCTTCTCTCGAATATATTTCTGGTGAATGTAGGACTGTGCTTCATGATTGATCAAGGTTTACGGTTTCGGTGGAAAGTATTGACACAAATTTTTGGTGAAAGGTAGAAATTTTTTATTTTAAAAATTTAGGGTTAGGGCTAAGAATTGCGATAGAAATGGTTTATGCTGTGATTTTTTTTTTTTTTGAATTTCAGGTTGAGATGAAAAAGGCAACTCAAAAAAATATAGGGCTTGTTGCACTCTAATACCAAATGATACTGATTTAGGGCTTGTAGACGGGTATTTGGGAAGTGGATTTTGTGGGGAGTTGGTTCTGAAATATTGAGGGAATGAAAGATGAGGACTTTGATGGCGTTTGGGCAGAGATAGGCGTAGATCAACGTCTGCCCCGGCTGAAATCAGCTGAGAAAACCCCGAGTCGGTGATGTTAGGGCGGCGAGGAGCTTCCATCACCTGTTCCTAGAAAAGATACAGACATACCACTTGCAACATAAATATTATACAATACTCCAATAGAGATAATTAGGAGTCAGGAGAAAACATCTTCAAATAACATAAACCCATTCAAAAGCCCTCGAAAAGAGAAAATAAAAACATATAAATAGTTCCGGTTAGAAAGTAACCTTAATAAGGAACAAGGAAATTTAAAAAAGATGAAAAAGGAAACAAAAATATTGCAGTTGGACCGGGGCAAGATGGCATCCCGCGATCATGGGAAGATTCGCGATCTTGCTGCATATACACGGGAACCCACATGCCTGAAGAGGTGCATCCCACATCATTGGCTTTATTTGTTATGACAGTTATGCACTTTGCATGATATGTTACGTAACTGTTAAACACTTGCGCATTACCTAATCTAGCCGTTGGGCTAAAACAAAGATAGATTTATGCCATAATATTTCTTTTTTTTCGTATAAAGATTCCTGAATATTTATTTCTTTTCTAATGGGCCTCTTTTATAAAATCTGTTTTTTTACTTCTGTAGGAATTTTCTATTTCTTTTGTTAAACAAAGGACATCTTTTTGTGTTGCTTTCTGTAAGAAATGAGCTAGTTAGTTTATCTATCTTTATTGAAGTTTTTCTGTGAGCATATATCCATAAAATCTTTTTTATGAACTTGTTTGCCTCTCATGTTCCTAAGTAACTGTTTTTTAGTCGTTGACTTAGTGCTCTTGGAGAAATCAGTGCATATTCGATATCAAGGGAACTAAAATAATACTGGTTGAACGCTGCAAATAAAATGTTGAAACTTAAGATTATGGCTATTTTCAGTTGTTTTTAGTTTCCAAGGATCGTGCAAATCTGTGTTTTTACAGTTGGTGTTTTTTTTTAAGAAGTGTTACTACGCTTGAAAAGGTATAAAAATAGATTTGGAAGACTGTTATATTGATGGCATACATGAGAACCATTCCCTGCATTCGAATGATTGTTTTCATATATTCTGTGAGGCGATCTTATTATTAAAAAATGACAGGTTCTTATAAAGTGTCAAAGTAGTCCCCTTACCATTCACATGGGGCCATTTTAGTCCCATAATCTATAAAAGTGTCATATAAGTCTCCTAATTATTTTAATATGAGGATAAAATAGTCTTATAGAGGATTATATTTAAAAGTCTGGGGACTGAATTGTCACTTTATAGATTCTAGGATTAAATTGACTCCTTTTGACACTTTCCACTCTTATATTCCAATACGAATTACTTTTTTAGATCCGATCATGATTGTTTAAAATGGAGTTTTTTGTGCTCTAAAATCTAAATCCATAGAGAGAAAATTGAGTGTTTTGTACCTGTAGTTGCATGGTTTTGCTTAGAATTTAGTAGGAGAAAATCTAGATAAAAAGGGTAAACATTACTTCAATGTTCATCTTTGAGAACAGATTTGTGGTATTCATTCTCTCTCTCTCTCTCTGTTTTTTTTTTTTGGATATTTCTGCTGTTCTTCTGCTGTAACCTCGTACATTCTGTGATGATCAAGAGTAAATTCTTGCAGATTGTGGCCTTTGTTTGTGGATTTGTATATTGTGGATTTTCTTCATCCGAGACGGCTGCTGGGCAGCTTACATCAACCATTAGACGGTGCGTTACATTTTATATAATCCTGTAATATTTCTTCTCTATAGTTCCAATGCAAAATACTGATTCAACTGCTCGAACTGTGCTATACTCGTTTCATGATTTTGTTAAGCATTAACCAGAGCAAGCCACATTTGACCTTAATGTTGAAATCATGCGGTCATGGTCGGACATAGTAAGCTTGGATTGGCTTTTCATGTATCAAAGAAAAGTTTAATGCGTTAATATTCTTCTGGCAGATTTACGTATGTACCACTCAATTTCTATGTATTTACATATCTAAACTTCAATTTTAACATACATGCCACCAAACCTATGTATGAAAAGTTGTATTTCACTTTTTATTTTTAAAAGTTAAAAAGGTGTTATTTTTGATGTGATATGGAAGAATTGGTTGGTATAAAATGTAACTAGTGAAGTCTAGGTATGAGTTTTGTAAATACTAGGACTCGGGCAGTATGCATGTAAATGTTCTTATTGTTTTTGAAGCTAGCTGGTTGATCAACATTGCTGAGTTGACAGACAACCCAACAAATAGACAACTGCATGATACAATTGCACTGCTATTCCAATATGTTTTGGATCAATTGGAAGCATCAGAATTTTTAAATCTTTGTTTTCTTTTTTTATTTTATTTTAATGTCTATAATAATTATATTTCAAAAGCTTACGCCTCTAATTAATAGTTTTTCATTCATGTGTGAATAGGGAGGACAATGAATGGTGGATTCTGCCCACAATCCTTCTACTAGTAAAGTCATTCCAAGAGGGATTAATAAATTGGCACGTTGCAAATCTGGAGATTCAAGACTTGACATTATTTAGTCGTGACCCAGAGAAATTTTGGGCAATATGAAGAAGATTCAGCGCCAGATGGTTTGTTGCTGTAAATATATTTATATGTCAATTTTGTAAATTCCTTTTTTGCCGTGGCCTGTTTTTGCAAAGGTCTTCCAGGAAAGTTCCAGAAAGAAAAATAGAGAAGAAGAGAAATTAAATGAGTGATTTCCCCACTTGTGAGCCCTGCAGCCAAGGAGTTGACCATGTTTCCACCACCGATGGTCTGTTCGTTTCTTGAGATATTGATATCACTATCATGGAGTTTTCCTCATTATCATATATATATATATATATATATATATCATTTTACTACTGAATGCAACTTGAAGTGGCAGAAGCATATGTCAACCTGGTTTTAGTGATCATATCAACTGTTGTTTCATTTATTAGTTATTATTTAATTCTATTTCTGACTGATTTTCATTCCTTTGGCTGCTTATTTTATTTTTCTTGTGCGGTGTTAAGCTTCTTGACATTTCTCTCCTCAATGATCCAAGTTCAAAACACATCAAATCTCAAGTCTTAATATAAGATAGGTAGTACTTTGTGTATTTAGCAGATCTAACGTATGAGATTTGAATGATAGCAATAAGATGATTGTTTCTTGTCAATTGTTGGTGAGAATATTTCAAATTCATTAAATATTTGTGCTGTTTGATTTAAAATACAATAAATGCAAAAATTAATTTTAGGAATAAAAGATTGTATTCTGACAAAATATAATAAATTCAAGGGGATTGAACTCGGAAATAATTAATGGTGGGTTTGAAGAATTGTGTTGGACTTCAGCTTGTGTGAGCACATTGTTGTTTTGGATGATTTATTGTAAGAGAAAATAAAAGTAGAGCTTCAATGCTTATAAAATTTGATGCGATGCAGGGACCATCTGGTCTGGGCTTTGGGTTGGTGATGGGTTTTATTCAAACTCTTTAAGAATTTTACTCTACAATTATTTTACCCATTTGGCATCTAGGAATTTTTCATTTTATTTTCAACTAGTGTTTTAGGCATGCGGGCTTTCCACATTCTTAAATTCATAAATAAATCCTGAACATAATGTGATTTCAGTTTTTGTATAGGCTTGAGCTAAGAGCATGAGATTAGGTGACCTTTTTGCATTCTAGTATATGTATATGGGCATACTTGTTTCTATTCTTTAATGGCTTTTCATAATAGCTCGGAAGCATTGTGGATGAAAATTTTTTCTACCTACAACAATGGCGAAGACAAGCCTTAAGTTGGTCGGTCAACGACAAGAATCCTTCTCTCCATTGTTTCTTTTTGAGTGTCATAATTTCGTTTAATTCTAATATGTTAATATCATTTTTAATAAAGTATGCCCATGTTTTTTAGGTTTATCTCTTCCTTTCGTAACATAAGTTGATTCTAAAACATTTACTCTCCTAACCAGATCATCAAGATTTTAGGTGTTTGATGCGATCAAACTGTCTAAGACGGATATATTCATTTCACATTTTGTCTCTAAGTGTCAAGCCACTCATCCACCTATGCATTCTCATCTTAGCAGGACTTAGCTTTCTTTTTTGCTTCTCTTTTAAATGCCAATATTCTACGTTATTGAGCATTGCAGGTCTCACCACCATCTTCTAAAATTTTTCTTCTATTCTAAGCAGTGCTTTTCTATCGCACAATAGGCCACATGCATTCCTCCATTTCAACCAACCAACTTGAATTCCACTAATAACATCCCATCTATACACCATTATTTAATTTGAATAATAGACCCGAGATGTCTACAACTTTCATACTTTTTAAAGGATTTAATCACCTATTATTAAAACTCTATCACTAGAGTTACAAATACTAAAATTACATTCCATGTAGTCAGCTTTAGATCCACTCAAACTAAAGCCTTTAGACTCTAATATCAACCTTCATAGGCCAAGTTTTTTCTGAACTCTTTCTCTATGCTTATCCATCAGAAGGAAATCATCAGCGAAAAATATGCACCAAGATACATCATCCTATAAATGTCTACTAAAAGTGTCCATAACTAAAGCAAAACGATATGGGCTTAAAGCCAATCCTTGATGTAATCCAATTGAAATAGGAAAAATTTCAACCTGTTCGTAGTAAAAGCAAACCACCAAAATTTATTGTGAGAGCCAAATCATCATATATCTATACAAAGATTCGATGCAAATATAATATTTGGGGTAAAATAATCTTATAAAATTTAGTTGCATTTACATACACATCACATTATTCTTATGCATTTACATATCTAACATATAATTTTAAAAGTAAAGCACACTTTTTTGTGCATAAATTTATGACTGAAAAATATTAAAGGTATAAATATTAAATATAACGTGTTTGATATGTAATAATATAAGAATTGTGTGATGTGCAACTTAAATTTCCTCAAATTTAAAGGAAACGGTTTTATATTTTATATATAAACTCATAAATGTAAATTAACATTTATTATTCATAAATTAAAAAATAAATAAATAATTGGAAAAATATTTTGGTTGAAAAACGCTTATATGTAACAAAAGATAAAATGAAGATTTACATAAATACCACCTAATATTTACGTACCTCAAATTAAATTATTACATGCTTGTCCATTTATTTATTCATGAAAATATATATATTTCAGTTTTAATTAATTGAAATGGTTGAGTAAAAAAGAATATATAACTTAATAACTGTCCCTTTAACACAAAATCAGAGTGGCGCAGCGGAAGCGTGGTGGGCCCATAACCCACAGGTCCCAGGATCGAAACCTGGCTCTGATATGAGTAAAGGCTGCCGCTCCACTTTTTAATATTTTATTTTCATCATTTTTCTTCGGTGGCTTCTCTAAATTTAAAATTAACGAGGGTATAAAGGTAAAATGGTTCATATTAATCGACTTTGTACGGTTCAGTATTTATCATAAAAATAAATTAAATTTTTAATGTTTTTTTTTGTTATTCAACATACAGGAATGAAAATATTTTCCTTTTTTTATTTTGTTTTTAATTTTCATAACATCAATGATTAAATATTTAATAATATAACCCCTAAATTTTAGAGAGCCTTAATGTGTATCTTTGCTTAAAGGTGCATTTGAGGAGTTTGTTTATCCTGAAACACAGATCGTGGGTGGGCCTGCGACCCGCGTTTAGTGTAAAAACCCAAACACGAATTTGGATATGAAGACAAAACGCGCGAACCAAACGGTACGATGACGCTTTCAAAACGCCATCCGCACTTATAAGCTGCCAAAAACGGGCCCTAATTTTTACAAATAGATTATTTTCTTGACTTTTAAATCATGACGTCTAAATAATAATGGCTTCAATACAATCTATCCACCAAGCCTCAAGTCAATCTTTCTTGTAATGCTGAGTCCACAAATGCCAATTTAACCCAATTATTTCTCAAGTTTCCACTAAAGTGACAAGATAGCATCTAGATTTTCTTTTTTTTCATTTTATTTTGGGGGGGAACACGTATTCTCTCCTTATTATTATATTATTATTAGAAAATATAGATTGTTAGGTGTGAGTTGAGAATCATTTATTGAAGCATTCCAATATTGAAGTCAAAAGAAGGCATATAGTGCCCATCCTCTAGAGTGAAGCTTCTATTATTATTATTATTATTTTTAATTTGAGTATTAAAATATAAATTTAATGTAAGAAAAGATTTGATTAGATGACTTTTGAACCTAGTTATTTTTATAAAGTAAATTAATGTACACCTACATGATTTTGACTTCTCCACATCTATATTTGTTTATGTAGATGTTCTTTCAAATTGGTTAAGTTGCTTCGTGTTGATGAAAACTCCTTGAGGTCAAATTGCATAATGTATATGCACACAACTAACTGGTTTAAGAATAAAAATTGACGACTAATGCACGATAATGAAATAAAAAACTCAACTTGGAATTCAATCTGTCGAATCACAATTGGTCTTATTAACTCATTAGCCAGAGCATCTAAAATCAAACTCTAATGAGCTAGAATAATGGGTATGGAGTTGAGAAAATTAAACAAACCGTCTTATGCACGACAACCATATGAGACCGTTTATCAGAAAAAAATTGATTGATTTATCTTGCAATTTGCCATTGAGCATAATGTCATATCATCAACTTTAGTTGCATATATCTATTTTTATTTTATTTTCTTAAATTTATTTTAATTGTCATGTTAATTTTCTTCTTATTTCATCTATTTATTTTAGATCGATAAACTTTTGGGTGAAAGAATATAGTTGTACAATTGTTAAGTCACTAATCTCTTGCATAGAAATTTAATTGCTTGGTATGCATTTTTGCTTAGGCCAACCACACAAGTATCTTTTTAATCTTTTGGGGGCTTGCATTGGATTACCATGGACATGGTTAGGTGCTTGTGAGATTCTTACTTGCTTGAAAATCACTTGGCAATACAATTCATTCAGACAATTGTTGGAGTCATTGTTGGCCATGGAAAAAACCCGAAAGATATGTGTCTTGCATCATAAATGGAGAAGGAGAGACACGTGTTCATGCATACATGTGAAGGAAGCTTCCATATAGTTGTTATAAATTCTTTTGTGCTTGATATTTTCATGGATGACCACCTCTTTTTTATGTCATGATTTCTATTTAAAAAAAAAAAAAAAACTTAATTTTTAAGTTATTTTTTGGTTAATTTATTGGAAGTTTTATGAATTATTTCTTTTAGCATTGCAATCATGATATTTTGAATATACATAGAGATTATTCTTTCTTTGACAATTTAATTTGATAGCTTGTTTGTTTCACTTTTTTCGATGAAGATGATTGAGACCCGTCTTTGCTAAGAAAGTGATAGTTATACTTTTACCTTTTAACTATTTTGCACAAATCACATTGTTCTCTCTTCTCAAGTAATATTCAATATAACATGAAGATCCGTAAAATTACTTAGCATTAGTTATGACTTGAATTTACAACCTCTCATAAACATAACTATTGTTTTGTCAATTGGTCACATACTCATTTCATGCATGAGTATTGGCATGATTGTCTACCCTCATTTCATGTTATGATTATTTTTTTTTTCCAAATTTATTTTTTTATATTCAAATGATTTTTAAGGTTTTTTTGTCAATGTATTAGAAGTTTTATACATAACTTTGCATTTTATTATTTTGAATAAAATTATAAATTATTTTCTTTTCAAATTTAATTTGGTGGTAAATTTATTTATTTAAAGTTATAATTTGAAATCAGTACTTCTTATAAACTTAATTAAATTGTTACCGATGAAAAACCTACTCATTTGTTTATATTATATATAAACTATAAACAAATACTACTATTTTTTAGCTACTTTATTTATTTTCAAGTTCAATTTTAATTTCTGAGCTTGACGACTCACTTGAAGTTTAAATAAAAAATATTTATGGCTTGATCATGATCACTTTATTTTATTTTCTTCTTTTATTTTAAAATAAGTTTTTTAATGCATTATTTTCATGTTTTAATTTTTTTTTGGTTTTTAAAAGATAAACTAGATTGCTTATATAAACACTCAAAACATATAATATATATTTTAATTATTTTTAAAAATAACTAAATATGTTGTAATATTCTAAATATATTTGATTTCAAGTAAAAATATAAAAAAAAAATAAAATAAAAATAGCAATTAAAAATGATCCCAAAATGCCTCTTAGTGAGTTTAGAATTTAATTAAGGTCTAAGCATGTCTTCATAAATAGCCCTATAAAATCTCGTTTCAAGTACCATATCAATCAATCTAAAATCGATATTTTTTATGGTTTTAAAATTTAAAAAAAAAAAAAAACAAAAACAAATCAAAATTGAATGATTTGATTGGGTTAAGTTTCACTTTCTATTTATATGATAAATTCAATTCTATTGAATTTCAAATCATAATCAATNAAATTCAATTCTATTGAATTTCAAATCATAATCAATATAGAGTCAAGCCAAATTGTGCCCAATTTTAACTATTCTATTTCCATTTCCTTCAATCAAAGTAAAGCTCATGTTGTTGGGTGGTGGTGCTCATCAAGGAATCTCAAGACCATAGATGAAATTATTATAGAAAAGAGAGAATTTTGGCCTCCAAAGTTGCGTTCAAAACCCATTTAAGCAAGCTTCTACTCTCCCTTTGCTTTATTCTCCACTCAACTATTGGTAATCTCTCCTTTTAAAGTGCCATCTCCACTTCCACCATTGTATTGCAAGTTAAGAATGGTTTCCTACGTGTGGACACATATAAAGAAAAAACATTAGGTGCGGATAAAACATGCGCGGAAGATGCAGATTTCATTTCATGTGCGGACTTCGCACCTAATAAAAGCTGCTTTCATCCTTTTTTCTTAAGTTCTCACTCAAATATCAAAATTCATGGTAGAAGCCCAACCCATATTTTTCGTTTTTTTAATCAACTGCTTAATATAGAGTTTGATCGTGACATGCATAAATATATCAGTTTCGTAGTTCAACAAAATTACTAGCTGGGTGGTTAATTTGGGGCGACATGTACGTAATTATCCCAAAAATTATTAGATGATTATATGCATATGCTTTCTGGATTAATCAGGAGCTATGATAGAGCTTGGTTATCATGGGAACAATGGCCTCTAAAGTGGGCTTGGGTGTTCATTGGACAGGAACAATGCTACATGGGCTAATATGCTATTTTTTAGCGTTTTTGATAATTTAAAAGTGACTATCAAGCTATGCATGCAATTTTATTATTTTATTTGTTTTTAGGGGATTTACACATAAACCAATCTTTTATATATATATATATTTACATATCCAACACCTAAATTTTAATATTTTATTATATAAAATTATAATAATTAACATCACACCAAAAATATTCCACTAATATTTTTATTAAAAGTAAAATACACCTTTCATAATTGTTT
>NEWO01000122.1:0-23760 GCA_003013225.1 Phalaenopsis aphrodite | reverse complement strand
AGTCTCGTATTATTTGTGAGTGCACATAACTCTATAAGGACCACAATAGAGGGAGATTAATGAAAATCTTTTGAAAGAATTTGTGGGAATATAATGAATTTTGGATTCGGGTATGTTGAAGGGAGAAGACTCTCTGGAGGATATTTGGGTTACAAGTTGGAGAGATAACAGAGATGGAGAGCAATCTTCGGAGAGGAGAGAAATAGAGGATGATTTAAGGAAAAAAAGCCACATTTCACACACCTTTTTTCCTTCTTTTTACAAATAAGAGAGAAAATAAATAAAATAATTGAAATAATATATATTTGCAATAAATGTTGCTTTTCTCCAATGTCCTAAATCTATCATGTGAATGTCAGATATTGTCAGTTGCATGTCAAATATTGTCAGTACGTTAGCCATCCCTGATACATGGACAAAAGAAACAAGTCTCAAGTGCTTGGAGACATCTTTAATAAGGGTCTAAAGAGTGCTTTCATGTGTCATCAACCGCTCTTGCATAGGTGTGTTAGGTTGTTCTTTTGAAGAAGATAGCGATGATCCCACATACGAGTGGGCTCGATCCAACCACTTCAGCAAGTGGGTTTAATTTGGCCTTTTCATAGGATGGGCTAGATTTTACCACTTCATAAGGTAGACTCGATTATGTGAGAAAATTTTAACAAAAAACTCTCATATATTTGTATGTGTGTATACAATATGTAAATGAATAAGAATTGTGTGATATGCATGTAAATGCCCATAATTTATTATATATGTATATAATTAAACTCAGATGCTTGCTTTTTCACAGCCATGAATCCATTCAAATGCTCTCATCTTATCATATTGATTTCTGAAATGAAAAATAGCAATAAAACTGTGGGAGTGGAATACTAAAGATGATCAAAGACCCTTTTTAAAAATTTGGTTGGCAGAAGGTGATTTTAGTGCAAAGGGGAATCAGCTACGTCCGCTCCACCAATGTTAGAAGTTATTGTTGTTGACGAAACATAAGGAGGCCAATTATGATGATGTGTCAGCCCAAACAATAATTAAGAGGCGTCTCCTCCCTACTAAAGAAATTATACTTTAGATTTTTAATTTTTAAAATTAAAATGGTTAGAGACAATATATATATATATATATATATATATATATATATATATATATATATATATATATATATATATATATATATATATATATATATATATTTGAATATAATATTTTCTTTGCATATATTTATGATAATGAATCTGTGAAATATTATTTTTTTCTTTCCTTAACGTGTTGTACATTGAGTTAAGACTCAATGTGGCCAACACGGCTAGGGCTGTCCAAAAAGCTCGTTGTTCGCAAACGGTTCGTGTTCGGTTCGTCAATGAGTTCATCTTCTATTCGTTCTATAAGTAAACGAGATGAACATGAACAAAATTTTTTCGTTCGGTTAGTTAAACGAACCAAACACGGGCAGTGACTCGTTCATTCGTGTTCGAATTGTTATTGCTTGAAATATAAAATAATTTAAAATATATACATATACCAAATTTATGATATTTTAAATAATTAAATTTTATAAATTATAATATAAAATAAAATAATAATAATATAATAATAATATATTATATTAGTAATATACTAATATAGATATTATATATTGATATAATATAATTTATATAATTAATATAATACATTATTTATATATATTAATATTAGGGATGTCAAACTGACTCGTAGTTCGCGAATAGCTCGTGTTCGGCTCGTTTGTTAAGAAACGAACACGAACAACGACTTCACGAACAATTTCGAAAATGAGCTTACTTCAAACAAACTAAATTTCAAATGAATCGAACACGAACACAAGCTCTGTTCATTCGTGTTCGGTTCGTTTACACCCCTAAACACGGCCTTTAAAGTTTAGGAATATTTTTTAATCTCTATTTTTTATGTCTTAATTTTAAAAATATGTATAGTTTATTTTAAACTTTTATTTATTTATTTTTTAAACAACCAAATTTATCTTTAAAAGCATTCAAAACAATTTTTAACTATTTGAGTATCACAAATAGTTATATTTATTTTAAGATGTCAAATAAAATTTATTTTAAATTAAAATATAAATGAAATTGAATAATATAATAAATAAGTAAAAATAAAAAAAAATGATTCACAACGACTTCTTTAATTTTAAAATTCATATGTGTGAGTTTTATACATATTGATATAGACCAAGTTTCTTATATTTAACAATTTAGGTTATAAATACTAATTGAGCCATTTATTGGTAGTAGAGTTGAAATAAAGGTGGTAGAATATAATCGTGCTAGTTGGAAAAGATATTCTGTCCAGACGTTCAATCATCGACCGTCACTTCGCCCCCCAATAAGGTGTATGACGACGTGGCACCCGGTTGTTGGCCGTCCGGACATGTGGGGACGGAATATTTTCTCACGTGGTTGGGGGTTCATTTGCCATGTTTCTTGAGAAAGATAGGTTTGGCCTTTAGTTGAGAATTGCTTTCAAAATTAGTGCATATGATGACATAAGAATTAACATATTATTGACTTAGCCTCTAAAGAATAATATCACCAGTTGTTTGTTTAGTGGTCCCTTGAACTATAGCCGATGATATAAAGCAAAATGACTTAATTAATATTCCGACTCTATTCCGTTTTTCTGATTTTTTTGTTTATTTTATGATTTAATGATGTAACATACGCATAATATACATTTTGGTAGAGTAAAATGATCATACTCATGGCGACAAAACAAACTTATCATCTCAAGATCTTTACATTATCATTTGAGCCGCATTAGAATGGGCTAAAGTTGAGATCAATGTGAGCTGACAATTAGCTAATTTATGATTTAAATTTAAGAAATATCTCGATGATTTAAGGTCGATTTGGTAATATATTTTTTCTTATTTTTATTTTTTAATTTATATTTATGTAGTATTGTTGAGTGATTACGTAGCATTCTAGCATTGCATGAAAATTCATCACGCATTAACACAATTAAATTGATAAGTAAAGATAACAGAAGTTTTTTTTATGTGCAAAACCCAAAAAGGGAAAAAAATCATGAGGTTTAGCTCAGTTTAAATAGTCCACAATGTAATGGTGAGTGCAGATACCTACTTTTTGTGAGTTAGTGAAGTTGAAATTTCAAATTTGATGTAAACTGATATTTCAAAAATAATAGTTGTAACGAGCCACGAATGCCATGATAATTGTTATGGAGGCAATTGTCCTCCATAAATGTTGTAGATGGTGGTTGGATCACCAACTTGTTGTGGCGGTTTTAGTTAAAAGTCATGACACTGGTTGTTCATGTGGGTCGTAGATAGTTGTTTCAGGAGCATTGATTGGTTATAGAGACCGTAATAGGGAGTTGCAATAACGTCTATAGGCCACAAAGACTAAATTTTCAAAGGTGTGTGAGAAGTGATAATGTTGTAGGCCATAAATAGTGGAGTTGGGATCTGCATGATATGCGATACCATTCATATGCTATAGATGCCGGAGTTGGGAGCTGCATGAGTTGTGATAATGTCAATTGGCCACAAAGGTTAGATTTGGAAGTTGCATGAGCTATGGATGTAGTGGTGGGATGCAAGGAGAGAGTTTTAGGTGTCCGAAAAAAGTTATCATATACTGAGTACATTGATTGTAAGTAGTTATTGCAGAGTGTGTTGCTACACTGCCTTCAAGAGGTGTCATTGCTCCATATGCAAGACGCGTTGTTGCGCCATATTGAAGGTGTTATTATGTTGCTTTGTAGGGTGTTTCGTTACTCCACAACGTATGTTGTGATTCTGCAGTGCTCGCCATGAATTTGCAAGGAAACAATTAGCAGTTGGTGTTTGCTAGAAAATTTGTGGAGGTAAAGTAATGTATTATCGTTTTAGTGTTTCACGAGAATTCACACACTCAGATAAAATAAAAAACCAGTAGAAACACCAGAAGTTTCTACGTGGAAAACCCTTAAAAAGAAAAAAATAAAGGGGTCTGACCCAACTGAAAAAATTCACTATAAATTGGAGATTACAATTACAGTCTCTTGTCTTACAGACGAGAGAGTGTCACATAGACTATTGAGTTACAACATCAGTGTGAGGATGAACTTGTTGCAAGAAGAGGGCGGTAGCCAACGAGTGGTTGTCGGCGATGGTCAGCGACTGGTGATCGAACGTAGTCAATGGTGAGGTAATGATGAACTTCAGCACATTCTCAAAGCTTTAGTCTTAGGCTTCAAGCTCTCTCCTTCCTCTCATGAGAGGAGCAGAATCTATTTATAGAGTCCCGATGTTGACCTCATTTTTTATGAGGTCTGAATGATTCTCTCTCTAGAACTTAGAATCTAACATTAGGATTTTTCTAGTGACTCTTTAAGAGGATTAGTGTTGAGACCCACATCATTTATAAATTGAACTATTTCACAACTCCTTGAAGTTTTATATGCTTAAATTCAAAGATGTAAAGCCATACCATATGATAGTTAAGATTTCACTAAAGTTTTCTCAGTATCTTTGACGTCTCTTACTTTTCATTTCTTTGAGTTCCAGAAATAATTGTTTCACACTAAGCCATTCCCATTTAATTTTCCTATAATCAATCATGAAAACAAAACGTTGAATTCTTGAAGACATAACATCAATCTTAATGAAGACTCTTCTTAAGTGAGTTAAGTCACTTAAGATGTAATTAACTATAGGGGTATGCGCCTATATAAAATTAGTAACCTAAATAATTTAAATCATGTTTCGTTTTCATATTCGATAGGGAAAGGATCTGTTAGTATTTGTGCAGACCAAACAAATTTCCTAAATTTCTTAGTTTGAATAATTGAGCTCATTATTAAGTGATTTTATCATCTTTTGACATGACACATTACTTGTAATGTCGTGTTTGAATATTTAAACAATCAAATATTCGAGATTAGTTAGGTCTTATTATCAAAATCAAACTAATTTTCAAAATCAAAATGCATTTCAAAATAAAAGTAAAACCGACACCCGATTGTAATTAATAGAGAATATGAACCACTCTGATTGGATGACCTGAAGTGTTCCTTCAATTAGACAACATTTTATGGACATTTGAGAGTCTTAACGATGTCAGAATTAAGCAGTCTTGTGCTCATTAGATTCGTCTTATTGGGACGCTCGATACGATTATGAGCTCACTAGATTCAACACCACTTTGACTTTTCAAATATCTGCGGAAAGCATTCAAGAGTGGTTTGATGACTTGACCTAAGTTTGATTTGAGTAAGATTGGACGAAGTTTGGCATCACTGGGCCCGTTTCATCGATCCGGTCAATTTGACTATTAGTTTGTTGAAATCAGACTTCTAAATAACTTTTAATCAAAGTTTGAACTTTTCTTACTCCAAAAAGTTCATCAAGAACCCTGTCATTCCTTGAAATTCATGCTAGATGTTGAACATTTGCTCAAGGCATATCAATTTATATCTCAGATAATTTAATGTTACTGGTTATTTTGAAATTATTTAAAAGTCAGAATATTATTTAAATAAATATGAATATTAGATATAAATGAGGCAATCAAAGTTTACTTGGGCTATGAGGTGCCCTAAGAGGCCCAGCTTTGCAAGTTCCTAGATTTGACCTATTCTATTACAGTCAGTCGAATTTATCTTTTTCCGGACCACATTTTAATTAGCTGCTTATATTACCATTATATTGGACATAAAGTATTTAAAATAATTGAAATATAAAATGATCTATTCAAAGGGGATAATTGAGACTTATGTGTGAATTCTTCAAAATAAAATCAAGCATTAAATTATTAATATATCCAATTTATGTTTGACACTGTTAATTGTACATAACTCAATAGTTATCATCAATTTGTTCTAACAGCTCATCTAACCTTTATGTCATATTCTGAAGATATAATTTTTATGTAAGTTAATTAGGTTGAGTAATATTGTGAATTTAATAGATCTAATTAGGCAGTTTGAAGCACATCAAATGATAGTGATTACCACTATAGCCACCATGGCCATCAACTGCTCCGCCGCTGCCAACCGTTATCGCTATACACTGCCAAAGCAGACTGCCTGTCGCCTCTCGTTGTCGTCATAAACTGTGTGTCCGTTAAGACGAGTAACTCTGATCGATAGAGGTGAGTGACCTTAAAGTGACTCTACAAACTGAGCGAGTAGCTCAATAGGTCAAATAAGTAACCTTATATGTTTGGTAAGGTTGACAACATCTTTGTCTAGTTGTCAATAACCATTGCCAACTGCGAGCAATTTCATGAGATCTTCACAGGTTCTCAGCTCATAATGGTGTCAAATAGGATTCATAACTGACCTGAAATTGACCCAACTTGAAACTACATCATCTGAATCCCACTTGAATATTAAACAACTCACAAAGTCCAGCCCGAACATGACCCGTCCTCCGCCCAAAAAACTGAACCTACACATATAAATCAGTAAACATAAAGAATAATATTCATGTCAAATTCGAGTCAATCTTGAGTCAATTCAGGATTTGTAGGTTATTTTTTTTGTTATTTTTATTGGGTTGACGGGTCCGTCAACCTGAACCTGACATGAATAATTAAATTAGTTACGATTTTCAACCCTAACATGACCCAAAAATAATCCGATCAATCTCAACCCGAATTTTCGAGTCGATCTTAGAACAAGTTGGTGCATCCGATCACCTCATCATTCTAATCTGGACTAGAATAGTTGTTGTAAAATTGATCCGACATACTTGGCAGTAACTAATCCAACATGGCTCCCACTGATGGTTATTTAAAAATCTATAATTAACCTCCATAGTGCTGATTATTATAGTCTTTACAAACAACCTTTTGATTAAGAATCCGAAGCTTTTTTTACCGACCATACTCTATAGCTTATGTAATATGCTCGAATTTTGTGCCGAGCAATTGGTTCAACAAAGCACTGATTATTTAGCACCAGAGATATGAAATAAAATTCACAGAAAAGGTGAATTTTCTTAAAAGAGGCATGTTCTTTTAGCATATTAGGTAGATCACCTAACCTGAAATCAAATTATATTCCTATATACTTCCAAATTTAAGAAAGTAATGCTAGATTAAGATCTGAAATCTTGTCTATTCAAAAATTTTAAATTTAAAGTTGTACATATTCTGAGTAATGTGAGCATTAGCATGTCCCATAGTAGAAATTAATCCGAAAGATTGTTTGTTATCTGCAAGGCCAACCGTGTATGTGTGTGTTTGCATGCCGCGTACCTCGGCTTGTTAGCTAGCATCCACGGTATAAGACCCCTTAGGTTGAGGAATGAAATTCCCTCTAACACGGTTGGCTTTACAGAGGTGGTACCCGAATTGTTAGACACATTAGGGGTAGCTGGAAACTCGTATAATAGCCTCTAACAATTTTATATTTTACTTTATCTCTCTATCTCTGTCTCTCTCTCTCTCTATCTCTCTCTCTCTCTCTCTCTCTCTCTCTCTCTCTATATATATATATTATCTTGGTATGATATTTTTCATCTCCCTATGTTATGTTATGTTTTGCTATTATTAAAATTATGTTAATTTTTGAAGAATTATGGTTCATGAACTAGTAGGTATTCATGATAATAGTTTAAAAAATTAGGCCAATAATCTTTTTGTTAATAACCAAAAGATGGCTCTTGCTCACCATTCATTAGCATTTTCAATTAAGGCTTAATAATAATACTAGTCATGATGATGATGATGATGGTAATGATAATGACAATAGCATTAACTATGGTCCTTTATAAAATAAAAATATATAAATTTTGTTTAAGAATCTAGCAATCAAAATTTGAAAACGAAGCCTTTCTAATCATCTATTTAAAATGAAAGGCATTATTGTAATCTATCACTAAGCCTATTGCTTGGAAATGAAGTGTATTTCTCTGTTTGGCGTCACACATCATGCTTATCCACGCTATATAAATTTATAAATTTCCATGACATTTTTTGTTTAATCTTCAAAGTTCTACACAAAAATGATAAGTCAATATTACAACTTCACAATATTCTCTAAACATATAATGACAAGAAGCCATCGTTGCTTGACTTTCTTTGTGACTTTCCCGGTGCTTAATTTTTAAAAACATTACCATAGTTGGTTACTTTTTCTATTGTTTTTTTAGTCATCTTCTTAATAATTTTATGAAAATGTGTTAATTTAAAATTTTTAATAATTTTTTATAATTATGATAAATATAGTAAAATATTAATGTTAACACATTCATAAAAAAAATTAAATATATTTGACGGCCTAGTGGGTTGTATGCCAATAAATGATCTTTTGTGGGCTCATGCATGCTAGCAAGTCTTGTGGGCCTAGATGAGCTCGACTTTTTCATAAACGACGCCATAACTCTGATTCTAGAACTGACATTAGACCCAAATAATATTACATAATAGTACAAAACTTAAACTCTCAGTTCATATATTGGGTTCGCTATAATTTGCAAAATATACTTTTGGTATAAATGAGATGATGACTTAGGGTTTGTTTGGGGCAACTGCAGTTTATCCAGCTTCTGCTGGTAAGCAGCTGATTCTGATAATCTGCTGATGAGCAGCTGATCCAGATAAGCTGTATGACTATTTGGTTTGTGCGTATGAAAAATAGTTTATTCTGGAAAAATGACCATTCTTCCCCTGTTTTGAAAAAAAAACCCAAACACAAATCTCCCCAGTGATTCCTACACGGCATTCAGCGAGATATCAAAACAACAAACAACCTACAATAATCAAACCAAAGGAAAGATCAAAGCAAATCACCAACCCTAAATCAGACATCGATTCTTCCAACAGTAAATAAAATTTGCACTAACTTCAAATTCGAACCAGGAACACATAGAGGAAGATAACATAACCTAGATTTACCTATTGCAACGAAGGGTAATAACTGTGCACAAGATTCCTTGGAGCTTCAACCTGCGCTTCTACCTCTTGTAACATCAATGGAGATCTGTGGTACTGCTGCACTGCGGAAGATGGAGGGAGCGGCTCTGCGGTACTGCGACACTGCAGAAGATGGAGTGCAGAAGATGGAGGGAGCGGCTCTACGAAAGAAGATGAAGAATCGTGAATGAAGATGGAGGGAGCGACACTAGGAGCGCCTCGACCATCGAAGGAGTGACGAAGAACCGCCGAATGAGTCCCGAATCGCAAACGAGGGAAGGGGCAGCGAAGTAATTGGGGCCTAAACGCGACCGAGGAACGCGGATCACGGATCTAGCCCCGCGATCCGCGTGTAATATAAAAAAGAAACGGAGTTTTGATAAACGCAGCTCCAAAACGGGAAACAAACGATGAGACACGTTTTTCTAAACGCCGCCGCACTTATAAGCTGCCCCAAACGGGCCCTTAGTGGTTGGACATTTCTTTAGACATCTAAAAGTCAAAAAGTTTGAAACTCGCTGACTCCCATATATACTTCATCTACATACATATCACCAATACTTCATTTAACCCACAATGAACTTCATTTGTGCCCAATATGTGTGAGAATGTCATTTATCAACTGATTACATTTTAATAAGATATATCAATAATGTGTTTGTTACAAATCAATTGATTGCGTGTTATATTTCTAATCAATATGCTTACGCATTTGAGCCAAATATTTTATATTTTTTTATAATATAAGTTGTTTTTTAAACAATTAAAGAGGCTACATTTTAAAGCCGCCCAACATAAGCCCCGATTTGCTTGCTTTAGGGCTTCAGCGGGATTCCGGGCCAGCTGAAGCCGCTTAATAACTAGGATTATCTACAGTTTTTTCAGCTTATTTCGGTTTTTTCTTTCAACAATTTAAATTGATTTAATACCATTCAAAAGGCTAAACCTGACATGATTTAGAAAGAGGAATTATATATATAACATTGAAATTTTCACAATTGAAATATGAGCATGAATTTTGAGAAATGAATGTAGAAAATTTAAGGGCTTATGTATTTACACATCTAACACCAATACTTTAATGTGAAATAAATGTAAAATATTAAAGTATATGTGTTAGATTTGTAAATACATAGAATTGAGTGGTATATATGTAAATCATCCAAAAAATAATTCATTTGATAGAAAGCCAAGTGCCTCTATAAACATACCGCAGAAGTCGTACCTTTTTACATATCTAACACATAAGTTTTTATATTTACATACATATCAATAAAAATGTTATCCTGAAAAAATTATCATAATTTTTAATTTTATCAGATAGTTGAGTTTATGACATCAAAATGTTATAAATATAAATGTACCAAATTTTAAATTTCAGATATATAAATACATAAAAATTATGGGGTATGTATATAAATTTTCTACATTTATATAATTATGACTTAAAACAGAAATGTCATTTAAATTTTTTTAAAAAAATTATTTATTTATTTATTTTAGATGAAGCACATCTCACGCGCCATCTGGTTATCGAGTGAGCAGCACAAATCAAAAAGGCGAGGAGAGGAAGGTCTGGTCTCTTAAGACCGGCGTTTCCTTCGTCCGCGTTTCTTTCTTCCTTGAATGGATGGATGGGCGCGCGCGCAAGAACGCCAAGCCACGAACACGACCTCCAACGCTTAGAAAACCTAGTCTTCTCCTCCTTCCCCTTCACTCGCCTTCTTTCTTCTTTCTCCGCTCTGCATATCTTCCTTCCACTTCCACCAACCAGCCTCGACAATGGCCGTGCGAGCGCATTACCCTTCCAACGTTTTGTTTCACAGCAGGTATCACTCGCTTGATCTATCTTCTTCCTTTTGAACTCTCGACTTCCGACTGATTTTTTGGGCTCCGCGATGCGCAGAGATGAGAGTGAGATGAATGACGGGGAGATGGCCCCTCCTTTGTACGACCAATCCCATCTCTTCTTCTCTTCCAATGGAGGTGTGACTTCTTTCGCTTTTTCCGCTTTCCGATTCTTTTCTTTTTTTTATTGTTTACTGAGAAGAGGTGTTGCAGAAAATATAAACCGGTGGAAGAGAGCAAAAGAGGCGACGCCGTCTGCAGCGCCATCGCAGCAGCAGATTCCCTTCCCATTACAGTCGCCTGCAGTATTCGATCCCTCGTTAGCACGATCGCAGACGATTCCATTTGTATCTACCGGTCTCCACCTCGCCTTAGCCGAACAAACGAACAGCCGGATCAAAGAAGAACAACCCGATTCCCTCCTCACGGCTTCTTTCTCAGAAGAGATTGCCGCCCTGATGAACAAAGAGGATAACGAAATTGATGGGTTCATCACTGCTCAGGTAATATTTTATATTTTCTTTCCACTCCACTCCACTGGTAGAGGGAAACACAAGGATTCCCAATTATATTCATCTATTTCTCTCGCGAATCAGACGGACCAACTCCGGCGAGAATTTGCAAAGAGACGTCAGCGGCACTACTGCACTTTACTCGAAGCAGCCGGAAAGAAGCTGCTACAGAAGGAGGCGGAGGTCGAGCGAGCTGGCCGCTGCATCTTGGAGCTCGAAAACCGGCTGAACCGCCTTCAAACCGAATCGATGGGATGGCAGGCGAAAGCCATGGCGGAGCACGCAGCGGCGGTTTCTCTCCACTCTCAGCTCCAGAAAGCCGCGGCCGAAGCGGCGGCGGTGGCAGCGCCGCCATCTTTGAAAGATCACTGCGGCGAATCGCCGGCGGAGGATGCTGAATCGGCGTACGTCGACCCGAATCGGTTTGAGAAACCGCATAGACCGTGCCGCGCATGTGATCGCCGGCCGGCTGTCGTGGTTCTTCTCCCCTGCTGTCATCTCTCTCTGTGTGTTCCCTGCGATTTTGTTTCCTCCGTCGGGGATCCTTGCCCCGCATGCGGCATTTTCCGCACCGGCAGCCTTCAAGTTTCGTTCGCATAGAAAAAAAAAAAAAAAAAAAAAACAGGACTAAAAAAATTATAGGTTAAAAAATGTAATTGGAGCTATTTCACTTTTCTTTAATTACCCTTTTTGGTTGCAGGCTTACAACTCTAGAAAATGAAAAAAAAATGCATAAAATTTATATAAATTCTTTTAACCTTTTAATCTCGGAGCCCCCGGAAAATATTTGCCTTACTTATGTGTAGTTGCGTGTTTTTGGAGGTTATTCAAAGAGTATAAGGGAGTTATATTCTTATTATATCATTTTTAACCTCTCTGTAATCTACTTGTAACCTATCTATAACCTACAAATAAATTTCCTGATTCTGTAGTTTCGGTAGTTACAAATAAGTTATAGAGATGTTACAGGAGGGTATAACTCGGATATAATCCGCCTGTACCCTCTGAACAACCTCTGACATATGCAGCGCTCTGCACGTCACGTCTTATTTATGCAAATATTTTAATGATTTTCTTATTAAAAAAAAATTCCGTTTTAAATTTTAATGGCCCGTTATTATTATTATTATTATTATTTTGAAATTATTTTTGTTAGATTAACGTTCTGAAAAGAGGGGGTGCAGTTAATGGACGGACCGGACCGGTTCGCTATCTTTGTGGGCCAATAAATAGCGGCGTATACGTGATCGTACCGGTGGGGCTGAAGCAGGCGGTGGGAGGAGGTGGTAGTGGGTTTGCAATTTCCCTCTTCTTTATTAACTACCGTTCAGTGGTTGGCGCGTCCGATGGACTGCGTCAGACATGCATGTGAATTAGGAATTCGGCCTTCGGGTAGTTGTTTTTGGGCCGGGCATAGGTTCGGCCCATTTATTCGGAATATTTTTTTTGGCAAGTAACTTAAATTAAGTAACAAAAAATAACTAAGAGTTTGTTTGACTAATGAATTATTAATTTTGTATCAAAAAATTGTGTTATTTTAACAATATTTAAAATAATTTTTTATCTATTTTTATTATTTTTAATACAGGACTAGAACACATGACTTTGTACATCATATGGGTGAGCAATGTGTTTGTTAGCAATAAAAATAAACTAATACACTATTATAGGTTAAAATTTAATGCTTGTAAAACATGTAAATAATATATATATATCTTCCCTATCTTAGATGACACCTTTAGTAATATTCTATTTAAACTTATTAACAATAGCATATGAGGTGCAAGTTAGTTTTGGATCCACCGCAAGTTTCAATATTTTGTGCTTATTGATGGTCATTCTTATGTTATGTAAGCTTTTGTGCTCAATAGTTTATGAAAGTATTAGTTGTAGTCAGACCTTTCAATCAATTAAGTATATTACTCATCAGCTTTGATTAAGCATTTTAGAATGTCAATAATCTAAAAATATATTGGTCAAATTTCCACTCTATTTGTACTGATAATAAGATTACTCATCAACCATCATGTCTATATGCATTATAGTAAAATTGTGTGATTGAAAGCAAGCTTCCCCATTTATTCTATCTTGCTCAAGAATTGTTCTTCTATATGAATGCACTTCAACATAGTTGAAAGATTTTATTTAATTTTATGTTATCTTACTAGCTATCTCCCTACAACCATCCTTGGGATGTCACATTTTTCTCGTCTATCAAATTATTATTTTTGTCTCGGTCATAAGTCGTAATATTTTTAGTGTCTCTACCGTTTTATTTATATTAGACCAAAAAAAAGTATAGTTTAGGCTATGGATATTCATGCATACAAATATTATTGATCACTATAAATGTTGATGGAAAGCTTATTGGCACTGATTTTATGACCATTGGGAAAACAAATTCACAACACATTGAATCTAAAAATATAAAACCACAGCTAGATAGTAGCTATTAAGGTTGTTATAATTAGTAGTGAATTAAAGAAGATAATAGCCTACTAAATACGACAAAATGAATGACTAATCTAATACAATTACTCAATGTTTTTTTTGTGTGCTTCGTGTCGACCACTTCTATTACTTTGAAAATAGAAGTTGTGGATTGCCATAGAAGGAGAAGGGGTTTTCAACAAAGTTTTTGGAGAACTTTATAGGGAGCATGGATTTGATTGCTCAAAAGTTCAATTTATATTTTATAATTTCATCCCATAACTTAAAATGCATCTTTGTCATCACTTAAATTTTTAGTTTATTTTACAAAAATATACATAAAAAAAATGAGATTCTTAAGTGGGCTACAATTCTACAAATTGAAATCTAAACATGGCTTTAGCATGTATGATAAAAAATAGAAAAGTAAAAATAAGAAGAAGTTGGCTACCACTTCGAATAATGATGAGTAGATTCTCCAATATTTGTTGATGACACTCAAACATCAATGAGGAGGGCATATGTATTGTATCATTTTTTAGATATGTCAAGAGCTTTCTTGGACTTCATCATATTCTTCTTAAAAAATGTGCATCACAAGAAAAAAAAGAACATATAATTTCCATTATTTAGAACTAAAAATAACAAATGATATTAAAATACAAAGGAGATAAATTAAACAAAACTCACAAAGCAACTTTATGAAAATGATCATATTTTCCACCCAAGAATCATAGTCAGATTAGCAGACAAAAATTTAGAAAAATAAAAACATAGTCTAAGGCAAAGTAGATTTTTTGAAGGAGGGATTAGATAGAGGGCTGCTTGGGTGTTTAAATGGGGTGTTAAGAACTGACCCGAAACACCAACTTGTTTGGAACCCAACTTGAAAAATTCAGGTTGGGGGTCTGAATAACTTTTGGGTCCGATTCAGGTTAAATATTCTAACTCGTTTAGTTTTTTAGGTCTGGTTTTGGGCCCAAAAAATGACATTCCAAGCCTAAATTGACTTAAAATGAACATTCCAACCCAAAATTGACCCGAAATTGAATCAAAATTTGCTTGATTTGAACCCAAATAGCTGTTATATCATATGTTAAATGGGTTTTTGGGTCGGATCAGGTTCGATTTTGCGGGTTGAATGCGATTGAGATTTTCAATTGGTATAACATTCAGATCAGTTTCGGATCAAACCTATTAAAATCAGGTTAGTTTCAGGTCAAACCAACCCGACCCACTAACTCGAATTGACACCCGTGTTTTGTTATAGAAAAAAAAAATTATATCAGCCATGTTTACTAATGCAAAAAATTAAAAAAATAAAATAAAAAGCACTAAATCTCAAAATAAATTACGAAGTTTTAAAAATTTGTGGCTTCGTAGCTCCATTTATCTTTGTTACAAAATAACGATTTTGACCCTGTAAATTGATTGTAATGCTCTTAGATGCTACGAATTAATTGCAACAATTTGAACAGCTAAAAAGCAATGCAATAATAGTATCATTATTTATTAAATACGTGAAAGCCTCAATAGGCTTTTCCTTTCATGAAACATGCATGCCTATTTTTCATCCTTCGCCACACCTCCATTCTTCCTTTATTCATCCTTCCTTTATTGCTTTATTTTCATCTTGCCCCCACCTACAAGTGTAAACAAGCCGACCTAATTGTCCTCCTTCAAAACCCTATCTTTGACTCTTCTAAATCAACGATGATGCAACCTCTAGCTTTTAACATCCTTTTACTTATTAGTTTATTTAGGGTGTGTTTGGGTCAGTTTGTGCGTTTCAGGATAAACTGTTTATCTTAAAATGCGGCCCTCGGGTCGACCACAGGATTCGACCCCTCAGGGTCTGCTTTTAGTGTAAAAATGAAACTACTTTTTCGAATAAGCTTGCAAAACAAGCGAATTAAACGGTACCGCGGGATTTTCAAAAACGCCTCCGCACTTATATACTGCCCCAAATGGACCCTTAATCTCTCATGAGCTTCAATCACCTTTCTTGCTTTCTCTTTATCTTTTATTTCTATGCCCAACGCATACTAGAAACATTGTCATTTTAAAAAAATGCATAAAATGCATGTCCTATTTCATCGTAATGATTTTATTTAGGAATAGTTTTGGATGCTCATTATTTTATGTTTTATAGTTGTCTATTAATTTAGTTTTATTTATATTTGAATTTACAATAAAAGATATTTAATTCAACTAATAATTTTATAAAAAAACGCTCAAAACAATTTTTTAAACTTTTCAAGTTTTTTTTTTAAAAAATAAATTTATAAGTTTTAAAATAAAAATGATGCCTGATGCACCCTTAAATTTTATATTTTGGATACAAGATGAAAAAAATGAATGCATTTTAGTACCCTTTCCATGCACACCCCAAAATTCTTATATATTTACAAATCTTTCCACTAAAATATCAATAGCATTTACATTTTAAAAAATGAAATTACACATTTCATCACAAATTATAATATCAATATGTTATAAATCTAGATATACATTTTTAGGTGTTAAATAAATGCATACAAATTTTGTGATATTAATGCAAATTTCCATTTTTTTTTTGTTTTAAATAAATATATATATTTATTTTCTGTAAAAAATGAAATTATTAATTTCATATAGTTTAGAGATGTAAAAGTCTGATTAAATTTTTTAAGAATGGTAGGGTAAGCTTCCTAAAATTTAGAGCTGATAACAAATTGTTTTACAATATTTAGAATTAAAATGATCAATTATTGGAATTAGAAATCAAAATATAATTGATGTAAGAAATATGTTATCACTAGGGCTGAAAATGAGCTGAACAAGAGCGACCCCAGTCTCAACTCGTTTTCGATTCTTCAAAAAATATCATTGTTTGTGTTCAACTTGTTTGTATTTCGAACAAAAAAAACATAAATATATATGTTCTTAGAGCCCGTTTGCTTAGCAAGCCGAACATGAACTGTATGAAAACAAAGAATTGTTCTAACAACCCTACGCACAGTCATAGGAAGCTAAAGATTGGACCAATATTTAAATCTTATTCTTTATTATTATTAAATATGATTTAATATATTTTCATTCTATTTTTTTAATTAATAATTTTAGTTAATTATAAATCTCAATAGCCTTATAATCAATTATTCATATATATATATATATATATATATATATATATATATATATATATATATATATATATATAAGCTCTCAAAATGCTTTTGCATTCAAGACAAAACCAATAAGATCTTGAAAAAAATGAAGCATTTCCCATGCCTTAACCATAAATGGATGCAAAGTAAAGAGTCAAAATAAAAGGCTGGAAAGGGTGAACTGACGAAATGCAATAAATTTCCCACCTTCGCACCGACTATAACATGTCCAATAGTGGAGTCGGTACTATAAAATCTTCCAAGGTGAGATTTTCCTAACTTACATTTAAGGTTGAAATTTTCTTTTTATTTAGTCTTAAGTGGGAGTTTGTGCTCCTTCAACATCAGTTGAAAACAGCAATAAGAATTTACATGCATACCACTTAATTCCTTTGTATTTACATATCAGCAGCCATCAATTATTACAATATATGACATTCTATCTATATTATGCATAAAAGTGGGAATTTCAATTTTAAATGGTACAATTGTAAAAAAAAAAAAAATCAGGTGTTGGATATGTAAATACATAAGAAAATGGGGGCAGGTGTGTAAATGAAGATGGGCTTGGAAGAGAATCTAGGAGGACGATAACACAGGCTTAATTATTATAACAGAGTTATAGGTATTTTATATTTATTGATATAGGATTTATTTATTATAAGAGTTAGTAGTACATTCTATATTTATTTATAATTCCAGTTTCAGCTTATATTTGAATTTGTAACCTTGTCTTACATCCTCTAGCAAAGTCAAAGTTTGACCAATCGGATAAATTTCATGTAATTAAGAGGAATAAATGAGCCTAAATAGAATTTTAATGCTTAGCCATTCAAAATTAGCAGTAACTCAACCCACAATAATGGACTTTGAAATATTTAATTAAACTAATTAGCTCTATAGTAATCATGAATAGGTCTAATGACATATCAGACTAATGTTTTTCAAAAATACTCAAGATTACGGCTGTCAAAAAAGCTCGTTGTTCGCGAACAGCTCGTGTTCGGCTCGTTCGTCAAGTAAACGAGCCAAACACGAACAAATTTTTAAAGCTTGAATTATAAACGAGCCGAACACGAACAGTTCTTTGTTTGCTCATGTTCGGCTCGTTTTAGCTCAAAATAAAAAAATATATAATTATTTATATAATAATATATTACATATATATATTTATATAATAATATATTATATATAATTATATCTAAGTTTAAATAATAACATCTCATGTGGTAATGTGATTAATCCATTATTTTGTATATATTTGGTCCAGGTTTGAATCCCACACTTTACATCTATTTTTTTCAATTTAATTTTAACGAGTCAATTTCGAGCCGAACACGAACACAAATATTTAAATCAACCCGAACACGAACACACTGTTCACGAGCCAATTTCGAACACGAGCTATTTCGAACGAGCCTTACACGAGCCCAACCTGAGCTCGCTCAAGCTCAGCTCGTTTACAACCCTACTCAAGATGCATAAAATTTATTTTGAATGTTTCTAAAAACAATTAAACATGATAGAAGCCTAGAGCATACTAAATATATTTTATTTCATGTTAAAAAAATATATAAAAAATAAAAGTCATCCCAAACAGCCACTGAGAAAATAATAATTATAAATAGAAAAAAAAAATTTTGCAATTGCTTTGTACTATAATCTTTTGAAAAGTTACCGTTTGAAAAATGGATGGTATTCTTTGCTTTTCTTTCTTTCTTCTTTGGTGGGGTAGAAAGCAATCACTTGTAAAGAATCCATCTGTAGATCTACCAGAAAAACCAAAGGGAAGCAGCAGCACATGATCATTCCATGATAGAAATAATTCATTATTGACGCGAACTTTCATGACTATAGGCCATGGTACCATTAAAGCTGGAAAGAAAATAAAAAAAATGGTTAATTAGACAACTTTCTGTGATATTATTTATAGACCCATCACTGTAAATGATTCAGCACCTATTGAATAAAAAACTCAAGGGGTGATTAGTAACATACTTTTAATAAGATTTAACCATTAATTAGACATAGATCAAATCCAGCCAAACACCAAAAAAAAATGAAATTTAAATCCTACGCTCCGTTAAATTGAATCGTCTATAGTTCTGTCTCGTTTTCGATGCAAATCCAGATTTACTAAATCCGATTCGAATGCAGATTTAGGGGATTTATTCCTTCGTGGCTCATGAGTGTTTCACAGTCAAACATGAATTTGATAAATTCAATTTTATCGGATTCCTATTTAATGTAAGGTATATCTGGAATGCAGCCAAACACCGCCCAAATCTACATTATTATGAGCTAACAAAAAAATATTAATTAGGCCGGTTTTTGCTGATTTATTAATTGCAATGTCACTCAAATCTAGACTTTATGTGCACACCGCCCAAATCTACATTAAACATGGTTTATGATGGTTTTAGCCTGGGAATATTCCATGGTGGACAATGAAGATGCCTACCACAAACTGAAATAACAAATGCACATAGATGCCAATAAGGCCTGCAATTAATTACACAAAATTTAGATGCCCTGTCAAGTTACATCATTTTTATCAACAAATACAATATTATGTTGCTCTAAAATATTACAAGTGAGGATATACTCATTAAAATGGGCAATTTATTTCTGACATGAAATGGGCCATGGTTCAGATGATGAGTTGTCCCCAACAAGATACAATTTTATTGAATATGGGTTTAGTCCACTGAGGCCTAATCACCCTATGACTTCATATAAAACTACTCAGTGCTCTAACCTCAGCAATATCTTACACGCATTTATTTTTTAATCTACATCAAACTAGTTATTACAGTATTCAATGTCCTCTCTATTATGTTATATACTTTATTGCTAGACCTAACATAAGAATCTCTTACATAGCAGAACTTTTTAACATTAAATCAAAATGATTCTGTGAAACTGATGTAATCTTTTCCAAGTGTATTATCTTTCAATATTCTTCTATCAAATATGAAGGTTCTTCTTGTATAAAACAAATTCAGTACTAGATGAAAGGACAATGCAATAATACGGTATTCACAAAAGTTTCATTAATTTTAAATTATTTTTATTGACAAAGAAAATGTTAAGATAGTAAAATTATATATATGATTGAATGCTAATTTTGAAGAAATGCTCACCCTTGAGACAACCGAAAATTCAAACAATGTTCAAATTTATTAGAAGGGCAAAATTGGTGACCTACCGATATCAAAATGGTGCAAAACACTTTATAGAAGATCCAACATGTCCCTATGAGTTTGTAAACAAAAATGTCAAGAGGAAGATGATTAAAAGGCCTCGAATTGGCTGGATCTAGTTGGCTCAAATTGGGTCAAGTCTTAAACTGAGTCGGCCTCCCCTGTGCGAACGACAGAAGTCCATGCTTCCTAATAAGTGTTTGTTATTGTGTAAATCACCCCAAAGATTTGCTCTCCAATGCTATCGAATCATCTATCATTTCGTAATTGGTTTTCAATGAAATACTACTCTCCTGGAGAAAAGTTGATCAGTATAAAAATGATATGATGTTTTTTTTTTAATTATCTCAATTTAGAGGACGAAAAATCACAAAATTGCTTCTGTCAACCTTCAGTCAAAACTTTGCACATTTACCGTTAATTATTTCATGGTGTTGATAATTCATATGGTAGTAGAGATCTATTGAGTAGTTGGAGCTCCATAATAAGTAAAAAAAAATACATATGTATAAATGATTACATGTACTATGAATGAACGAAATACGTAGAGAAATGCAAGGGAAAGTGGACATAAAAGGAAATAAAAAAACACAAACAATAAATATATCGGTCTATCCAAGAATGACTTATTTCATTTAATAATGGGGCGATTTTATATTCTTGCTGGTTTGTTATAATCACAATGCACAACCTCACAAAAGACAAGTTCTTCCAGAGATAATTTATTTTTATAAGCACAGCCATTACAATCCAAAAAAACCTAGAAAAAAAAATTGACATATATCTTGAACCTTTAATGGATGACTTCAAAATGCTGCGAAGTTATAACGTGTAAATATACCATGTGCATAGAAAAAAAAAATTCAATATGTAAGATGCACTAATTTAGATTATTAGTGGCTTTATATCCTTCGAGATAAAATGAGCATGCACAAGGAAACACGGAATAGATAGGAGGTTTTCAAACTAAATTGCCAAGTAAAATCTAATCATTTAATAAGGTCGTTAAGAAAAAAGAATCGTGTCCGGCATCCTTTGTTTGGAAGACAATCGTGAAAGGTTGGTGACCTATTAACTATGCTAACATGTAACAAAATTTATAAAGTGATTACCTAATTTCAGTCTGCACATGATTTGGCCAAGAGATGTGCATTTTGGAACTTTTGTATTGGCAAACAAATCTTGTTATACACAAATTCAATGTCATGAATAATACAACAACAACAAAACCTTTATCCCACTAAGTGAGGTCGGCTACCTTAATCTTTTTTCTCCATTGCGTCCTATTTAGTGTCATATTTTTATTTAATTCTAATAAATTAAGAACATTTTTTATAATAAAAAAAATATTTTTTTGATAACTTGTTTAATATAGTGATGTATATTTAAAAATAGAACCAAAGGCAATGATAATGGTATGCACAGCCATATTTTAAAATGTTGTGAAAGAAAAGACATAACATGCATTTAAGGAAAATGTTTGAGATGCTTGTGATAGCATATTGGTATTAATATTTTCATACAGATATACTTAACATATAGCAAGGCATGGGAATGCAGAATTAAACTTTTTATTGGAATAAAAAATCATGATTGTCATGTCTCTACAATTAATTGCATTCAGTTAATAGCCTGAGACAATTCAAAAAATCATTGGAGAGTTATGTGACTAGTTTCTAAATTGTGTAAGAAATGTTTTTAAATGTTTGCATTTTTTATGAATGTGCTACGATTTGAGGAAGGTTTATGTGTTATTTTGCAGGTTGTAGCAAAAAGGGGATCAAAAGAAACTAAAAACAATCAATTCGGAGCAAAGTTATGGTCTGGAGCCCGTCGGGCCAGTGGCGCCTAGGCCCCAGTCTAAGGGTGCGATTGGTGCACTATTTTTGCTGCTGAGCGACACCGTCTCCTCCGTGGTCTCCACAATTCATTGCGAACGCGGAATGCAGGCGGGTAGCAGTGGCCCAACTTTTGGCGCAGGAGCGTGAAATCATTTTTCCGTTGGAGCCCTTACGCTACCCTAAACGCGAGAGTTCCAAGAACTACCGAAGCTCATCCTATTCCCGATCGTCTCGCATCTCCTCATCTTCCCGATAGAAGATCGTCTTGTATCTTCGCATCTCGTCTTCCCGAGCGAAGGTAATCTCACATCTCCTCCTCTTCCCCAACCCTTGGCGAGGTTCTCTTCTAGAGTGATGATCTCCTCCTTAGACTTCTTTTCGCCCAGCCCTTGGCGAGGTTCTCTTCTCGAGCGATGATCTCCTCCTTAGACTTCTTTTCGCAACCTGGTTTTCTCAAACAACGGTAAGATTTTTTTTTCCCCTTCAATGCTTCGGATGTAAGGCATGTTTCTTGGAATTTTTGTTTAAGGATATGGAAGATAGAAATGAACGCAGTTGGATTCCATCTCAGATCGAATGCTTAGTTTTAGCTCACTTCCGAGACAACCAACTCAACTGAGGTAGAGCTTGTGGATTAAAAAAAAATTAAATAGCTGCTCTTATAAAATTAAGGCTCATTTAAATGTGCACGTAGAATCATGTTTTAAAAAATTATTGTTTATTTTGATTATTTCAGTATTTAAATAAAATGATTATCTTTGTGGAGCTGTTGAATTTTTCTGTTTGATTATATCCAATGCAATGTAGTGGTGAACTTCAGAAAAGTTCATCATTTATCAATATTTAGTTGAAATTATATATATCTTTATTAGTGGAGTTGTACGCATTTTGAAGAGAGTATTGAGGCTTAAAAAATATTTAAAAAATTGAATATTTTTAATGGAAATCTTAAAATGAAAACTAAAGGTTGTTCTTGGCCAAAATAATGGGCGTTAACCTAAAAGACAGATTATTATCTTAATTTTGCATGATTCTACATACACAAAGATAGAAGATATTTAGAGGCGGCATCAAAATGTGTTTAGAAAAGACATTAATTTTTTGTGTACAAAACTTAAATGGAAGAAAATTTATATGATCCAGCCTAGTTGAACTAATCCACTAAATAGATTATAGAAGATTGCTCTTTTTTTCAGTTGGACATGATAGGACTACATCAAAGGCTAAAAGGCAAATGTTAGATTGGAGTCATCAATGTTTCCAATGGATTGCAAAAGTTAGGAGATTGTCATTAGGTGATAAGGATTAGAAAATCACTATTAAGCGATGGTGGTTAGGTGATAAGAAATGCGGGACTTTTTGTAAGCGTTACAATACTTGACAAATATTTAAACTAACAACATAAGTTGAAAAGCCAAATTTTTAGTAGATACTAGTGTTGCTAATGGATATTGGAAGTTGGAAGATAGTTTTAAGTGATAAGTGTTGGGCAACCAAGATCATGTAATATGAGCAGACGATTATAATCAAAAGATAGATTAAGCAATGACATACAAGGCCACAACAATCAGTAAAAGGGTTGGAAGTGGCTCCAGTGCCAAACAAACCTAGGGAGTTGCCTTAGATGATTTGATCACATTAAACGTTGACCATCTGATGACCTTGTTAAAAGATTATGTTTTAGATATGACTTATATTAAGAAAGGTAAAAAAAAGGCCTAAAAAGAGTTGGGAAAGTTTGTATAAAACATGATCTTAATTCATTAGAATTAAATGAAAATATGACACTCAAAATGACACAATGGAAAAAAAAAAAGATTTCATGTAACCGGCCCCATTTAGTGGGATAAAGTTTTGTTGTTGCTGTATTATAT
>NEWO01000121.1:2214253-2243076 GCA_003013225.1 Phalaenopsis aphrodite | reverse complement strand
TTTTTTTTTTGGTGTCTTTGATATGTAAAAGTAAAACAATTGAAATGTTCTTGTGGGGAATCTCTTCTTTGATTAATGCATCCAAAAGGTTTTTTCAAATGGAACAATAGCGGTGTTGATTTGGTGAATTTTATTGTTCCATTCTCTTCAATTGTCAAATCTTGTTTCTACTTCCTGAGAAGTTGTAGAATAAAACTTGCAAAAAGAACAATGTAAAAATGGTTTCAAATGTTATCTTTTGTAGGTGTTTCAAACCTATGCTTGAAATGGTGTATTTCACCTTTTAAAAAGTTAGTAAGAGTGGTATTTCTGATGTAATGTTAAAGATTTGAGTGTTATTATGCATGTAAATATGAAAGTTTAGGTGCTAGATATGTAAGTATATAAGAATTGTATGGTAGGTATGTAAATGCCCATGAGAAGAAGACAGTGAATAAAATTATGTTTCATTTAGGTTTAATTATATAAAAAACTTCTTTGGTAGAGATGCATGTAAATTAAATCATTTGTAACATGTGTCCAAGTTGAAGTTGATTGTATTTTACTCAAAAGACCACAGGGCTCAAAATTAAAAGGATTTGACATAAAATGACACTTTTAAGTTTTGCAAAAGCCCTATAGTTCAAATATACTATCTTTCAGAAAATCACACAGTTGCCCCCTGTAGCCTTACCCAAACCCTAAATTCATAATCTTGAATTTAGTTAAAAATTTGATAGCCTAGATTTAACAAATCTTACTTTCAGCGTCATTATGATATGGTCCGGAAACAAAAACAACGAACAACAACGAATAAATTGCAAAGGTGAGGAAACTTAGATGAGGGTTGTGTGGGCTACACCCAAGCGCTGTAATCGCCCTCAGCCTCTCCTAGGGTTTCTGCCTCAGTTGGCTTGGCTGAGTGGCTAGGCTAGTGACCGGTCCTCCTTGGACCGACAGTTCATCTGGGGAGCGGTTCTTCCATCTGATCCAGCAGGCGTATCACATTATTCATAAGCAATTTTTTCATTGGAGATTAAATTCCTTTTGTTTGTAATCTTCTTTTGATTTCTTATGATGTTCTTAAATATAGAATCTTATTTCATTACTAATTTTATTTAACTTCCTAAATTAATGAACACATTTATAAAAATTTGGCTAGCCTACAAATTTGTTCTTTGGACTTGTTTCATTTCCTGTCATGTTATAAATTGTTTGATTGGATATAAAGCTAAACCAGTATGTATTTTAATTTTTCAAATCGTTAAGAGGTAAATAATAAAAATTACATAGCATTGTAGCTTATCAGTTTGAATCTCCAATCAATATAATTCTTAAGCAATGCCATAATTTTCTCAGATTCTTTGTCCATTGGCTTATTCCTCTACCTACATGCAGGCTTTTAGATCATCATTTTATTCTGAAAAAAGCCATTACAAATTCATCTTTTGCAACTGCCTTGAACTCATATGAACAATAATCTTGTAGTTATAAAATGGAGAGGATGTGTATTATAATAGTATGCTTAACAAGTTATGATAATCATAAATTTTTATTTCACTCTTTTTTTTTTCTTTGCTGAAATGTGTCAGTATGAATTTGTTTTTTTCCTGTTTGAGTGAAATGCTGTTTTGTGTGTAATTTTGCCTTATTGTCCCTATCTTTTGCTTGTTTTGCAGCCAAATATACATGAAACAAGCTTTGGATCCTCAACTGTGTCTCCTACAAGCTCTCCAAAGGAGGAAACTGATAATTGTTTTCCAGGTTAGTTTTTCTGGTTTGTATTTGTGGCATTGTAAGTACTCAGATAATTATTTGAATGATTGATTGGTAATGTATATTAATTATAGGATATATATTTAGGGGTATTTACATACATACTAATAATTCTTATATATTGACATATCTAACATCTTAACTTTTATATTTATATACATAACTCTCAAATCTTTTACATCACATCAAAAATATCACTATCACTAACTTTTTAAAAGTGGAATACATATTTTCATTCAAAGTATTTTAATTCCCAGGTGTTACGAATGAAAATATCAACCTTTAGGTGTTAGATATGTAAATGCATAAGAATTGTTGTATGTAAATTTTCCTTAAATTTATCATTTATGAATCTCATCATTTATTAGTTGACCATTCCACTTGGATATCCAATAATTATGATTAGAGTTTATACATTTATGCTTTATCCAATTTATGCAACGGTATAATTGCATAAACAGAAAATTTATTTTATTAGATTTACAGTTGCTAGTGCTTAATTTGTTCAGATTTATACATTCTTTTTGTTTTTTTTTTTTTTGAGAACTATAGCCAAAGTATTCTAGAGATTGTAAAACCTTTGATATTTTCTTAGCGCTATCTTCTTTTTTGCTTGTCATGATGAAGTTTATTTTGAATAACCCTTTTCTACGCTTGAAAATGCTTAATTTGTTCAAAATTCTCTAATTTTTGTCTATATTGTTACTTTTATGGTGTCATTTGAAGATAAAATTATATTGCTACATCTTTAATGGTCTGAGTTATTCTTAGAGTAGTTATAGGAGTACATTTGATATAATTTTGACTCTTTAGTGGATGCCATGATCTTCAATTTGTCATCTTATCTTGACAAGCTTTCGTGAAGTGAATGAAATTTGTTCTTCGGTTTTTGGCAGTAAATTTTATTTGAATATTTGAAATTTTTATAATTTTCTTGAGAATCTAGTATTTTAAATTATCGTGTTGGAATTCAATGGAGTTTTGAAGGTAGGGTTCCATTTTAGTATATAATATTTAATTAACTAAGTATTTTCATTTAATAATTTTTTTTATTGACAACATGTGTTCATTAACCTCTCATCTTTCATGGGTCTTAAACTCGTGTGTTTTTCACTCTGCGCGTGGGCAAATTTTGCATCTCACTTTCGAGGAGAGACCCACACAATATAGGTGTTTTTCTATTGTATTTTTTATAATTTTGAAGCTAGAATGCTATATAGGTGTTTTTCTATTATATTTTTTATATTCTAGAAGCTTCAACTCTATATATTTCATGAAATGCATCGAGTATTAGATGATTTTAATTGAGTTTGAGGTGTTTAAGATTAGGCTCATGTGATATTGCCCCTGTTGGCCACCATTTCAGTGCATTTAATTGTATCAAATTGCGAAATATATATGAAGGTCAATTTTTTTCACCAAGTGCCTTCACTATAGAAGCGCTACAACCGCTATACTGTCCATTACATCTCCATTTCTTGCCTCCTCTATAACTATAGTATTAGAGAATTCCTTCAAACTTTAGTTGTAAGAAATAGTAATCATTGGTTTCAATAAATTACAGGGGCATTTACTTACATAGTACACAATTTTATGTATTTATTTAACTCTTAAACATTCATATTTACATGCAGACCAATCAAATCTTTGACATTACATCAAAAATATTACCATCACTATCTTTTTAAAAGTGAAATACACATTTTTATGCATAGCTTTACAGAAAGGTGTTATAAATGTACATTATTAAACTTTAGGTGTTGATATGTAAATACATGAGAATTGTGTGGTATGTAATGTAAATTTCCCTAAATTATATTGCAAGATCATTGAAATAGAAGATTGTTGATTGAGTTCACCCATTTAGCACTTTCAAATGTCTTATTCAATTATCCATGCTTTCTTATTCTTAAAAGCGGTGATTTGATAATTGCTTTAATCCAGTGAATATAACTACATGCATGGTATGAACTCATGTACATTTGTTTTATGCTACATCAAATTCTCCTCAAACAATGATCAAATACATTTGTTTTTCCTTTTTAAACTAGCATTAAATGTTGTAATGTAATGATATTCGTATACCTAACCGTTATAATAATGAAGAGATAAATCTCAAACACACATTAAGAAACACTTAGATTTTCGGGGAAAATCATGGTCAGAAGTGTAGAAATTAAAAGTGGAGAGATCTTAGGATTTGGCGGCTTAACATAACATATGCATGATTATGTGTGTGTGTTTGTGCGTAAGTGCACATAGCACTTTGGTATTTTAAACTTTTGCGTGAAAATATGTATTTCACTTTTAAAATGTGGTAATGATCCTATTTTTATGCAATATCTAAACATAACATACTGTGAATAGATAGATGTGTGTGTTTGTGTGTTTGTGTTTGTGTTTGTGTTTGTGTTTGTGTTTGTGTTTGTGTTTGTGTTTGAGTGCAAATTTTAATAAGGGAAATTTACACAACACACCTATTACACAATTCTTGTGTATTTACATATCTCAATCCTAAATTGTCATATTTAAACACATAGCACTTTGGTATATTAAAGCTATGTGTGAAAATATGTATTTCACTTTTAAAAAATGGTAATGGTGCCTTTTTTTTATGCAATATCAAAGTTTGAGGACTATGTGTAAATATGAAAGTTTCGATATGAGATATGTAAATACGCAAGAATTTTGTGCTATTATGTAAATGTCTCCATCATAATAAGGGTTTATGCTATGGGGTCTATCCCGCTACACCCGTGAGGAGTTTCAACGGTAGATTTGAGGATTGGGCCGACCAAAAAACTTAACGCGTAACTTTGATTTGCATGACATGTCGCACTGCGAATTTTTCGATCTAATCCCGACATCATTGGAGGCCACATTTTAACATCAATGATGTAATTAATACCAGTTGAATATTAAAAAAAAAAATCATTTTTGCAGGTAAAGATATAAGACACAGGAAGAGATACCGTCGGAAACTGTATGAAGACCAAGAACCTTGCATACTGAGAGGCGTTTATTTCAAGAACATGAAATGGCAGGCAGCCATCAAAGTTGAGAAGAAGCAGATTCATTTGGGCACTGTTGGATCTCAAGAAGATGCAGCAAGGTTGTATGACAGGTACTTTACAATGGCTTTTTCTATGATTTCATTTTTGGAAGATTTACATGCATAACCGTCATTTCCTTTGTATTTGCATATCTAACATTTGAACCTTAGTTTTTACATATTTACCATCTTATCTATGCGTGAAAATGTGTATTTTACCTTTTAAAAGGTAAAATGGTGGTGTTTGTTATGTGATATGAAAGATTTGTATGGTATAAAAATGTAAAAGGTAAATTTTAGATGCTATGTATGTAAATGCCTCAAAAATCCCATTTTTTGAGTAATTTACATACATACCAACCACCCAACTCTTATGTATTTTCTTCTCTAACGCCTAAAAATTGCATTTTTTTTCCCATTTATACCATTCAAATCTTTCATATCACATAACAATAACACTATTTTAACTTTTGAAAAGAGAAATACAAGCTTTCATACATAGGTAAGGTGGCATGTATAAAGTTTAAATGTTAGATATGTAAATACATATGAATTAAAAGGTATGTATGTAAATCTTCCTTAATAATTTTCTGCAATTCAAGATTGTTTTTTTTTTTGTGTCATATCTTCTTCTTCTTCCCACAGAGCAGCTTTTATGTGCGGCAGACAGCCGAACTTTGAACTCCCAGAGGAGGAGAAACGTGAGCTCAGCCATTACAACTGGGAAGAGTTCCTGGCAGTCACACGCAATGCAATTAACCACAAAAGTAACTATAAATCATCTTTTGCTCCACATTTTATGATTTTGTAATTTCTGTAATTATATATTTGCTAAATCTTTTACATAAAACTATTTCGCTGTTTGTTCAGTATTTAAGATTTATGAGAATTGAGTGGTATTTATGTAAATCTTCGAACATTTTAATACTCATAATTTTCCATATTTTTAGAACTACAACGAAGGATTGGTGGAGGAAGAAAGAAGGCGGGGATACAGACGAGGGGCAGTGATGTGGAGGAGCCTGAAAGAGGGGCTTGTGGCTCTCAATCTGTCTCTGATGATGGCGAAGTTGAGGTTTTTACGTCATAGTATATTTTTTTTTCTTTTCCTTTTTTTAATTTTTTTAATTGTTAGGGTTGTGGATGTCGGATTATAGTTTAGTTCATATTTCGCATTGTTTTAGGGGGGCCCTATTTGCGCAAGCTAGGGTTTAGGGATTAGGGTTTAAAATGAAGAAGATGCATTCATGTCTTCCCTTAATAGCATTTTTCTAGTTGATATTAGTTTGTATTTGGATATTTTTCATTATCTTCTTTTTCTTGTAAATAACCCTTGATAATATGATTTTTTTATCCTTTTTGAGTTATTTTGCATCATATATATATATATTAAAGGAATGATCAGAGGCTATTATACGAGTCTCTAGTCATTTCTAATGTGTTTAACAATTTGAGTGTCAACATCCTTAAGGCTCACGTCTCGAGAGGGGGATTTGATCCCCCTGACATGGGTCTTACACCAAGAATGTCAACCAATAGGTCGGGATATGCAGCACGCATGTGATATGTACTTAAATATTATATATTTAAATGCATAAAAATTGTATGGTATTTATTTATATGTATGTATATATATTGATAAAAAAATTTATCCCAATAGTATTAAATTTTTTTTTATCTATTACACTTATTTGAGAATATAATTGTATATTCTTCTTAAGTTGTATATATTATTTAGATGAAATTATTACTGAGCCATTAACACTATTAAATATAACATGTTTGATTCCACGTAAATAACTTGAATTTTATTTTTCAGTGTATTATGGTCATAAAATAAATTCATATTAAAGAGATTGCAAATTTAAGGTCTGGTTGGGGCATATTGTGCATTTCAGGATAAACTGTTTATCCTAAAACCGCAGGTGTCACCCGCGGTCTACATTTAGTGTAAATACCCATACGTGGTTTTGGATAAACTAACAAATTGCGTGAACCAAACGGTACGCGGCGTTTACGACAGCATTTTAAAAACGTCGCTCGCACTTATAAGCTGTCCCAACCGGAAAAAATTTGCGTACATAAGACTTACGCAGAGCTGCGTACGTCTGTAACCTGCAAACAGGTTATAGGGAGGATTTCAGGAGGTTATAACCGCGTTATACCCCCTATAACCTCCCTGTAACCTACCTATATATGAAAACATAAGCGTGGAACTTACTCGAAGTTACAGGTAAGTTACAGGGATGTTACAGGGGGTATAACACAGTTATAACTTCCTAAAATTCTTCCTGTAACTTGTTTGCACATGTTACAGACGTACGCAACTCTGCGTACTTATTATGTAAGCAATTTTTTTCCGTCCCAACCGGACAATTAATAACAATCTTCTACCAAATATAATTCTATAGTAATTAAAATTCAATTAATTAAAAACAACATTGCTTGAAATTCATAAATACATGATTTTAAACATTTTTAACAACAAAATTTTCAAATTCTGCATTTACAGATCTATCCAAATTTTCTAAATTCTCATATCTATATTTGAAAGACTTCAGTTTCATAATTCACTCATTAAAAATAAATAATAATGATATTTTTTTGACATGATATTAATAATTTAAATGTCATGCATGTAAATATAAAAAAAAATTAGGTGCTAAATGTGAAGTATTTACATACACACCACAATTTTTATGCATTTACCTATACATGAAATGATTTAAGATACAGATAGTAGATAAATCATATAAATACATGAGAACTAAGTGGTGTGTACATAATTACCATGATTCATTAGCATAAAATTACAATTAACAAAAACTGCTAATTAACCAACATTAGATGATTAATCAAGCTTTACTAATTAAACTACAGAGTTCCAAGAATGTTTAAAATTTTGGACTGCGCACCAGAAATTACACTAAAACAAATCAGATAATCAAAGTATTTTGTTCAGATACAGATTCAGTTCTCCTGAAAAGCTTTCATTAAATATAACTTGCTGAAGCTCTGCCCAGCAGCCCTGCAAATTTCCAACATGAAAAACTTCAGTAGCAGTGGATCCCAAATCAATAAATATGCACAACAGTAAGGAGCTACTAGTTGCAGGGATGTACTATAAACAAAACATGTTTTAATCCAAATCCAAACATAATTAAAATAAAATAAATTTAATATATGAAAAACAAAAAGTCAAAGTGATCACAAACAACCCCTCAGCAATAAGTTCTTCCTTTTTACCTCTAACATTAGGATGGGTCCCACACTTTTAAAAAACAACCAAGCCGTGTATTTCAATGAGGTCCACATTTTGATATGGCCAATTTTAATTGGACACCTGACACAAATTTGCGTCTGATGTCCTGATGCAATAATTTCTCTGTCAAATGAGACATGAAAGACGAAAATCCTTATCAAAGAAGTGGTAAGGAAAGTGAGTCTAAAGAAGTCGTTTATATTTATCATCATCATTATTAACCTCAGCTCGACACTTTATGGTCGGCCTAGTGAACCTCTTCGAATCATCTTATAGAGTATTACATCTATTTTGCATGATCTTTCTTTCATAACATTTAATCATATACCTTTAATGGGTATGGGTTTTCATCACTTATCCTTTCACATTAATTCTATCTACTTATACTAATGGTGCAAATTATGTCACCAACATTATAAATCACTGAGTCTATTTTCTACTATAATGACTCCAATAAGTAATATATCATTCCCAGCACATTCAACTTGATTATTAATGATTTTTTTGGTGCCCACTCTCCATTCGGATCAAAATTTCATGGTCAAACAAATTTATAATTTTTATAAAATTGATCATGTATCTTCATAGTTATTTCTCATTACATGACACCTTCCTTTTCAACAATTATGCTTTGATTCCAGTAAGATACAACCTCATTTATATTATCATTATTTGATCTATTAAATCAAAGATACTCAACAACTACACAATAACCTAGTTTTCCATTTCTACAAAATAAATCAAATATATTAAATAATTAATCACTGTTATATTACTCTTAAGATCTTATATATATATATATATATATATATATATATATATATATATATATATATATATATATATATATATATATATTCTCTCAATAGTCTGCATTTTCACTGAGTTCAGATGATGTCGCATTAATGAAAATGTCATATTCAAATAGCATATACATGTCAATTGCAGTACATTTGTAAACATGTCCATAATCAAAACCAAAATATTAATGTTTGATGTAATCATATTCCAACTAAATTCTTTGATCACTCCACATGGACTTTTAAATTTAGTCACTAGACCATCATATTTATCTTTAATAATGTCAACATATCTCTAAAACACCTTTTTTTTTTTACACCCATCATCTCCATTTTCACATATAACCTTCGAGATAAAAAAAAAACATATTATTTCATGTATCATCTAAAATCACTTCAACAGGCCACGCAAACGACAAATACTTCTCGCAAATTCAAAATCAACACAATTCTTACATGACGAGCAATGTATAAGAGTGCTTTATGAACATATGATGGGTCAACATAATGTTTTTAAATAACTAGTAAAATAAGGATGGCGTTAGAAATATGTTAATTTGAGAATGGGAAAAGAATAGTAAAATGCCGAAATATTTACATTGAGCCATTTAAGTCTCAGAGACTATGAAAGTGTAAAATTTGTCCTCATGCTCTTTTTATATGGGCTGAAATAGTAGAGCAATTAGAAGAGTCGAGATTAAATTGGCAATGTGGGATTAAAATGGCTCCCTACAAAGTGTTAGAGGACTATTTTCACACTTCTCGGGGTAAAGAATATCTTTCTCAAAAAGTTTATTAATTCAGACAATATCCCATCTGGCATCTGCAAAGGAAAGGCAATAAAAAATCTTTGGCCCAACAAAATACCATGTCACATGGTCATTTGTTAAACAAACATAAAAAAATATTATTAATCAAAAAAAATTTCTCAACTGAATAGCAGCTGGGACACATTTGAAATTTAAATTGAATATGATCAATGTGAATGCCAAATGTCGTGATTTCCAGCACATAAGATTCATTGGCTACAAACTATCAAGAACATGCAAACACAGCCAGAACATAGCATCATAAGGAAATATTCAAGCTAAGAGTCAGTTTTTTGTTTTTTTTATTTGTTAAGTATTTATTAATGAAAATGAATTAGGGCTTGTTTGGGATCACTTTTTATCATTATTTTTGCTTTTATTTAAAAAAAAATGTTTGTTTAGTGCATTTTTTGCATGCTTTTATTTTTTATTGACAAAAACATATTAATTTGTTTTTAAAAGCACTAAAAAAAAACATAAATTTTGTGTTGAATGTTTTTAAAAACAACTATGTTATAGCATATCAAGCACATTTCAGGTAAAAACAAAAAATAAAACTAAACAAAAACACAAATTAAAAAAAACTTGAAACAAAAGTGATCCCAAACGGCATCTAAGTAAAGAAGTTTGAACCACATTTAATGGAAAAACATACCCATTGATTTGGTTGCAGTAGTTAGCAACTTGATTTGTTATGAGATAGCTATCTAGACGAGAAGGCTCGGGTATCGGCTTGAATATTGGATTTGAAGGGTCTTCCTCGGGCAGTGGCTCCTCTCCCGCAGCTTTCCTCGCAATATTCTCGGTCCTAAAACAACAAAATAGATGCGGCAATTTTAACATACAAGAGAAATGTTCCGCATCAATAAAAAATTAGGTCACTTAATGCACACAATGTTAAAAGCTTTCAACTGAGGTATGCACTGCAGCTGTAGGTTCAGTATCTACTCTTTGCATGATGAATAACAGTAACATCAATAGTGCTATCAGCACAATGTAACTACCAATATAATACACCAACACCTACATGAACATTGACCTATATATCTATTTATCTATATAGAGAAAAACGTCGAAATAGTCACCTAACTTGTTCGAATGGGTTTCTCATAGTCTATAGAAGTATCAATTTAATCCTCATACTTTTAATATGTGGGCTGAAACAGTCTAATAAAAAGAGTTTGGAGATTAAGTTGATATTACAAACTTTGGGGCTAAAATAGCCCCATGTAAACGGTTAGTAGACTAATTCAGCCCTTTACAGACGCACCCTACCTCCCTCCCTCGCTCTCTCATCTTTTCCTGTTCTTCTTTAGCAAGCTGTGTTTCTTTTATGCTTATCCTTCTTTACTAATTCCTCCTATTTGAAATGTAAAAAAGAATAACTCTCTCTCTCTCTCTCTCTCTCTCTCTCTCTCTCTCTCTCTCTCTTTCTCTCTTCTTTAAAACAGTAAGTCATTTCATCAAGAGCACTCTTATACCTTCGTTTTTGGAGCCAGGTTTGCTGCTGAGCTTGTTGCCTCGAGAGATTCCGATAATAATATTGGAACTGAAAAAAGGCAAGAAATCCTCCATTAATAAGTGATATAAAAACAAACAATTTTATGAATAAAAATCAAACCTTATTTTGTTCAGCGGAAAGATCATCCATGCATTCAATCAAAAACTCCAAGTTTCTTTCCATAAAAGGTGCTGTTGATAGTTTCAGCCTATCAAGATCACACTGCAAAGAGGTTTTTAAATATTAGAAAAGAAAAGTAGGGGCATGTACAAACATAACAGGCGATTCTCATGTATCTAAATGTCTAGAACCTAAACATTCATATTTACATGCATAACACTCAAGTCTTTAACCACATAAAAAATACCACTATCACTATCTTTTTTAAAGTGAAATATACCTTTACATGCATAGATTTATGACACCAAAGTGTTATAAATGTAAACATCAAACTTTGAGTGTTTAATATGTAGATAAATAAGAATTATCTAAATTTTCCAGAAAAGTATTAATATAGCCATAATCAGCAAAGCGGAGCTGCAGAATAGGAAAGACAAACCTGAACAACTGGAGAATCAGGCTCCAGTTCTGTCATGAAAGCACTGATAAGTGCAGAATTAGAAACCTTAATCTGTACATTAAAAACAAAATTTTTAACCGAATATTCTACCTCCCAACTGGACGGAAAGTTTAAACTTAGATGAAAATACAGAATTTCAGAACAGAATTATAAAGAAAAAATAAAAAAAAGTTGGCGCATTCACATACGGACCTCCCAATTCTTACATATTTACATAGCTAACACCTAAGTATACCTTTTTACATTTATACCGCCCAAACCATTATTACCGCATCAAAAACATATTAACTTTTAAAAAGTGAAATACACATTTTCATTAATAGGGAAGGTGGCAGGTTTGTAAAAAGTTGAAGTCTAGGTGTTAGATATGTAAATACATAAGAATTGAGTAGTTTTCATGTAAAGTTTCAAAAAAAAAAAAAGAAAGGAAATGTAACATCAAAACTCAAGATGTGAAGTATGAGAAATTAGGAGGGATAACCGAGAAATATCAACTTACGGGTATCTCCTCAAAGATATCCACCCACGACAATTTCTTCTCCCTTAGCCTACAAGAAGATAGACGCATGTTAGACCCAATTGTAAGTCAATTTCACAGGAAGAAACAGAGAGATATTCACATACTTCTCCCCAGTAAAATTGTTGTTACGATATAGATCCATAAATGTTTCTGTAAGTTTCAAGGCTTTCAGAGCAAGTGCACCTTGATTCGACCTTGATGGATCGTATATTATGCAAACACAGCGACGAATATTTTCCTGTATAAAGAAAAAATGAAACATATATAAAGCTAGAAGATCAAGTTTGAGGAAAATGGATTTTTCTGAAGTTGGTCGTGTAACCCTAATTTCAGAGTGGCTTATACGGCATCACCTATGAGTAAAAATTGTTAGAGGCATTTACATAAATAGCACACAATTCTTATGTATTTACATATTTTATACCTAAACTTTCATATTTACACACATCCCTCAAATCTTTAATATTCTCAAGTCTAAATCCAGGATAGAACTAGATTCTAGTTATAGTTTTAAGTTTAGATACGATCCCTTGTTCAAATTCATTTTCAGATGGGTACTAAACTTTAGTTCAATTTTAGATTTAGGGACATAAAGTTTTATTAGAAAAAATCATGGTGCAGATACCAATTTAACAGAATCAAATTTAAAATCATTATGTAATTCTAAAGTTTTAGCATCAAAGCACAGTTAAAAGGATTTTCATGAATTACGCGATTAAAATTTCTTCAATATAATCAAATTTTGGCCATACAAGATGCTGGTGTTATTGTGTGTTTAATAGGCTTCATATGAGATGTTGCTCTGTCTCTTTACAAAAATTAAGTAAATATGCGGTAATTGTGATAGAAAAATAGTGATTAACACTTCCAACTCTAAAGCTCTTTAATAAGCCTCATCTATTATCTCTAAAGAACTATAGCCTAATTCATTCATGATTCCAACCTTAAGATGTTTAATGAAATAAATATTAATAATATAATAAGATCTATAAAAGAGACGCTCTCTCTATAGCAGCTACAACCTTTAAAATTCTTAAATTGATCACATAATTGATCTTTTTGATCAATGAATGCAAATATGCTCTTCAAGTCTATATTTTACAAAAGTCCATGTATATTTAAGAAGCAACTCTTCGCCAAAATATTTGAGCATGTCCAATAATTTGATTTACACAAATTCACCTTTATAGGAATAAAAAATATTATATCTTTTAGGAAATTCTTACAAATCCAATCTGGCAATTATAAAATATTAAATTTCACAACAAATATTGGAATCCAACTCTTAACTCCAAAATAAATACGTTAAAACTGTTTAATCATAACAAGACCAATTTCATTTAAATGTACATTATTGTTTCTTATAGCAGACCTTGATATGATGTCCAAAATCTAAAAGACATGATATGACCTTAAGCTGTAATACCACATAAGATCTTAAGGTCTATAGTTTCTAAGGCAAATCATCACAAAAAAGCAAAACCATTCAATAAACTCAAATTTTGTAGGACACAAACCACTAATCCAAATAACTAATGGCCAAATTAATTAAAAACCAAAAACAATACGAAAATCAATCCAAATAGGAAGACTAGTGTCCTATTACTAGAAATTTATTTTTCATACATATCTTTGATTTCGCTCTTTTCCTTCATATATCCCCTTTACATTATTTTATTATCATCATCTTATTGGCATTTTAATTGTACCGGCACAAACCACATAATCTTATTTTCCACAGCCACTTATTTGGATTTATAAGATGTATTTAAGCCTATATGAAAACCTTAAAAATATTTACAAAAAATAAATGATTTAATGCATAAAGAAACAATGGTTAAGGATTCCAAAATATGGCAGCATCATAATCAAGAATAAAAACTTGAGTTGTTGCCATCCAATTAGTATGGAGCTAAAGGAGTAATTCTCAGCTCCCTAACGACTGATTAATAAAGCCTAAATAATTCATTGCAATAGAAAGCAATATCAGCAAATAAAGCTAATATTTTCAATGAAAATATCAATTTTAGAAACTAATCAGAAAAAAAACAGATGGAAGTTGTATGAGGAAAGTATGAAAAGAAAAATAAAATTAACTTCTTCGTACTACTTTTTTATACAGGAATACAAAGAAGGCTGTATGCAATTATATAGAAGTGGTAGAACTTGAGTTCCGTAAGTTGAGTTTTATTAAAGTGAGTTTCAATAATGCTTCTTTGTTTTGTGAACTCACTTCTTTCCAATTAAGTTGTGTTTGATTTCTACCCATCCTCCAATTGGTTATGTCTTATTTAAACCTAACTATATGTAAAACTAAAATTATCAGCCAACCTCCCAATAACTGTGTTATTTCATTTTTACCATAAGAAAAAAATAAACATGATTGAAGTGATTTTGAAATCTTAATTAAATTCGCTTCTCGCCCTTATGAAGTCCAACAACCTCCAAATACTTGAATTAAAACAAACAAACCCCAAACATAAAAAAAAAATTGTCAAGTAATTTAGCCATATACTCTAGAAGTTTAAGTAAGTTTTATGAAAAAAAGGACTGATGATCCTTAAAATCAAGATGAAAAAGATTGCCTGCTCTAAGAGAGTATAATAAGGGGAAATAATTTCAATGGTTAATATTAAGAAGTTAAAAAAGTAAAGTGTCTAATGAGATAAGTTGATGTGTCATACTTGGCTTACTAAACTCTTTAATATTATTTGAAAAACTAAAAAGATGCCCAAGAAGTGGAGGAAAAGTATTTTGGTCCCCATTTTTAAGAATAAAGTGGATGCACAAGAGTGTGTCAATTATAGAGGAATTAAGTCGATGTGTCATACTTTAAAATTATGGGAGAGCGTAATTGAACATAAGTTAAGACGTATTACAAAAATTTCTCATAGTCAGTTTGGTTTTATGTGGGTAGGTCTACTATGGAAGCTATACATTTAATGAGAGGTTTGATGGAGAAGTTCAGAGATGATAAGGAGGATCTACATTTGATTTTTATTGATTTAAAAAAAGCTTACGATAAGGTTCCCAGAGATATCCTTTGGAGAAATCTTGAGAAGAAAGATGTTGATATGACTTACATTCAAGTCATTAAAGATATGTAGCTAGAGCTATTACTTGTGTTTGAACTGAAGGAGGATTGACCAAACATTTTCCTATTTATGTTGGATTACATCAGGGATCGGCTTTAAGCCCATATCTTTTTTATTTAGTTATGCATAGTATTACTGGACATTAACAAGAGGATGTACCTTCGTGTATGCTTTTTGTTGATGATATCCTTCTCGTAGATACGACAAGGGAAAAATCCCAGAGAAAACTTGAATTATGGAGGCCTACATTGGAGTCTAAAAGCCTTCATTTGAGTAGAACTAAAAATGAATAAATGGAATGTAATTTTAGTAGTAGTAGTTCTAGTGACAGAAGTGTAACTTTGGGTGATTGAATTATTAAAAAGTGTGAACGATTTAGATATATGGGGTCTGTTATTCAAAGTGATGGTGATATAGATGGAGATGTAAATAGTAGAATTCAAGTTGATTGGTTGAAGTGAAGGAATGCTTCAGGCCTTTTGTGTGATAGAAAAGTACCGCTTAGACTAAAAGAAAAATTTTATAAGAGGGTGGTGAGACCTGCAATGCTCTATGGCATTGAATGTTGGCCTTTAAAAGAGAAGCATAATACTAAGTTAAGTGTTGTCGAGATGAGAATACTTAGGTAGATGAGTGACTTTACACTTAGAGACAAAATGCAAAATGATTATATCCGTGATAGGGTTGGTGTAGCCCCAGTGACAGACAAAATTAGAGAAAGTCGACTTACATGGTTTGGTCACATTAAAAGCCAATCATCTGATGATCCGATTAGGAGAGTAGATATTTTAAATTCAACTTATCTTAGGAAAGACAGAGGTAGACCTAAGAAAAATTGGGCTTATTATATAAAAAATGATCTTAATTTTTTAGAACTAAATGAAAATATGACACTAGATAGGACGCAATCGAGAAAAAGTATTCATGTAGCCGATCCCACGTGGTGGGATTAAGGCTTTGTTGTTGTTGTTGTTATCTAATGAGATAAGAGAAAAACAAGAAAATTTAATGGCGACGTTAGCCATACAATATGGATCCAATTGGTAGGTAACAATTCAATCGCTAACAGCAAAATTGAGTTTAAAAAAATGAAAGAACTTTAGATGAATGTGTTGTAAAACTAAGAATGATATAGCGAAATATTAATATAATAGAGAGATAATAGAAGGACAGAAAAAAATGAAGAATATATTTATTTGGTTTGAGCATACAAAAAGAAAGGCCAAAAAATGCAATAAAAAAAAAATTGGCACAGCTAAAGTAAAAGGATAAAGAAAAACAAAGGCAACCAGAAAAAGAAACATTATTTGTAGTGAAAAAAGATTAATGAAAGAAAGATTTAACATCTCATGCAAATTCAACAGAAAAAACAAAGATTGAGGTTCATAAAGTTGACCGCAGATAGCTAGTCCGAATAAGGCCAATAATGATCATGATGGGGCGAAAGAAAATGTACATATATACCACTCAATACATATGTATTTACATATCTAACACCTAAACAAAATCTTTTACAAACATGGCATCTTACCCATGCATGAGGAGTATTTCATAAATTTCAAAAAAAAAAGGAAAGAAAAGGTGCATTTCACTTTTTAAAAGATAAAATGGTGATATTTTAGATGTGATTTTAAAGATTTAAGCAGTATAAATTTAAAAGGTAAAGTTTAGATGTTAGATATGAAAATACATAGGGAATGGGTGGTATGTATGTAAATGCTCTCAAAAAATTTAAATAAAAAAAAGAGAAGATTGCAAGACCTGGTAGTTCATAAATGTTTCAATAAGCTCTACAGTCTGGTAAGATCCCAACAAAGTTGATTGATACCTAAAAAGAATGAAGACAAAACATCAACATACTGACACCATTACATGGTAGAAATTGAAATAATGAGTACACGCAAAAAAAAGGTAGTTCCAACAAGCAGATAAAATTATATCACCAGTGATAGAAACAGCATCCAACGTATAAGCTATTTTTGGAGATCAACATTCTCAGAAAAGAAAGAAAAATAGCAACAAGTTCAGACTAAATAATTTCAATCATAAATACCATCAACACTAAAAGCAAAAAAGAGCAATTTCTTGAGTAACACCAGAATTTTAATTATTTACAAAATGAACATGTATCTAAATCTATTTGCAATAATACCACTCAAATCCGACGACTACAACAAACCACAACCATTACTTTTTGCTTTCATTAGAATCTCAGTAATTTAATCATGTAACGCACAATGACTTAAATATATAAATAATAAACATTTAAGTGGTACAAACACCAATCTTGATGAACTATCATGCATACCAATGTGATTCTACTTTTTATTAAATAAATTACTCCAATCCACTAAAAATATTATAATCCACAATATCATTTGGTGATTAAAAAAAAAAACGTGTTGAAAACCCTTTCATCTATTCATGATCCCGTACTCTAATTAGCTGTTACATGATTAACCTAATCACAAAGCAATCTCCATGGTTTTTTCCATGTTGTTGGTTACCCTCCAAGAAACAAAATATGCATAAGGTATTGATTAATCAGTAGTCAGTACTATCAAATCTGATACCTATTTTAAACTCAAGAGATGCTTTACACAAGAATTGAGTGGCATGTATGTAAACGTCCCTATAGATTATTATTTTAGTTTTTTATCATGTAAAAGTTTTTAACTCTAATGCTAATGTCATTTTCAAAAATATGTATGATTAATAGGGTTATAAACTTTATCTTCAAGTTTCCACAACATTTTCTTATTTCATGGTACTCCTAAGATACATCTCCATTTTGACACCGCCAATCATGACTCTAACTTATATTATCATGTGTACCCCCGTACTACTTTATGAGAAATCTCATATACTAAAATTATCATATCTTCCAAAAATATAGATGGATAAGAGCTTATCATATCCTACTCTACTAATTTGAATCTCCATATATCCATTTTTTACACTGTTTTTTGTCTAAATTTTCATTTATTTCAGCAGAAATTTCATTTAGTAGAATTATGTTATATAAATACATAATATGCAAAAGTTTGTTAATCAAAAACTTGGATCAAGCTCAAATTATTGATCAATCACTAATTTGAGAATTGTCATCATTAACTGAACTAAATATTGGATTATAATTGTAATTATTAAACATGGATTGCACTTATCCTTGATTTATGGATTAATTACTACCCTCATTATCTGTAACTAATTACTTAGAAACAAGTAACATGATCAGCAATTTGAAACCATGTCGTAAAATATAATTAATGCATACTTCATCATCGTTATCATTAGTGTCATACCAACTATTTAGGTCAATTTTATAAATATTATTTTTCATTCATTTTTGACAAGTACCTGTCAGGTGTTAAACCCATTTTTGCATATAATTTGGCGCAACTTTTCTTCAAGTTTACCTTAAGCTTATTGCTTCTCCTCTTTAATTCTCCAACATTGATTTTAACTACCTATCTAATAGATATATGCTCTACAGTTTGTTCTACACGCTTAATCACTTGGCTCTAGTTTAAATCATCTTATTCAATAGATATTGTTCCATTCATTATTTTATATAATTATTCCTTAATTTATTATTTTTACTTCAACTGCATATCCATCTTAACACTTGATTTCTGCTATATGCTAAACGAAACTATTAATTTTTTATTTACAGCCCAATACACAAATACATATAATAGTTCATGATATCCTCTCATCACATACTCTTGAGGTTCCTCTTCCCCATTTTCATCGCATAATATTGACTCTGCAAGTTCATCATCTATATCATCATGCATTTGCATAATAGATTTAAAATACTTAAATCCATCATATGTAGATTTTCTTTTTTTTCAAATAATTTTAATTGATAGAGGGTAAAATCACACCAATAGAAATTGATCATCATATGTTCATTTTTTATACTACAAATTTTATGCGTTCTATATCAAAAACATTTTTTCAATAATTTAAACTTTCCACTAATTAAAATTATCACAACATAAAACATATATTAAAATGCCTTGCTTGAATTAATCTTTGTAAGCATCTTCATAATCTCTACAAAAACATACTGACTCAACAATCATGCTTGATATACAACTACTTCTAATAATTATCACTGCTTCATCATATAAATCTAAAATAATTCTAGCAAACTTTGACGCGCATCATTTTTCGCAATGTGCACCAAATCAACAAATATTGCATAAATAGTAATTAATTCAAGTTTGCGGTTCACATAGTGACAATTTTTTCATCATCGAGGAACTCTATAATTACATCACTAGACATTGCACGGTGTAATTAACAGATCATAGACAAACACCAACCAGCAGATGGATCGTCATAATGTTAAAAATCATCCGTGGGACATGTTTCAACAAAGTATGAATAATAATGTTGTAAATTTAACTTTATGCAGTTAAACCTATAATTAGAAAGCGTTTAAATTAACTTAACGACACCAAAATAGAAATAGATAGCAATATATCAATCATAGATTATAACTAACAATGGTTTCAACAGAAATCCACAAAAAAAAAAACATTTGAGTAAAAGAAAAGCTTTAGAATACCATCCCACAGTATTGTTGTCGACATTGACCTCTCTTAGGCACCTCATCATTTCTAGCTGATAGTTGGCCCCATCAGCCTCATTTTCATCATCCTCTTCCCTAGTCTTCAGCAAGGCATTAGAAGTGAAATCAATATCCTCACTTAGTGAAATAAACAAGCATAATAAAATAGGGGCATTTACAAACACAGCACACAATTCTAATGTAATTACATATCTCACACCTAAACTTTTATTATTTCCACGCATGGAGCTCAAACCTTTAATATCACATAAGAAATAGCACCATTGTCATGTTTAAAAAGCGAAAAACACATTTTCATGCATAGGTTTAAGGAACCAAAGTGCTATGTATGCAAATATGAACGTTTAGGTGTGAGATATGTAAATACATAAGAATTGTGTGCTATATATGTAAATTTCACAATATAATTTCGATGATTGCAACCTAGATATCTATACGCTTACCGGAAAAGGAAAACAGTTAGTGACTTCAAGGACACTACCAACATCTAAACCCAGAAGTTGGCCTGTAACCAAAGCTGGCGAGAATTCTTTGCAGTGTTTAATTATCTTAAGAACAGCCTGCATAAGAATAAATAGTATTCTAATAATAATTACAGCAAAAATGTGTCATCCTAAAGAGGTTTCTTCATACTTCCCAAAGCGAATACAAAATAAACCAAACATTCCAATAGTACTGAACTGATAACAATACATCCAGCTTTCCTTAAATCTTAGAAATAGGCAACGCCTGTATGCGGAAACAGCTTGTTAAATCCAATAATGGTAGAAAAGAAACAAGACCGAAGCTAATCGATTTAATCCGCATGTCCTTTTCACATTTTATGGCTATAAAAATCCATGTTGCTTCAAGTTTCACAATTTTATTAAAAGAAATCATTACACATTCGTGCACTTTGAAGTAATTTTCACTTAACCATAACACAAAGGATCGAAAAGAATGAGAGAGAATTAGTTCCCTGAACAAATCAATTACAGAAAACTAGAAACCCACCAATCCTTCCATCTGTACAGCGCGAAGTGGCTGGGAGACCTCCTCTGTGGCCACAGCTTGGAGAAAAGATCGCGCCATGGCTACTCATCAAAAAAATAATCGATCAGGGAAACAAAACGGTTTAAGAAGATTTAGATTTCCAAATCATAAACAGATAAAAAAAATCTCATTCTACTTACTGTTCGCCATCAAAGATACGATAATTATTGGCTTCGCGATGAGGATTAGGGCACGGCTGAGCTCTTTCTCTCTTTCTCGGCGGCTGCTTCTCTCCGCCAATCGAGCTGGAGACGTTCTTCAGAATAGGTTTCGCCGCGTCGTGGTAATCTTACGGATGTATCATCTGCAAATCGCTAATTTGCATTTATCTTTTCTTTTCGTGAAATTGCATTTAATTAAAGTAAGAAAGAAACGAAAAAAATATTACATCAGGACTTACATGAGGAGTCCAATGAATATACGCTGTGGAGTTGATCGGCTCGTTAACACCACGAAAATATTTTTCTCTTATTATTCAGGTGTAATTGTATGTTATTAAGATGTTATTGCGTGTTATTCAAGTATTATTGATGTGTTATTGTGTTATTATAATATTGGAAACATTCTCTAAATATAATAACACCTAAATAACACGATGAGAATATTCTCTTGTGTTATCGGGTTGATTACCTCCACGGCGTAATTTCATTAGACTCTGTACGTAACTCTATGTGTGAAGTCCTGATGTAATATTTTTTCGAAAGAAACTAAAGCCCAAACTTTACGCATATATTTAAAACACTTTTTCATCACAATCACACTCCTAAACCCACTAATGAAAGTTTTAAATAAAAATTTTGTATGGTTAAAATATTATATTTCAACTTTAACTTTTTAGTGTTATAGTTAATATCTCATATGATTATATAAAACTCCCTTTAAATTTCAACTTTTCTACATATAAGCTATTAGTGTCATGTGTACATGAAAAAATATAATTTATTTATATAAATTTAATATTAGTAATATTTTTTATGTGATGTTCAATATTTTAATATATATATATATATATATATATATATATATATATATATATATATATATATATATAAATCCACAAAATTATAGTTTATACATATAAACTTCTCTTTAAAATTTTGGGGCGTTTACATACATACCATATAATTTTGATATATTTACATATCTAATACATATATTTTATATTTACATACATAAGAGTCAAACTTTGACCTTGTATCAAAAATACTATTATCACTCATATTTAATAAATAAAACATGTTTTTTCATGCATGATTTTTTTCTGGTATAAATGTGTTGTAAGTGTAAATATTAAGTTTTAAGGGTCTGTTTGGGGCAACTGCAGCTTATTGAATAATCTGCTGATAAATTATATGTGGTGGCTATTATCATTTTTTATTTTTTTGGAAAAGTCTGACTGTTGTTGTTTTCTGCGTTTTCAAAACGCATAAGCTGTCAAAACGTAGTTTACCCAAATAGACTAGGTGTGTTTTCAAAACACTGCCGCATTAAATAAACTGCTCCAAACGGACCCTAAGTGTTAGATATGTAAATGCATAAAAATTTTGTGGTATGCAAGTAAATTTCCCTCAGCTTTCCATAGGGAAAAAAATCATTCATATAATTAATGCAAAGGGTGCATTTGGGGCAATAATATGGTGTCGCACGACACTTGGTTTGACAAACTTGTGTTTTATTATTTTTTTTCAAAAAGTTAATATGAAAAGTTGTATTTTGCAACGTAACTTTGCTAAGGGTCCGTTTGGGGCAGCTTGTGCGTTTCAGGATAAGCTACTTATCCTGAAACGCGGCTCACGGGCCAGCCGCATGGGTCGGCCCACGGCCTGCGTTTAGTGTAAAAACTCAAACGCAGTTTCATATAAGCTGACGAAAAACGTAAACCAAGCGGTACGGCGGCGTTTTGAAATCGCCGTCTGCACATAAGCTGCCCCATACAGGCCCTAAGCGTTGCCCCCAACTTCAAATCTAAGAGATTTGTGCTTGGGGAAATGAGTTATTCATTGAAAAGTTACCGAGTTAATGACTGCTTCCACGAAATTCATAGCAAATAGATGGCACGTGAGACAACCAAGGCATTCTACCGCTATACTGCCAACCACGTGGTGAAGAATCGGCCGACACATTATGGTGAGAAATACAAACGACGGACCATGCCGACAGTTTTGACTGACCGGGGGCGCAAGAGAAAATCATTGATCACTGCTAATGGGTTAACCCGCCTTTACCACAGTGGACGAGATCGACACTCAACCGAGCACCTTTGTCGATAAACCCATGGCGCAGTCGCCACTTAGCCGGTCACCTGCAAGTCAGTCAGTCAATTACCGCAATCTTAAAATTCAAATTATAATACATATATGGTATGAAATCTATACGATTAATCAGAGCATCAATTATATTAAGAACGGTTTCAAAAACTTCTCCCCCATTTCTGTAATTGTACAAAATACGCATATATAAATAGGAGACAAAGATACAAATAAAATGACTTCTCGCCTATCTTATATATATACCATATACGTACATATTATAACAATGATTTTTTTTTTAGTATAAATGTGTTATAAATTTTACTTCTTATATATATACCATCCAAATTCTCTCATGCCACAACAAAAATATTACAATTTTGATTTTTAAAAAGTCAACTGTTAGGTGCTAGGTATGTAAATACATAGAAATTGAGTGGTGTAAATGTAAATTTTTCTTAAATTTGTATATTATATTCATCTCAAATAAATTTTAGAAGTAAGAAATTCATCTTCAACAAAATATGATTATGATTTATGAGCTAACTTTTCTTTAACAATACATCTTGCTCTTTCATGGAACATAAAGTAGGAAATTAGTTCAATTGGACTCATAATTTTATATATTTTTATATATAGGGAGATTTGTGAAGCGTGCTTCGGTCCGTTGATTGACATCCCTGGTGTAAGACCACTTAGGTCGGGGGTTTGAATCCCTCTCTATCCATGTGAGTCTTAAAGAGGGTGGTACTCGAATTATTTGACATATTAGGAGTGGTTGGTGACTCCTATAATAACCTTTAGCTATTCATTTTTAATATATATTTATTTATTTATGTATATAGTGAGAGAGAGAGATCTACATAGAAATCAACTTACCTATGCAAAAAAAAAAGCTATATTTCATTTTTTTTTCAAATCAAAATAGTGATATTTATGATGTGATGTGAAAGGTAAGAGCATTATAAATATAGTATAGGAATGATATGCACTAAATTATTTAAATTGCACATCTTATTATTAAAATTCACTCTTTATGTCATTAATAAGCCTTCAATAAATTATCATTTGACACGGATCTTGAGGCAGTTAGTAAAATCCCAGAGTATTTTTTTTAGCAAGAACTATTCAAATGCAAATTAAAATCATCTAGACATTCGATTTCAATGAACTTACAGTCAAACTGATTGGGTCGACAAAACTGACCTACTGACGCTGAAACGACCCAATTCAAGTCAAATCAAGTATGGAACAAGCTGTTGAGTCACTTTTGAAAGTTTTGAGTTAACAATTAAAAATCAAATATATTACAAATCTGACAAACTTATATTCAAATTGAGTGTCTTGTTAAAACAAGTTCAACTTGTCTAAAATCAATTAATTATGACATCGTTGAGACTTAAGAGACTTAAATGTCAATTAAATAGATTGGTCTGGATCCTTAATAAGACATTATTCATGGTCATATGTTGGAAGTAATCAAAATATGTCTTATTAAAGCTATTAAATTAATTACTATTTTGATTAATATAAAATATGAAAATTAATTAGAATTTACGTTCCACTCATTTCAAGGAAATTTGCTATATACAAATCAATCCAAAATTTTTCTTTTTTATAAAATTCTTAATAGTTTAATGGCAGCATGCACAAATATATTGTTTTGTTAGTTAAAAACAAACACCTAGATACTTAATTGTAAATATCAATATTTCTAATGATTCGGAGAGGTCCGACCTAATAATTTTTCTCATCCCTGAGTCCAAACTTAGGACCCGTTTGAGGCGGCTTATAAGTGCGGGCAGCATTTTCAAAATGTCGCCGTACAGTTTGGTTCACACGTTTCGCCAGCTTTTTCGGAATCACATTTGAGTTTTTACACTAAACGCAGATCGCAGGTTGAACCCCGCGGTCGGCCCGTGTGACACATTTCAGGATAAACATCTTATCTTAAAACGCACAAGCTGCCCAAAATGCAACCTTGATCAGCCCTGAGGGGCATTATCGGAAATTTCTCACCACCAACGAAGCGTTCTCTGGCCGGCCGGGCGGGCTCCAACCCGCATAAATGCCTTCAAATCCCGAACAATTTCGCCCAAATCGGTCCTCAACTTTGCAGCAGATCAAAGATGGATGAAGCGGCGATCCGTCGGGGCAGAATAACCCTGTTACAATTACTCTCCTCAACCGATCCCTCGAAGATATCCCCCGCGGCGGACCAACGTAGCGCCGCCGATACTGCCGGCGGACGGACGATGCTTCTCAACGTCATTCGGGAGGAGGAATCGGCATCGAGCGGCAGAACGCCGCCGGAGAGGGAACGGAGGCGACCGATGAGGGTTTCTCTGATGACGCTGCTCGCGATTGGGGATAAGCTGAAGTTGGATGATTCCACCGCCGACGATATCGCCGGCGATGGAGTGAGCTCGGCATCCGCTGCGGCGGCGGTGGAGGAGGAGGCGGCGTTCTGCTCTGTGTGTGCGGTGAGGCGGAAGGGAGCGGCGTTCATTCCCTGCGGGCACACGTTTTGTAGGTTGTGCTCGCGGGCATTGAGTACCGGAGGTAGAAGATGCCCCGTGTGTAATGGAGGAATTTCGGACGTCTTGGATATATTTTGACTTTGAATGATTGACGGTGGTGATGGATTCATGATCGTATCTCAGCCGTTTGTTTTTGGATAAGTTGCTGATGTATGGGGAATTTGGATTGGAATAAGAAAGGAACAAGTTTTTTTTTTATGATAATATTCTTAATTGTTTGACTTAATTGTAATTGGTAGCTATGACAAGGGCTTTTGTGTGAATTTGGCCAACACATCAATTCGGGTCAAACCCAATTGAAAAATATTGGGTTTGACTGATCCATTAGGTTTTGGGTATCTCAACAATTTTCGCCTTTTAGGTGGAGTTGGAGTTAGCCCATCAATCTATATTTAACTCAAATACTTATTATTCAAATGAAAAAAATATTTGCTCTCCTTAAGATTGTGCAGGTTAATTAGTTATTTACATATCGCAAAAGAAAACAATGTGCAAATTGGGCTGCTAAGCATATATTAGAGAAACAAGACTTTATATTCTTGATTCGAGTATCTCACGAGTTTTCTATTCTTATTCATGAAGATTATTTAGAAACTCATTATATTCGATGTGATAATAATTTTTAGGATTTTTTGCGTGAATTGTACTTTGTGACTGACGATTTCTTTTTCTCGTGAAACTGTCAGTCACAAATAATGTAACATTTTCTTTATCGGAATAAAATTTCCTACCGGATTCTTTAAAAAAAATAATTATAATAATAATAAAAATTTATGTGTGTGTTAAACGAGTTATGTTGATTGAGTTCATATCAATCTCGTTGAAGTCAGGTCAGGTTCGATCATCCATTGAGGTCGAGTTTGTATAAGGTTTTTTCGAACGATTTATTTTCTACGACATAATACTTTTTCATTACAAATTTGACAAAAATTTCCTAAAAAAATATTAAAAGAGCAATTCACACAAATAAGAATTTGACAAAATCTTTTTATTTGTGCAATATTTTGGAATGGGTTGGATCTTTAGAGTGACAATATGCTTAATTTTGATGACTTTTAAGATAACTGTGGTCCTTTGTAAAATTTACTTGCATTTACTTACATGTCACAATTCTTACATATTCACATATTTAAGACCGAAACAATTCATATTTACATACCATTCAAATTTTTGACATCACATTAAAAATTAATTTTATGAGTGAAAAATATCTTTTTATGCATAAGATTATAACACTAAGCCGTTACAACTTTGATGTTAGATATGTAAATATACAAGAATTGTGTGACATATATGCAAATTTCCCTAAATTTTTTCTCACATGTTCTTATTATTGGTATTTTTTTTAATAAGATTTATCTGCATTAAAAAGAAGAAATTTTGTAAGTATTTATCTTTTAAAATAAGAATATATATATATATATGTATGTAGATTTCCCTAAAAAACCTTTCCATTCAAATTTTGCAGTGAGTGGAGATTTGTGGGGCAGAAGTTTGCATAACAAACATTTTATTGGCAACCTTTGCCTTCTCCATTAAAATCCAATTTGCATAACTCCACTCAAATCATACAAAAGTTGAAACTTTTTTGGAGGGTCAATGGCGGTTCCCATGCATTTACATGAGACTGCGACAATGTGCCGCCTGCCGGCCGTTTTGTCCACTTCTCCGATTCTTAAGGGGACAAGAACTGGGAATCATTCGTCAAAGAGAAAATTTTGAGAACATTTCAGAATCAGTCGTCGCTCTCCTGATCAGATTGGTGAGAAAATTTTCTCTGGTTTCAGTCGATCATGTCGAAGATACCTTGATTCGATTCGATGATGATGGTTATCGAATTCTTTGTTTCTTTTTCTAGCGATTCAGTTTAGATTCACAGATCTTATTACTAGCTCGCATTGTATCTCGATTGCTATGGTGATTTAAGTTTGGTCTCAATTTTTTTATGAAAAAGAAGATTTTAATTCGGTTTTGGAAACATTTTTATGAGTTTTTGATGATTATTTGTGTTCAATATATAAGTTTATTAGTTTGATTCTACTTGCACTGGCTGTTTAGGTTTCCTTTGTTTTTTCTCCTCGTGGCATCACTGTGAAGTTCTAGTGAAGAAAATGCAGATGAGATTTCAATACAAACAAAAGAGGGATATTTTTAAATAATATTCAATCTTAAGAGAAAAAGGGCCATTTATATACATACAACCCAATTCCTTTGTGTTTAGATATGTAGCACCTAAACTTTACTTTTTTACATTTATATGAGTCAAAATTTTTCGGGGGTGTTTGGTAATGCCTATTAACAGCATTTATCACCGAATTTACGAAATCCACCCAAACTCAAAAAAGCTTGAGTTCCATGGATTTATGAATTTTTGCTTTTAAGGTCTTGAATTTTGCCTTCGATTCAACATGAATTTGGATTTATGAGGATGGTTTTAATGGATTTACGATTTGTGAATTTATTAAATCCAAGTAATGCTAAATCCTACTTACAACCAAACAACCCCTTCATATGACAAAAAAAAAACTACTATTTTAACTTTTAAAAAGTGAAATAAACCTTTTCATGCATGGGTATGATATGTAAAAATTGAAGTTTATGCTTTAGATATGTAAATACATAGGAATTAAGTGGTATGTATGTAAATATTTCAAAAAAATGGAAAAATAGTTTAACAATCAAAATAAATTTGGTGTGCTAAACAACCAAGCACATAGTTGATTTATAATAGTACTATTATTTATTTATTTATTTTTATCTGGTGCTTATTGCGAGTAGCTGCAATGTCATGAGGGTGCTTTTGGATAGTATGATTTCATATTGCAACCTTGCAAATACACAGGGGGGAGGGCCCAGGCAGGGTAAGGGGGGCAATTACCTCATCTCAAATTCAGATTTTTATTTATATGAGAGGACAATTTGATCTTTTGCTCCTTCTTAAATATCAATTTTGCCCATCCTGAAATATCACTTTGCTCTTTGTTGCCCTAGTCCCCACCAATTTGGGTCACGAGGGGCAGTTTGC
>NEWO01000121.1:2181304-2194022 GCA_003013225.1 Phalaenopsis aphrodite | reverse complement strand
TGCTGCCCAACTTATAAACATAGTTGTATTTTTGATGAGATATGAAGATTTGGGCGTCATAAATGTTAAAAAGTAAAGTTTAGGTGTTGGGCATGTAATTGCATAGGAATTGTGCGGTATGTATGTGAACTCTTATGAAACAATTTTGGTTGAAGCCGAAATTACTGTGTGGATAATTATGTCCATACGAATGAGAGGCAACTTTAATGATTTTTGTTGCTTCTTGAGACTAGAGAGAAATTTGAGTTTGGTTTGTGAGCTTAAATTCAATATTCTTTTTTAATGATTTTTTTCTTTTTAAAACATGATTTCTAAATGGAAAATTTGCACAAATATAACATAATTTTTATGTATTGCATATGTACCATAAAATATTTGATATTTACATTTATATTACATCGGTGTCATTATAACACATAACACTGCCGTTGCCGATCCCAAGCCCGGATGTGAAAAGTGGAAAGTTGCGTTAGGTAGTCGACAGTCAGCGTAAAACTTATCGAAAAAAAATCATGACATGAATCCTTTTGATCACTGTGTAAGTGCTAGGTCGTCCCCTGGAAACGATGCACTGTATAGTCTGAATACAGTGAAAAGTGTGCAAGGGCCGCTACATCGGCGCCCGGGTGTAGTGTTAAATAAGCAAGGGTTCTCACATTACTGATGAGTGCGGGTAAAGAAGTTAGTCCATGAAACTAATGAAACTAATGTTAGAATATGATATTAGAATATAGATACTCTCACCGGTAAATTAATGGAATGAGTTGATATTATGATTCATAGGAAAATTAATAACATGTATTCAAGAAACTAAGTGGGTTGGAGAAAATGTTAAGAAGATTGATAATTTAGGTATTAAACTTTTGTATTCTAGTAAGAGTCGCACTAGAAATGGTGTATGTGTAATTATAGATAAGAGTTTGAAAGTTAATGTTGTAAAAATTAATAGAGTTGGAGATAAAATTATAGTCCTTAAGATTATCATTGATACTAAGATTTTTAATATTAAAGTGCTTATGCTCCTCTATTAGGTTTAGATACCGGGTCTAAAGATAAATTTTGGAATGACTTGGAAGACTTAATACAAATGATACCTCTTGAAGAAAGAATTTTTATTGGAGAAGATTTAAATGGACATGTCAGCAGAGTGGTAGAAGACTTCAGAAATAATCATGGTGGCTACAGTTTTAGAGTGACTAATGAAGAAGGTAGAGTTATTTTAGATTTTGCTTTATCGTATGTTTTTGTTATTACTAATACTTTATTCAAGAAAAGAAATGAACATCTTATTACTTATAAGAGTGGATCTAATAAAACACAAATTGATTATATTCTTATGAGAAAAAAAGATCGTCGTGATTGTAAAGATTGTAAGGTCATTCCAAGTGAAAATTTAAGTACTTAACATCGTTTATCAGTTCTAGATTTTAAGATTAAGAGTTGTAAAAGAAAGAATATTAGGACTCATTATCGTGGAATTAGATGGAGAAACTTAAAAAACACTAATAAAAAAATTGTTTTTATGAGTAAAATTCAAGATTTCAAATTTTGGGATATTCATGAAGAAGTAAATGTTATGTGGGATAAAGTAACAAACTCTATTAAACAAGTAGCAAAAGATGTGTTTGGATAATAATAAAAAAAATTTATAAATAAAAATAGTTTGTGGTGTAATAATAATGTTCAAGAAAAGATAAAATATAAGAAGTTATGTTATAAAAATTGGTTTAAATGTAAAAGCTTAAAAAACTGGAAAAAATATCAAAAGGCCCGCTAAGGGTCTAAAAGAACAATCTATGATGCTAAAAATTCTGCTTTTAATGATTTTTATAATAGATTAGATATTAAGGAGGGTGAAAAATATATGTATAAACTAGCCAAACAAAGCAAAAAGAAAAGTAAAGATTTAATTTAAGTAAAGTGTATTAAAGATGAAAATCAAAAAGTACTTTTCATAGAAAAAAAATATTCAACATAGGTGGGTGAGTTACTTTGATATACTTTTTAATGAAGTTTCTAAAATTATGATCGACATTAGTGATCTTAATATCGTGAATAATAATAAAACGTTTCACTTTTACTATCACATTAGTAAAAAAGAAGTTGAGGAGGCTTTAAAGAAAACTAAGGATGGAAAGTCTGTAGGACCTGATGATGTCCCAATTGAAGTGTGAAATATTTTGGAGATTTGGGTGTTTCTTGGCTTACTAAACTCTTTAATATTATTTAAAAAACTAAAAAGATGTCCGATGAGTGGAGGAAGAGTATTTTGGTCCCCATTTTTAAGAATAAAGGGGATGCACAAGAGTGTGCAAATTATAGAAGAATTAAGTTGATGTGTCATACTTTAAAGTTATGGGAAAGGATAATTGAACATAGGTTAAGACACATCACAAAGATTTCTCATAATTAATTTGAATTTATGTCGGGCAGGTCTACTATGGAAGCTATACATTTATTAAGAGGTTTGATGGAGAAGTTCAGAGATAATAAGAGAATCTACTTTTGATTTTTATTGATTTAGAAAAAGCTTACGATAAGGTTCCAAGAGATATCCTTTGGAGAATTTTTGAGAAGAAAGGTGTTGATATGACTTATATTCAAGTCATTAAAGATATGTATACTAGAGATGTTACTTGTGTTCAAACTGAAGGAGAATTAACCAAATATTTTTCTATTTCCTGTTGGATTACATCGGGGATCGGCTTTAAGCCCATATCCTTTTGCTTTAGTTATGGATGATTTTACTGGACATCTATAGGAGGATGTACCTTGGTGCATGCTTTTTGTTGATGATATCCTTCTCGTGGATAAAATGAGAGAAAAAACCCAGGAAAAATTGAATTATGGAGGTCTACATTGGAGTCTAAAGGCCTTCATTTAAGTAGAACTAAAACTGAATACATGGAATGTTATTTTAGTAGTAATAGCTATAGTGAGAGAAGTGTGACTTTGGGTGATCAAATCATGAAAAGGTGCGAACGATTTATATATCATGGGTCTGTTGTTCAAAGCAATGGTGAAATAGATGGGGATGTTAATAGTAGAATTCAAGTTGGTTGGTTGAAGTGGAGGAATGCTTCAGGTCTTTTGTGTGATAGAAAAGTACTGCTTAGACTAAAAGGAAAATTTTATAAGACGGTGGTGAGACCTGCAATGCTATATGACACTAAATGTTGACCTGTAAAAGAGAAGCATAATAATAAGTTATGTGTTGCCTAGACGAGAATGATTAGGTGGATGAGTGGCTTTACACTTAGAGACAAAATGCAAAATGATTATATCCGTGATAAGGTTGGTGTAGCTCCTGTGACTGACAAAATTAGAGAAAGTTGTCTTAGATGATTTGGTCACATTAAACGTTGACTATCTGATGATCTGATTAGGAGAGTAAATATTTTAGATTCGACTTGTGTTAAGAAAGACGGAGGTAGACCTAGGAAGACTTGGGCTTATTGTATTAAAAATGATCTTAATTTACTAGAACTAAATGAAAATATGACACTAAATATGACTCAATGGAGAAAAATGATTCATGTAGCCAATCCCACGTAGTTGGATTAAGGCTTTGTTGTTGTTGTTGTTGTTGTTGTCATTATAACACATGTGATGCTTCATCTTATAAATTGGAGGTTTGGTTTTATTATTATTATTTTTTTTTTGCATCTTGATTAATAAAAATTAACAAGTCAATTATTACATGAATTTTTGTCCAATAATCATGTTGTTATTTTATTTGTGGTTAATAATTAGAGAAATATTTCGTCTGGTGCTTATTAAATCGGACATGTAGTTGAAGGCATGAATCACATCATGCTCTTGGATTTGTGGTGTGGTGCCACATCGTTACCCCCACGACGACGAAAAATTATTTCATACAGATCGGACAACGCACGCATCTTGCGTGCGGTGTCCGATCCGGACAGTAAATCACTTGATTTACGGTCATGATGTATTTCGATGGGCCCCACATAAATTTTTTTTAATTTTTATTAAAAAAATTGAAATAATCTACGGTCATAATCGGACACCGCATGCAAAGATGCATGCGGTGTCCGTATGCAATAAGTTCTCCACGGCCACCGATATATTTGCAAGTATGTGATATGTAAGAATTATGTGAAATGTATTTAAATTACCCTTACCCTTTTGGTATTATTTCCAGCCATCTGATTCCCATCAGAAAGCCATGTGAGTACCTTCGATCTCTGATAAGCAAAACCCTAGTCCGCTTTCGCGATGCGCCTCCGCCCGAACCTATATATACCCCCTTCCTTTAGAGTTTTTCCCATCAATCTCCGCGGCCGCCGTTACAGCGAGCCATTCTACTTTTCTGTCGCCGGCGACACGCTATTCTTCTTTTACAAGTATTGAAGCTCTGTCTTCTACTGGAGAAACGGCGACGGCGATCGGAGAATTTAGGTAGAAGTTGAGCATTATTGGATTCGAACAGTGACCTCCGATTGCGGAAGCGAAATTGGAGTGGGTAGGAAGCGGTTTTTGAGCTTTTCTTTTGTTTGTTTGAAACCCTCGTCTCTCTCTCTCTCTCTCGGTGTCTTTCTGTATATATCTATATCTCTAAGGCTGGTTCAGCGGCGTCGATATGCGGGCAAGCCCGTAGTGACCGAGCGCCTCCTGAGACCAGCGACATTGATGCATCGATCAGCTGACCGAGCAGATTCTCAACCTTCCCCGAGTCTCGCTCTTGTCTAGATCTGATACATTTTACTTCAGCTTCGTGCCTCTTCTTTGCTTTTCTGTTTAGTTTTTGTGTTCATTGGTTGCTTTTCCGTCTACCAAATCCGGCTTGATAGAACTATTTCGATTCTAATTTCAAGACGGGCGGTATCGTCTCCATTGATGCGCAGTATTCACTGTCGAAATTTCGTCCTAGTATTTCTTGCAGAGTTAACTATTACCAGGCTTAGTCAGGTAGCCATCGATCATCAATGGTGGTTACAGTTACAGGCCTGGAATACTAACAGAGCTCATCGTTACACTTATTATATGTTGATTAATTCTGTGTTACATCTGTGCTCAACATTTACTACTCTGCAGTAAAACAAGGCTTTATGCTTTTAACATCGTGTTTGTTCCTTGCTTTCATTTGAAAATTGTTTGGTGAATTTGATTGATTTTGTTGGTTTCTGATTGTTTTTTATTGAAAGTTTTCTAAAACTATATTTTGGATGTATTTCGCAGTTGTTTGAATGAGAAATTTTGGGGCTTTACCGAAATTTTATAACTTTTGCACCAAGTTCTATTGAAATTTTTTAGCTTTCATCAAATTGTTGTCAGGTTCTATCATTGAAATTAGATAGCTTAAAACTTGATGCATTTAGTTTTCAGAAATAATAATGATGATCATTACAATTTACAAAATTTTCATTTCAATTTAATAATGGAAATTTAACTTTATTTGTTTCATAATAATAGTAATTGACTAAATATTTGAATAAAAAACAAGTTTATTGAAAATTTAAAGTTTCATTAAATAATTCATCCGATGTAATGATACTTATTTTCAGTTGATAATATAAAGATTTTATAGTTTTTGAAAAAGTTGAAAGTAAAACATGTTCAACTATTTATAAGTCATGCAATCACCAACATCAATCATTTATTTTGAAGGTCATTTGAAAGAGATAATCAAGAGGAGCAATGGTGTTTTGTACCTGAGCTGTTGAAAGGCAAATTGGGCATGGTGGGAGCGCAAGTTTGGAGGTTAGTGTAAGATAGTGGCACAAAATGTATGTATAGGGGTGTGAACTAGCTGAGCTGGGGGAGTTGAGCATATGTTTGAGTGCGGCTTGTTTATATATTTTTACAGTTCTATGAACAGCCTGTTCTTGTTTGATTCTAAAGTAAAATTTTGTGTTTGTTTTCAGCTTGTGCTTTGCTTAAATTAGCTCTTTTAAATATATGTAGGATGTTTGATTTGAACATGCATCATTTATATGCAATGGAAGGCTTTTGATCTCATGATAAACATGAGGTGTGATATTTAAACTTAGATATAAATATATATATATATATATAATATTATTTTGTGTTAAAATCTGTCTAACAATTTATAAAGGGTGAAGTGTAATACAAGTCATTCTTGTGGCATATTCTTATGATTTCAACATATGAAATGGAGGGAGAGACCATGTGACATTTTTGTAACCTTTTTAAAGCTTTTAAGAGGATGAATACTCTATCATGAAATCCTCACAACTCTTGAGATACATTGTAAGTTCAACAACCTTGTGAGCTTCTTTTAAATTGAACGTAGAAAATATTAAGTTTTCATCCTCTTTAAAGTACTTATGAGTTCTTAGAGCATTATATTCATTAAGGAGTAATTCAACTTCAATCCAATGTCACTAAAATCTCAACCTTTGGATATCATCTTATCTTTGGTGCGAAGCTTGTCATATACCCTTTTTTTTTAAACTTCTTGACGACCATCCCCTCTTCATTATCTTGAGGTTATAAATCCCTGCTAAAGGTTAAGAATGATCCTATAATCGTTAGGTTAAGCTTATTTGAAATCAAAAGTCCAAATATTTGATCATTCCACGTGTATGGCTTATTAACGTAGCTTTATGACTCAACTCGAGTTGTAGGCTTGGATTTGTTTTAAATATCATGCACATCTTCATTGAGCGAAAGCCTCCTTGATAGTTAATAGTTTCATTTGCACACATTAATGGCATAGGTCTCATCTTGCCAAAGTGCTCCGATGCTCTGATGTCTCTTCTTGCCAAAGTGCTCGGCTTGTTGGCTCACAAGCTGGCTCGTTTAGCATATCACTAGTCATTTCGATGCATTTTCCGGTGAGCTTCTATTGCCTTCTCTGACCACCAATACCTCCTCCAACGAGCTCCTATAAAAACTCACTTTTTAGTACGAGTTCACAAGCTGGGTAGTGGCTACTGCCAGCACGAGCAGAGTTCGAGCTCTCTCTTCATGCTCGACTTGAGTTCATAGTTTACCAAACGAGCCAATCTCGAGCTTGGCATGGCTTGTTGCACCCCTAAACCTAATAGCTATAACATACGAGAAAGCTATTATATTAGCTATGACCCAACATATTAAAACATAGATAAATGCATCAATGTAAGTTTTGTATTATTTCGCAACCAATTACTGATATTATTTTAAGAATTATTTTAAATCTAAATAGTTATAATATTCTTACAATGATATGAACGGTAAAATAAAAATTATTATGAAGGCAGTGACCCATCTTCCCTGCATTGATGCATCATGAACCGTAATCCATTATATATATGGAAGAGATAGGGTGAAGATGGGGTCTTTAAATGTTACCTAGGATTTCAATTTATTTGGGGAATTCAGACCCAATGGATGAGAATTGAGAGATGATCCAATGGCTGAAATTAAAGTATTAAATTACATAGAATTTAATATTTTTTAAATGATATAATTGTTAATTAATTTTTATTTATAAATCTTATTTTATGAATAATTTAATCAAATTAAAAATTATCAAATATAAATAAATAAATAGATAAGTAAATATAATTATTTAAATATTTTGAGCCAATTTAACCCAAACAAGATAAAATAAATTTTTATTTTTGTTCAACTTATTCATCTAGAGCTAAAAGAAATTGCTCATCTTGAGCTAGCTTCATGAACTAGGTGAACATGAGCTCAGAGCTGAAAAATAGCTAAAAGCTATTCATAAGATGAGCGGTTTTAATGAGAAATTATTACGTGAGGATATCGCACATATGGACAAAGATTCAAATGAGATGTCGTGAGATTTCGTTGTGATTGGGTGATTGTAATTTTTCAAAAATTTGATTGCAACTATGTTCTAAAGAATAAGTCAGAAAATAAATAGATCTCTAAATAAAGTTATTATTTCATATAGACAACGCATATAGAGATGCATGCGCACTCGACCGACGATTAGAGTTTTTTTGTTTGTTTTTTTTAATTGGGGCCTACTGAAATATAGTTTCGCTCTGATCGGCGGCCGAAATCGAACAACACATGAATCTCTGGATGCGTTGTCTGTATGAAATAATTTTTCCTTTAAACATAACTAATATTAACATAAATTTTTTTTCACATTTTGAGGAGAAAATATTGGCGGCGGATTCCGCACGAGGAACACGACCACCTCTGCATTCCCCCTCCCCGACACAACTCAACACGAGCGATGAAGAGCAGAGAGGCTCCGGTGGACCTTCTGGAAACCCTAGGGGATTTCACGAGCAAGGAGAACTGGGACAAGTTCTTTACTCTGAGGGGTGCTGGAGATTCGTTTGAGTGGTACGCCGAATGGCCCTCTCTTCGCGACACGCTACTTTCCCAACTTTCATCCATTCCATCTTCCACCACCTCTTCCGAAGCGACCGCGGGGCTGCCTCAGATCCTCATCCCTGGATGCGGCAATTCCCGCGTTTCTGAGCACCTCTACGACGCCGGATTCCAACAAATTACCAATATTGACTTCTCTAAGATCGCGGTGTCCGACATGCTGCACCGCAACATTCGCTGTCGCCCAGAGATGAGATGGCGGGTTATGGACATGACGGATATGCAGGTAAGATTACCAAGTCGTCTTCTTCTCTGGTTGTTTAGCTTTGGAAGTGTTCATGGAGTTGGAGAAATTATAAGGCAATCGTTATCTTTATGATTGACTGTTAATGGCTAAGAATTGATTTTGAGTTTTAATTGATGTTGGGAATTGGATTTCCGGTTAAATTGGATGAAAGAAGGTTGAGGTTGGTGAAAGGTTGCTGTAGAAAAGAAGCTGTAGAACTGGAGTTTGAAAAAAAATACTTTTTTTTTTGGTGATGCTGCAAGAGCTACTTGGCTCTTCTTAAAAACCTACTCTTAGTATCTGAGAAGACACTGTAACCATGTTTTTTTATGTATTCCATTGGAAACAGTTGTCTTCATTATTAACAGATGGTTAATGATAGATACTAATAGCATGATATTTTACCAAATTGGCAAAAAATATTGTTAGAAGATGGAGAAATTATCAAAAGAGGTTCTTGCAACCAATGGAATTTAAATTTTTTTTTTAATATCAGCATAATTTCAAGTTACCTAATTCATTTTTTCAATAATCACTAGCTTGCCAAACATTGAATTTAGTTGTAATATTTGAAAAAATGGCCACTAGCAATCAAAACAACTGTACATATTTTGATAATTACATAAAAGCTACAATGCACTCCTTGCTTGGATTGATTTTGGTGGAAACAATCCAAAATGAAACATTTCTAATTGGTTTAAAGATCGCAATAACCATTTTTGAAGCTTAATTGGTTTAAAATGCTTAAATAGCTAATAATTATTGACTTATGATATTGTTAACTAATTGCTAGTTTGCCAACCAACATGCTTATTTGTAGCTTTAGAAATTTTGTCCAATAGTAGTTGAAATGTGTGTACATCTGTTGGCAATTACAAGAAAGTTCCCCATGCTTGCTTTGGCTTGGATCGAAGTAGTGCCAATCTTGAAGGAAGAAATTCTTATTGTTTTGAAGATTTTTACAACGAGTTTTGAATATTAATTGGGTTATAATGCTTAAATAGTTAAGAAATCTTGATTCATGATACTGTTGCTATTTTAATACTAGAAAAATTGCATTTAAAATCCAAATATTATGCTACATGAAGCACTTTGGCCTCATGATTCATACCGTCAAAGGAAATGTTGTTTAAACTCATGATGGTGTTGATTTTTTTTTAATCTTGCTTTAGAAAACCTTTAATTAGATGTATATGTGAATATTATGGCTAATTATTTTGCTTTGACATGTTGACCTTCTCAAAAAATAGAAATTGTTGAGACCATAACCTTGATGGATCTTTAATCATTATTTATTACAATAAATATTTAATATTTCCTCTTCTCTTCTCTGTAGGTTTTATTTTATTTTTTAACTCGGCAGTAGTTTAGGATTTGCACTAGGGGGTTGGGCTTATGTACGGCTTGGGTGAATTAAATGCATGCCTCATAAATATGCATATAGAAGGCTTTCATAAAACAATTTTGCTACAATTTTTTTAAGAAAGGTATATTAGAAATCTTGTAATTTTTATTGGTTTAAAATGAAGGTCCGATCTTTAGAGCATATTAGAGAACTAGATGTTATTAAAACTAGTGTACCAAAATAATTTAATTTAGAGGNTATAATAAATTTTTTTTTTTGTTCAACTTATTCATCTAGAGCTAAAAGAAATTGCTCATCTTGAGCTAGCTTCATGAACTAGGTGAACATGAGCTAAGAGCTGAAAAATAGCTAAAAGCTATTCATAAGATGAGTGGTTTTAATGAGAAATTATTACGTGAGGATATCGCACATATGGACAAAGATTCAAATGAGATGTAGTGAGATTTTGTTCTGATTGGGTGACTAATTTTTTAAAAATTTGATAGCAATTATGTTCTAATAACTTCTCATCATAAAAAAAATTATATAAGTCAGCAAATAAATAGATCTCTAAGCAGAGTTATTATTTCATATGGACAACGTATGCAGAGATGTATGCGCACTCGTCTGTCGATTAGAGTTTTTTTTGTTTGTTTTTTTATAATTAGGGCCTACCGAAATATAGTTTCGCTCTGATCGACGGTCGAGATCGGACAACAAATGCTTCTCTGTATGCATGCATCTCTGGATGAGTTGTCTGTATGAAATAATTTTTCCTTTAAACACAACTATGATGATAAACTTTGGTATTTTGTGTATCAAGAGTACATGTGAGCCGTGGTATTCCGGAGGTATTTATATGAGATTGCACCCTAATACTACTAAACCAATGCTAGAAGATTAACATAAATTTTTTTTTCACATATTGAGGAGAAAATATTGGCTGCGGATTCCGCACGAGGAACACGACCACGTCTGCATTCCTCCTCTCGGACGAGCGATTATTGTGTGCGGAAGGCGCACGCAGAGCTACGCGCGCCCTCCGATCACAGCCGCAGATCGCGGGTGCATGACAGTGATCCCACTGTACGGAGAGATTATTGCGTGCGGACACCGCATGCATCTCTGCATGCGGTGTTCGATCCTGGCAGTAGATCACGGTGATCTACGGTCAGGATTATTTCCGTTTTTAAGAAAAAAAATAAAAAAATTTTAGATGGGGCCCACCGAAATACATCAGGACCGTAAATCATGTGATTTAAGGTCCGGAAGCTAAGTGCGGACGCCGATCCGCATGTAATAATTTTTCCACTGTACGACAGTGGTCATACAGCCGCAGATGTGCCGCACGTAATAATTAGACCTCCCGGACACAACGCAACACGAGGGATGAAGAGCAGAGAGGCTCCGGTGGACCTTCTGGAAGCCCTAGGGGATTTCACGAGCAAGGAGAACTGGGACAAGTTCTTTACTCTGAGGGGCGCTGGAGATTCGTTTGAGTGGTACGCCGAATGGCCCTCTCTTCGCGACACGCTACTTTCCCAACTTTCATCCATTCCATCTTCCACCACCTCTTCCGAAGCGACCGCGGGGCTGCCTCGGATCCTCATCCCTGGATGCGGCAATTCCCGCGTTTCCGAGCACCTGTACGACGCCGGATTCCAACAAATTACCAATATTGACTTCTCTAAGATCGCGGTGTCCGACATGCTGCACCGCAACATTCGCTGTCGCCCAGAGATGAGATGGCGGGTTATGGACATGACGGATATGCAGGTAAGATTACCAAGTCGTCTTCTTCTCTGGTTGTTTAGCTTTGGTTTGTTTGGTGAATTGGAAGTGTTCATGGAGTTGGAGAAATTATAAGGCAATCGTTATCTTTATGATTGGCTGTTAATGGCTAAGAATTGATTTTGAGTTTTAATTGATGTTGGGAATTGGATTTCCGGTTAAATTGGATGAAAGAAGGTTGAGGTTGGTGAAAGGTTGCTGTAGAAAAGAAGCTGTAGAACTGGAGTTTGAAAAAAAATACTTTTTTTTTTGGTGATGCTGCAAGAGCTACTTGGCTCTTCTTAAAAACCTACTCTTAGTATCTGAGAAGACACTGTAACCATGTTTTTTTATGTATTCCATTGGAAACAGTTGTCTTCAGTATTAACAGATGGTTAATGATAGATACTAATAGCATGATATTTTACCAAATTGGCAAAAAATATTGTTAGAAGATGGAGAAATTATCAAAAGAGGTTCTTGCAACCAATGGAATTTAAATCATATGATTAATATCAGCATAATTTCAAGTTACCTAATTCATTTTTTCAATAATCACTAGCTTGCCAAACATTGAATTTAGTTGTAATATTTGAAAAAATGGCCACTAGCAATCAAAACAACTGTACATATTTTGATAATTACATAAAAGCTACAATGCACTCCTTGCTTGGATTGATTTTGGTGGAAACAATCCAAAATGAAACATTTCTAATTGGTTTAAAGATCGCAATAACCATTTTTGAAGCTTAATTGGTTTAAAATGCTTAAATAGCTAATAATTATTGACTTATGATATTGTTAACTAATTGCTAGTTTGCCAACCAACAAGCTTATTTGTAGCTTTAGAAATTTTGTCCAATAGTAGTTGAAATGTGTGTACATCTGTTGGCAATTACAAGAAAGTTCCCCATGCTTGCTTTGGCTTGGATGGAAGTAGTGCCAATCTTGAAGGAAGAAATTCTTATTGTTTTGAAGATTTTTACAACGAGTTTTGAATATTAATTGGGTTATAATGCTTAAATAGTTAAGAAATC